>CM077153.1:178517025-179087025 GCA_039583875.1 Platanthera guangdongensis | reverse complement strand
ATAGATCAATCAGATGACATATATACTGAGTTTGAAGGGATAAGCCGGAGATTCTATGCTGCAAGTTCTAAACAAAGGGAAGAAATAAAAAGGAAACTTCGTGAAATTATGGATCTAACCACCTCTCAAACAGTTGAGCCTAAAATACCTTTAAAGTTAAAGGGTCGACTGAAGGGAGACTACAAAAAACTAAGTGAGGACCCTAGGTCTACTAAAAGAAATCCTTCACACTTTGAGCACGTCTTAATGAATGAGGAAGAGAAGACAAAACAATAACGCAAGTCAAAGATGATGGCTAGAAAAAAACATGTTACTCATTTCGGAAGCCTACGCTTACTACTACCCAATAATCTTTTGTTGACATATGTAGGCAAATGCCGGTATATATAACATATCATATTACAGAAGTGATTAATGTTCTTGGTGACAGACATTATGGCTATCGAGTGATTAACCGAGCTATGGATATGGGGGAGAACTGAGCCCAAGTGAGGTTGGACCTCACTAGGGAACTACAGATTAAGGAGAACATGTACAAGAATATTTATGGTGTATCGAGATTCGAGTGTTTATTAGCATCCCTTGATTGTGCTCAAATACCAGCACCACAAGAGAAATGGATGTCAATGCCAGATATGGGCCTTGCGGTGTCATCCTGCTACAATATTGCATTAATCCAGCTTTCAACATTTCAAAGACTAACATTTCTTCCCTTAAATTCTAGACCACCAGCTACACCAAGACTAGTATGTATGAGCTTTATAGATGATAATCATTTTTTACACTTGATGTTGCGCGACAGGTGTCCCTTGCCATGTCTTGTGTCACAATGAAGAAGATATTAGGATCCTATCGCCGAGTCATGAGAAGATATAGTTATTTAAAGATTGGAGACCACTCAAATGCAAGAGAATACGCAAGAGGAGATAGTCGAGTGTTTATTAGCATCCCTTGATTGTGCTCAAATACCAGCACCACAAGAGAAATGGATGTCAATGCCAGATATGGGCCTTGCGGTGTCATCCTGCTACAATATTGCATTAATCCAGCTTTCAACATTTCAAAGACTAACATTTCTTCCCTTAAATTCTAGACCACCAGCTACACCAAGACTAGTATGTATGAGCTTTATAGATGATAATCATTTTTTACACTTGATGTTGCGCGACAGGTGTCCCTTGCCATGTCTTGTGTCACAATGAAGAAGATATTAGGATCCTATCGCCGAGTCATGAGAAGATATAGTTATTTAAAGATTGGAGACCACTCAAATGCAAGAGAATACGCAAGAGGAGATAATCAATTTGTATGGTTAGTACTTTTGAGATATGTTAATGTTCATTATAAAATTGAGTTTAGTTTCTTAATGTAATTATTGATTAGTACCAACATGAGTGTTAATAATTTGAAGATATTTCTTTTACAGATCAGTGGCAAGGTGCTGGTGTTGTTAAGCACTTGTGATTTTGAGCTACTTATATAATATTTTGATGTAGACTTGATATTTTTGAGCAATTGTGGTGTTGGTGCTTCATATTTTTTGATGCAAGTTATGTATATTTTGATGTACTTGATATTTTTTTGAGCAGTTGTGGTGCTTATGTTTCATATTTTTTGATGCATATTATATATATTTTAATGTAGTCTTCAATTTTGGTGGTAATGAAATATGTTTTTGCTGGAACTTGTGGTGCTGCTGCACTTCTTGATATTTTTTACTTTTAATGTTGATCTGCGAATAACAATAATTTCTGTGAATAATAATTTTAAGTATCATTGAATCTACGAATAGCAATAATATGCAAATAGTCATTTTCTATCTGCGGATAACAATCCCCTTCTAAAATCCCTCCCACAAATATAAATAAATTATGGACATTTTTTATTCTCTTCTTTATTATAGTTATTTATATTAAGGTTGAAAAAACTTCCAAATATACAAATTTGGGGAAAGAGCAGGAGAAAGCACGAGAATGCATGCGCGAATCCCCCGAGAAATACACATGTCATCTCCTCCTTCCATCCCCAGCTTTTCTCCATTCCCGATCTTCCTTCTGGGCCTTCTTCTCTCTCAATGCCGACCGCCCCCTTTCTTTTCCCTTGCAGCTCCTTCTCGCCGCGGCTTTAGCGGTGACGAATCCCTCTTCTTAGGCCGACCTTCTTGTCGAATCTCTTCTCCTCCGCTCACATTGTGGTCATTTGGTTGTTGGATCTCCGAAAACGGTGGAATACCGGGAGAAGGAGAGGAGGTGAGCTGCTGATTTTCATGAAGGGGGCTGGAAACTACAAGGAGGCCGGCTGCGACGCCTATCCGGCGGCCTCGGCTATCAAGCAACAGACATGGGGTAAAGCCTCGCCGCCGGGATCGGCAACGCTTTTCTCCCGGTTGTTCTCCTCCAGATCCCTGATCTGCATCATCTTCTTCTCCTGTCTCTGCGTCTTCTACATTCTAGCCCTCTCCGCATCCCCCTTCTATTCCTGCCCCACAAATCAAATACACGCCTATGACTCCGAAGAATCTGGCGCACTCATCCACCTCTCCACCTCTAACACATCTTCTTCTCCACCGTCTTCCCCTCCGCCGTCTCCACCACTTTCCTCGCCGCCGGTTCCGCCGTCGGCGACAGGGCTCCAACACGTTGTCTTCGGCATAGCTGCGTCGGCCAAGTTCTGGCAAAAACGAAAGGAGTACATCAAGGTATGGTGGCGGCCGCGCCAAATGCGCGGCTATGTTTGGCTCGACTCACCCATCAAGGAACCCAAATCCTCGGCGGCGTCTCTCCCCACCATCAAGATATCCTCCGACACCGCCCGGCTGCCGTACAGCCACAAGCACGGCAGCCGCTCCGCTCTCCGCATCTCGCGCATCGTCTCCGAGACCGTTCGGTTGGGGCTTGACGACGTGCGCTGGTTTGTCATGGGGGACGACGACACCGTCTTCTTCCCCGACAACCTCGTCTGTGTCCTCAACATGTTCGACCACCGGCAGCCATACTACATTGGCTCTCATTCCGAAAGCCACCTGCAGAACATCATATTCTCCTATGACATGGCCTACGGAGGTGGCGGCTTCGCTATCAGCCGCCCCCTGGCAAATTCGCTTGCCCGCATGCAGGACAGATGCATCCATCGTTACCCGGCGCTTTACGGCAGTGACGATCGCATTCAGGCCTGTATGGCTGAGCTCGGCATTCCCCTCACACGCCATCCGGGATTCCACCAGTTCGACGTCTACGGCGACCCGCTGGGCCTCCTCGCCGCGCATCCCATTGCGCCGCTCGTCAGCCTCCACCACCTTGACGTCGTCGATTCCATCTTCCCCAATTCCAGTTCCCACCCGGATGCGGTTCGACGCCTCTTCGACGGTCCGGTGCGGCTCGATCCCGCCGGAGTGATGCAGCAGTCGATTTGCTACGTCACCCGCCGGCAGTGGACAGTGTCCGTGTCTTGGGGGTTCGTCGTGCAGGTGGTGAAGGGGATTGTTTCCCCGCGAGAGATGGAAACTCCGGCAAGAACCTTCCTTAACTGGTATCGCCGGGCAGATTACACCGCCTACGCATTCAACACACGCCCCGTCGCTCGAAATCCTTGCCAAAAACCTTACTTATACTACCTCTCTTCTTCCTTGTACAACAAATCGAGCCGGACCACCGTCACCCGCTACCTCCTTCACAAGGACCAACATCGTCCGGCTTGCCGATGGAGAATGGCCGACCCTTCCATGCATGTCGACGAGGTTATCGTCTACAAGAAACCCGATCCGTCTCTCTGGGACAGGGTAGGCTTCCTCTGCTTCTCCCCTGTTTCTTCAATTTCTCGTTTTTTTTCTACCATTTCCGTTTTTTGTTTGTGCAGGCTCCTAGAAGAAATTGCTGCAGGATTCTTCAATCTTCCAAAGCAAGCAAGAAGACAATGGCAGTCGAGGTGGGCGTCTGCCATGACGGGGAGATCGCCGAGGCTCACTAGTTTTTTCTTCCACCCCTCCAAAACAGAAGAAAAGATGGCAACTTGATTCTCTTTCTTCTTCTGCTGGAAGAACATGAATTCATGAGAAACTAATGACAAATGCATAGATCGGCAGATCAACGAAGGCTAGAAAGTAGAGGTTGAGGGGGGAGAGATCCATGGCTCCATGTCATGGGTATACTGTTGTTTTTTAGTTTAGATCATCAGGTATATTATTTCTTTGTTATTCTTCCAAATTTCTTTTGCTATTTATCACTGGTGAAAAAATCATTGACATATTTCTCTTCCTGTCATACAATTTTCTTTCTCTTCCATGCCGTTTGTGAATGATATACCCAGTTCAGAAATACTAAAAAATTTTTGACCTTCACCTTAGCTTCAAGTGAGAACTGTTGACCAAAATCAAAGCTGTCGTTTTCTGTTTCAAAGTTGACCGGAAAAACACGGCTTCCACGGCTCAACAATTATGACGTCCCTAAAGGGCTTATTTCTTCCCAAATAAATCCTCCGACATCTATGTATAAACAAACGCTGGTTCATCAAGAATACGCAAGAAAAGCACTTCGAATTGTTGATTCATCGCCAGAGATGGTTTAGAACCAATAGTTCATTATCTAATGGATCTTTCCGTTCTAATACTCTATCCGAGAGTTATCAGTAGAGCTGTGATTTAAAATCGAAAATCTAATCTGAGCTGGATCGAAACAGACCAAATCGTTCACAAATTATTCAGATTTTGATTTGAATTTTGAAACCGTGAAAAAAATTTGTTCGGGTGTGGTTCTTTTATTTTATTAACTGCACCGGGACCGCAACATACGAGTCTCAAGTGATTTTAGAATTTTTATACTTGATATGAACCAGATCAAAGCAGAACCGGTCCGTTTATTATTATTATTTTTATTATTAATATTATTATAATATTATTATTATAAATTTTTTTTTTGTAACTTATCTACAATATATATAAACTTACTATTAATGAAAAAGCTACCGAACGTTGAACTCAAATTGCAATCGCATTAAAAGGAGTTCATTTTGGACTGAAGAAAATGACACCGTGCCAAAATCGTGTGGTTTGGAGTCGGTTTTTCGCAACCAACAAAACTGCTGCACAACCAAACAGTTCCGATCACACGGCTTGTTATAGCTAGGACATGTGAGAGGGTTGCAAATAGAATAAAAAAATGTTATTAAATTGGATATTTAAATAGTTTATTTAATTTTTTAAATGTCTTATAACAATGGCGTGGTTTTTAATAGTGCGGGCAGAATCACTAAGACTCTGTTTGGGACAGCTTATGCTGATGAATAATCTCTACTTAAAACGCAAAAACAATTTTTCAACTGTTTGTTTGGGCAGCTTATAGAAAATCACTTATTTTAAAATGGATGATAAGCTGATTTTTCATAAGCTATTCGGGTTCAGCTTATGATTTCTCATAAGTGTTTATCCCTTAAAAAAAACTCAAAGTTGATTTTTTCGCCCAGGCGTGATTTTTTCGGAATAGTGCGTTTTTTTTTGCCAGAGCTCATATTTTTTTCCTGAGAGCGTATTTTTCGTCTTTGCGTGATTTTTTCGCCCGTGCGTGAATTTTTCACCCGGGCGCCAATATTCCGCCCGTGTGCGAATTTTTTGACCCGACGTAAATTTTTCGCCCGGGTCCGTTTTTCCACCCGTACGAGGTTTTTCGGTCGGGTCCGTTTTTCCACCCGTACGAGGTTTTTCGCTCGGGCGCCATTTTTTCGCCTGGGCGTGATTTTTTCGTCCGGGCGCGATTTTTTCGCCCGAGCGCGATTTTTTCGCCCGGGCGCGATTTTTTCGCCCGGACGCGAATATTTTCGCCCAGGATCTATTTTTCGCCAGGGCGCGAATTTTTTGTCGGGGCGATACTTTTTCCGAACGGACGCGATTTTTTCGCCCGGGAGCGATTTTTCCGGTCGGGTGCGATTTTTTCGCACGGGAGCTGTTTTTTCGCTCGACAGTGATTTTTTCGCCTGACAAAGATTTTTTTCACCCGAGCACGAATATTTCGCCCACGTGCATTTTTTTCGGCCGGACGCGATTTTTTGGCAGAATGCCTTTTTTCGCTTCGGTGCAAAAATATCGCGTGCGAGCAAAAATATCCGTCCAGGAAAAAATATCGCGTCCGGGCAAAAAATCACGCCCATGCAAAAAATTCACTCCCAGGCAAAAAATTCCCGCCCGGTAGACATTCGCGCCCGGACGGAAAATTAGCGCTCGTGCGAAACATTCGTGCTCGGTCGAAACATTCACGCCCAAATATCGCGTGCGAGCAAATATACTGTGTCGAGGCAAAAATATCGTGTCCGTCTAACAAATTGGCGCTCGGGCGAAAAATTCGCATCCGGGTGAAACAGTCGCTCACGGACTGATATTTCGCGCCCGGGCGAAAATTCGTGCCCGGGCGAAAATTCGCGCCCGGGCGAAAATTCGCGCCCGGGCGAAAATTCGCGCCCGGGCGAAAATTAGCGCCCGGGCGAAAATTTGCGACCGGGCGAAAATTCCCGCCTGGGCGAAAATTCGCGCCCGGACGGAAAATTCGTGCCCGGGTGAAAATTCGCGTCCGGGCGACAATTCGCACTCGGGCGGAAAATTCTCGCCCGGGCGAAAAATTTACGCCCGGGCGAAAAATTCGCGCTCATGTGAAAAAAGCGCTTCCGGGCGAAATAACCGCGCCCGGGCGAAAAATTTACGCATGGGCGACAAATTTGATCTCGGGCGACAAATTCGCGTACGGGCGAAAAACCACATCAGTGCGAAAAAACCGCGCCTCGGTGAAAATATCGCGTCCGAAAAAAAAAACCCCGTCCGAGAGGAATATTTGCGCTCAGACGAAAAAATCGCGGCCGGAAGAAAAAATCGCGCCACTGTGAAAAATTCGCACTCATGCAAAAAAAAATTGTCTGAATGAAAATCTCGTCCGGACGGAAAAAAAACTTGTCCAAATGAACAGACTTTTACGTATGAATGAAACTTTAGAGAAGCACTTATAGACAACTATCCAAACAGTGTACTGCTTATTCATAATTGTTTTCATATAATCTCTTTCAAATCATCAATTTTTCATAAGCAACTTATTCATCATCATAAGTTATCCCAAACAGATCCTAAGTCCCAACAACGAAACATGCGGTTGTCAGCATAGCAGAACAACTTTTCCAAGCAGCGAAAGGTGCAGTTGTCGGTAGTTTCCTCGTCCTTCGTTAGATCCTTCTTCTTTGCTAAGTTGAGCAAAACCTTGAAATGAAGTTCTCTTATAATGAATGGGGGCTACTCACAGAATATATGAACTAACACGGATAAAATATACAAAGTTCCAATTGTCTGAGAAGAAATACAAATTTTCCCTACTTTTCTTACTCGCCCATGATAACAATGATGGGAGTGGAAAGGTGATGCAACCCGTGTCGCGTCGTTATTATTATTATTATTATTGCACATGTTTACTTATTTTTGTAGCGCATGCTTTCGCGTATTTTTTGGGTTGTTTTGTTGCGTAGAGTTGTATTGCACGTGTTATGAGCGCTTGTGTTATATTTTCTACCGCCCAATTTGTTCGCGCAACTTTTGTTTGGCTCGATGTTGTGACCGGCCAACGAGACCTTAAATGTATAGGTCCGATAATTTAGGAGATATGTTAATTTAGGTCAAGCGCTAAAAATTAACTATTTTATTTAGGTATTTATGTTCTGAAACATTATGTCAAAAATGAATTTAATTTCAAAGTTTAAGTTTGGGTTTGGATGAGAAATATCTTAAGTCAACCCCTCTTGATCAAGGTCTAGCCAAATTTTCTAAAATCTGCCTTTAGCCAAAGACTTCATCTGCCAATATCAAAGCAACTCAAAACCCTAGCCCAAGTATTATAAAATGCCCCCCTCTCTAAAACAGCTCCTTCCCACGCCTCTTCTCCTCGTCGGAAGCTTCCATGCAGCCTCCCGACTCCTTCCAGCGTCGTTCTTCAGTATTGACACCACCGTGAGGTCCGCTTGCCGCCGACGGGGACACCAGAGGGTCCATTGAAGATCGACGGCCACTCCTGCAGCTTTCTCTAGCACTTCCATTGAGCCTCTAACCACCCCACTATCTCCAGCCGGCCGTTTTCTCTGTTCCAGGACTTGACGATTCCGCCAGAGGCCAAACATGTCTGTCTTCTTCTCCTACATCCAACCCACTGCCCGTGAAGCTCCACACCGAGCCAGTCCACCTCCTTCCAGCTGTCCACCTCCTCCCAAGCAGCAAGCTTCTTCCTTGGGGATTTCGTGCTCTTCCTCTTGGGGTATACTAATCGATCTTCGCTCTCATACATTAGTTACTTTTATGCTCAAGTTTAAATTGAATTGTTAATTATTGGAGCTTGTCCTAACTAATCGTACCTCCTATTTATCGTTATTTTCATATCCACATTACCTCTCTTTTGAATGTGATTCCTGTGGAATTGTGACATGTGATGTTAATACGACCGTGCGGTTGCCTTGCGTTCGCGAGCGACGTGTAGGTCGTTTATTTCGTTGGAGAATAGCCCGCGAATCCTCTCGCACTGCTTTAATTTTAAATAGATCAAATTTTATTCTTGTTTTAAAACTACACCCCACCCTGAATCACAACAAAAGGGTGCGGTCTAGTGTAGTGTAAAATCGGTGCAGTTGGAACCGATTGGAACCAGACTGAACCGCATAGAATCAGACCGAACCGTTAGGTGGCCGGTTTGGTTTTGATTCTTGTTGAATCGTAATCGAAACCGTTGGCATGATGGTTCCAAAAATTATACTGAAACCAAAACCAGAACCGGTTAAACAAAATAAGGTTTTAGTTCTAATTTGAAGAACTGCTACCTTAACTGTTCGGTTAGCAATTTTAGTAGAACCAGAACCGAACTAGAATCGTGACAGCTCTAGACGTCTCTTATAACCTCCATTTTTGCACACCCAAAATCAAAACCGAACCTAATTAGTAGTTTCGAACCAGTTCGATTACTTAAAACCGGTTCGATTTTTCGTCAAACTCCCTCTCAATTCAATTGAGCTTGAATGTAACTTTCATATTTTAGCATGCAAGAAAAGAATATTTGAATGTAACTTCCAAATTACCAATCATGACATGGCCTTATGTGAGTTACCAATCATGACAGGGCCTTATGTGAGCTGCTACTCATGACAAGGACTTATGTGAGTTAGCACTAGTGACAAGGTTCCAATCAGGGGCGGATCTATAAGGGGGTCCTAGGGATACTGGTCCCCTTTTATTATTTTTCAAAATGATTAGTGTATTTAAATTTCTCTCGCCGAGACAATGAATTTTGACTACTTTTACGTCAAAAACGACGACCAGATGAGGGAGAAACTGCCTTGATAAGATGGAAACGTTCAAAATTTTGTTTTACAGCAAGTTGGTGTCTCACCCCCATTTTCAAAATTTTAGAACTCAATGACACATTCAAAATTAAATTGTGTACGCCCATTATCAATTTGTGCACCATCATTATTAAATTTTTAGATCCGCCACTGATTTCAACACAAAACATACTGTAATGAAGTATTAAAGAAGGAAGTATATACTAAGAAAGAGATGAAAAGGTGAGCATTATCCAAATGCATGACCCAAAATGCATGACTATCCAAAATTCATTTAATGGTGGTGAAAATTTCTAATCAGCTAGATCTATAATGACCAAAAGACAAAAACTTAATGACTTCTGCATTTATATTGTAGCCATTTGAAGCAATTCCATGTAATCTAGAATAGTGAAAATTGATATTTTTGCTGCTCTAATTACTGGAAGTGGATTATGAAATAAATAAGTGAGAATATTATGATTAATTAGAAGTGAGAAAATTAATAGATGATTCTATGCATGTAAAAATTGCTGGTCTGCCACACGAAACCATGATCTCAGCACTTGTCATGTAGTTTGCATAAGATATTCATTTAATTGATTATGTTGCAATTTTCCTGGAATTAAATAATTTTAACCAAGCATAAAGTATATAGGCGGTCAAAAGAATAACACATTGTTAACATTTTTGATACAGTAGTTGAGTGGAAGACTGATTTACCCATCATATTTAATTTTCGTTCATATATATTTCCTTGTCAAATCAGTCTCAGATTTAGTGATTTGTCCTTCAAGTCTAAAATGATGAATTGTAGATTCTTAAATATTAAACTAGGAAAACACTTTTTAATTTGAAAGCATTGTAGTCTTAAAGACAATCATGAAACAAATTTTCTCTTTATCAAGCTCAAATTTTTCTTCAATTTAATAAGTTAGACCCGTCTTGCAACACAACCACTTAAGAGTATAAATAAGAGCTTCAATTGTTTTTGGTGTCAATGAGGTTCTAAATGGATCAAGTGCACGTCCACCAATTATAAAAGCAGACTCTGAGACAATTGTTGATATTGGATTTGTTGGAATGTCTTTTGTCATCTCAGATAAAATTGAAAATCTTGAGAAGTTCACTTTTCACAAATTCAAGATGTCAAAATTAAGTTGCATTTTCAATGAGTCCTCTCGTACATATTGTGTCAATTCAGTTGCGAAGATTGATGATTCTTCCTTTTCAACATAGTCTTCGAACATATATTTTTAGCATGACATAAAATTATATTTCATTTCTCCACCATACAAACAAATTCTTGAGCTACTTGAAGCTCGAGTATTAAATGTTTCAGTATTAGATGAATTTAATGTTGCATTGTAATGCTCATATCGCTGATGAAGTGTTTTTTTAGTCAAGCCTATCATTTTCCTTACTCTGGTGGGCTCGCACACTGTATTAAAATGTTTTGTATGCCGCTTTATCTTACATTTGGGGTTCAAAACAAAAGCGACATTTAAATAGTATATAACTTTTTTCCTAAACTGTCTGAATATTTATCAAATTTGGTCTTCATCTTTTGTGCAATTCTACTCAAAGTAGTATCTTCACGTGCACACATTGTCTTTATTATATGCTCCATCATTGAGATATTTTGGAAAAATAAATGATATGTCGGATATTTAGAGCCTGAATACATTCAAAGTGACATTGTAAAATATTTTTTTAAAAGTTTTACAAACATTCATGCTTTTTGTCACTCTCTTGGAGAAAGTGGTCCGTCAAATTTATCTTCATTCTTAATGTAATTTATGTATGACCTCTCTATAACATTCCGACTTTTATTGGGCCACTAGAGCCCTAGTGAACCCAATAAAAGTGACTCGAGCCTCTACCCGAGACCTATAAGGGGAAGGAGATAACCCTGTTTGGGGATTTTGAGTTAGAAAACTCCGATTTTAGTTCCGTCAGATCCTATGACCTTGTATAGTCAATATGAGTGCGTTGAAACTTGTTCCGTTATTTATTGAGGTCATATGGTGGATATGACCGTTCCTTGTAGAACATCGCAAATACGAGAATTTTTGATATTGAGATAGAGTATTTTAGTTTGAGTTATGTCAGTTCTTATAACCTCATATTGTCAATACGAGTGTGTTGGAACATGTTGCATTGAAATACACAGTCATATGACGAATATGACCATTTTGAGTTTCGTAGTGAGCTGCTACGCGCAATTTTTGAATGCCGAGCAAACAAGCTATGATTTGACTCCGACCAGTGACTTTGGATTCATATGGTTAATATGAATTCAATGGAGTTCGTCCCGGTCAATTTCGTTAAAGGGTGGTCAAATCTTGGTCAAACCAAGCTTTATTGTGCATCAAAAAGCGTGCACACATGTTAAGTATATTGTCTTTCATATACTTTTTTCCTAAACTGTCTGCATATTTATCAAATTTGGTCTTCATCTTTTGTGCAATTCTACTCAAAGTAGTATCTTCACGTGCACACATTGTCTTTACTATATGCTCTATCATTGAGATATTTTGGAAAAATAAATGATATGTCGGATATTTAGAGCCTGAATACATTCAAAGTGACATTGTAAAATATTTTTTTAAAAGTTTTACAAACATTCATGCTTTTTGTCACTCTCTTGGAGAAAGAGGTCCGTCAAATTTATCTTCATTCTTAATGTAATTTATGTATAACCTCTCTATAACATTCCGACTTTTATTGGGCCAATAGAGCCCTAGTGGACCCAATAAAAGTGACTCGAGCCTCTACCCGAGACCTATAAGGGGAAGGAGATAACCCTGTTTGGGGATTTTGAGTTAGAAAACTCCGATTTTAGTTCCGTCAGATCCTATGACCTTGTATAGTCAATATGAGTGCGTTGGAACTTGTTCCGTTATTTATTAAGGTCATATGGTGGATATGACCGTTCCTTGTAGAACATCGCAAATACGAGAATTTTTGATATTGAGATAGAGAATTTTAGTTTGAGTTATGTCAGTTCTTATAACCTCATATTGTCAATACGAGTGCGTTGGAATATGTTGCATTGAAATATACAGTCATATGACGAATATGACCATTTTGAGTTTCGTAGTGAGCCGCGACGCGCAATTTTTGAATGTCGAGCAAACAAGCTATGATTTGACTCCGGCCAGTGACTTTGGATTCATATGGTTAATACAAATTCAATGGAGTTCGTCCCGGTCAATTTCGTTAAAGGGTGGTCAAATCGTGGTCAAACCAAGCTTTATTGTGCATCAAAAAGCATGCACACATGTTAAGTATATTGTCTTTCATATACTTTTTTCCTGAACTGTCTGAATATTTAACAAATTTGGTCTTCATTTTTTGTGCAATTCTACTCAAAGTAGTATCTTCACGTGCACACATTGTCTTTACTATATGCTCTATCATTGAGATATTTTGGAAAAATAAATGATATGTCGGATATTTAGAGTCTGAATACATCCAAAGTGACATTGTAAAATATTTTTTTAAAAGTTTTACAAACATTCATGCTTTTTGTCAATCTCTTGGAGAAAGAGGTCCGTCAAATTTATCTTCATTCTTAATGTAATTTATGTATGACCTCTCTATAACATTCCGATTTTTATTGGGCCATTAGAGCCCTAGTGGACCCAATAAAAGTGACTCGAGCCTCTACCCGAGACCTATAAGGGGAAGGAGATAACCCTGTTTGGGGATTTTGAGTTAGAGAACTCCGGTTTTAGTTTCGTCAGATCCTATGACCTTGTATATTCAATATGAGTGCGTTGGAACTTGTTCCGTTATTTATTGAGGTCATATGGTGGATATGACCGTTCCTTGTAGAACATCACAAATACGAGAATTTTTGATATTGAGATAGAGAATTTTAGTTTGAGTTCTGTCAGTTCTTATAACCTCATATTGTCAATACGAGTGCGTTGGAACATGTTGCACTGAAATACACAGTCATATGACGAATATTACCATTTTGAGTTTCGTAGTGAGCTATGCCGCGCAATTTTTGAATGTCGAGCAAACAAGCTATGATTTGACTCCGACCAGTGACTTTGGATTCATATGGTTAATACGAAGTCAATGGAGTTCGTCCCGGTCAATTTCGTTAAAGGGTGGTCAAATCGTGGTCAAACCAAGCTTTATTGTGCATCCAAAAGCGTGCACATGTGAATTGTGGCACATTACCCCATCAATGACCCGTCTCTCGATGACATGGACCTATTTTGACTTTGAGTAGCATGAGGGACCCACCCTAGGATTGACTTTGGTCAAACCCTTAATTTTTCTAATTTTTAGAATTTTTCCAAAGGGGGCTCCACCAGCCTAACCCACCAAACATTCTTGGGTTTATTTCCTCAACCCTATGGGCTTTGAAAAGCAACCACCCCACTTGGGGTAAGGGACATGGGCCAAGGTAAGGCCCAAACCCAAGTTTCCCTTCTTTTTTTTCTCTTCCCCAAGTCCATGGCCACCAAGGCCCAAGACCTCTTTCTTCCTTATCATGCCATCAGGATGTACCCTCTCCCCCCGATGATGCCACATGCCCCGGACAACTAGAGGGAGGACCCAGACTAAAAAAGGACCTTCCCCATGCCTGAACTCGCCATGCTCAATCGAGCACCACCCCACCCTCGTCGAAACCCTAACTCGTAGAAAATCTTCCCCCACCCTCGTCCTTCCTCCGCCACCTCCAGTGGAAAATCAGCCCGACCCCTCCGAAGCTTCTCCATGATAGGTGAAACTTCTTCCCATTCCCCTTCCTCATCTTCCCAACGTGCAACATGCACCCTCTGTTCGCTGGTGCGCAGCCAGCATCGCTCGAGCCATGCTCTAGGCTCAGGTAGTGGCCGCGCATGGTGAGCCCTGCCCAGTGTCGGTGGTGGCGCAGAGAGGGTGCTACACCTTTGTAGGAACTCTTCCCAGGTGGTGGAAGGCGGTGGTGCCGCCGAAAATCACGGTTTCGTCGGCACCCGAGAAAAAAAATATTTTCTACAGGTCTCTGTTTTCAGTTTTCCTGTGGCGGCCTGCGGCGCAGGGCCGTCAGGCCACCACCGAAGGGAAGGTCGACCCTATTGCGATGGCGGGGGTGGTGATTTGGCTTGGTAGCCATCGAAGTGGCAGGGCGGCACGTCATCAACGGGAGTAGAGCAGGCCGCGCCGCCCTGCTCTCAGATTGAAGTTTTGCGGCGCCAGGCTCCCAGACCACCACCTTTCAGATTGCAGTTTTGCGGCGCCAGGCTCCCTGGCTAGTGAACCGGGGGTGTCGCCGACGACTATCAGCCGCTGGCCGGTGGTGGTGGAGGCTGCCACCCTCTACACCAAGTAGCAGTAGCTGTCATCTGATCTCCACGATGAGATCAGACGACATGGATTTTATTAATCCACGTCCCGCCTCAGCATCAACACCCCCACATCGGTTCGTCACCAGATCCGCTGTAGGTTCAATAGGACCTTAGCCGCAATCCGACTCAATCTCAGTCGCGGAATTCTTGTTAATATGGTTATATATAGACCAAAATTTGATCAGAAAGTTGGGAATTTTTCTGAGAAAAACTTAGGCTCCTAGAGAAAAATCTTTGAACATAAAAAATTATTCCCTTGATGAGGGCTATTCTTACAAATGTTTTTGGAATTTTATGATTGAATTTGTTATTTTATAAAGCCTAAATAAGATTTGTTTGGCCAAATTATAGGCTCAAAATTGATCTGAAAATTTTGGAAAAAAGTTTAGGCTCAAATTAGGCGCTCTTTGATTTTGTATAAAAATTTGGGGACTTGTGGGTGAAAATTGAAGATCTTCAAATTTTTTGGAGTCTAAGGTCGTGCTTTGAATTTTGATGCGTTCAAATATTTCAAAAAAAGAAATCGTGGCACGCGATCATGTTTTAATTTGAGAATTATGTTTCAAGTAAATAAATGACGAGAATTATTGAGGCTAGATCTCAAGCTCAGAGTGTTTCAGGGATTTTTGCAAATTATTGAACGCCTTTTTAAAAGTAATTCTCGCGTGTTTTGAGTCAATCTGGAGACGAAGAATACGAGCTATGAGTAGGGAAATGCCCAACCTTGACTCAGGTGTGGAATTTTTCCCCGTATTTTGAAATGATTCTCGAGGTTGATGTTCAAGAAAATTCAAGATTTCTACGAGAATGCACGGATTTGGCCCGACTCGAGTAATTGAGTTGGCTATTATTCCTGAATGAATAATAAAATGTGAAACCCATAATAAGTTTTTTCAGTCTGATTAAGTCATGTTTAAGAGGCACAACTGAACTAATATCGGACTTTAATAATGAATGAAACTCAAAAAAAACTTTCTAAGAACATAAATGAAACTGAACTATCCTCCTATGAATGAAGATAGAACTGAACTTTTCTCCTATGAACAGAGATGAAACTTTCCTCCTATTAACAATAAAGTTCTTTCGATATTCTCCCCCTTTTGTTATTAGTAAAAAGATATGAAAGCGGAAACGTGAGAGAAAAGTATAGAAAGAATTTGAAAAAATTATATGAGAAGCGTTAGAGTAAATATACTTAACACAAGTAGACAATAAAAAGTGGGTTTGGAATGACATATAAAGTGAACAATGTGTATGATATAAAATATCAAGTAATAAGAAACATTGGTAGAATCATGCCAAAAATATCTAAAAGAAGGATGAAATGTGATATAGAAATGTGAAAATCATTTTCAGTCCAATTTTCACGAGAAGAAATTTTAGAATAGATAATGATGTGTACAAGTTTTGCTTTGGTAGAGAAGAACAAGTGGTGTAATTAAAAATCACATGAAATTATGAAAGGTAAACACATAACAATGACTATACACAATACAATTTTGTGCTCACATATGAATCCATTGCACATTAGAGAAAAACAAATGGCCAGAAATGTGCGCACAAGGTACTTTATGATTCTTTTTAAGATGATTAACTTCACAATATTCATTAAGACTTATCAGAAAGGTGAGTTGTGCTTGATGGAGTATCCTGAGCATATTATTGGAAGAAAAAAATTTTTTATAACATTTTTTGTTTTCCCCCTCTTTTTTGTTATCATTTAGGACTCTGAATCCACTTGTATAGCACAACATAATAATTTTTTTAAGGCCATGTGAAGTAAAAAAATAATTGTGCAAGATTCAATGAGAAACAAGTTGTGGTATGTATATCAAATTTGTAATGTGAAACAAAAACACATTCATATAGATGAAAAATTGTTAAAAACTTGGATTGTACCAAAATGTATAAGTGTACGTGAAGTCCTTATCGGGTGTAAAATATTACTCAGACTTAAAGACATGCGAAAATAATTTGAACCATTTACTATATACATATCCATTATAAAAGAGAAGATATTCAAAACATGAAAGTTCGTACACAATGTTATATGAAACTTGAAAAAAACTAAAATTACATTGAACAACATCCGAAATGTACAAACCAACAAACAAGAGTTGATGTCATATGTCTAAACTATGTATAGTATAGAACAAACAAGAGTTGATAGAAAAAATGCATTTTTGAAGCAACAAGTCACTATCACGAGCGATAGCGATATCACGTCGCGATAGCAATTTGTATATAAAAGGGCGGACTTCAGTCCAAATTTCAATCTTCTCACTAATTTCCAGTAACCCTAATGCGAGAAATGGAGGTGACGCTTGCGGAAGCTTTAGATCTAAGGTATTATTCATGGTTTTGTTGAAATTTTTTTGTGGATCTTCATTTTGGTTGCTATTTTGAAAGTTTTTTTTATTATTTTAAAAAGTGTTTATATGAAGAAAATTTCTGGATTTGAAGTGAGTTGAAGGATTGGAAAAACTTAAGGGTTAGGGTTAGATTTGCATGGATCTGGTAGATTTATAGCACATATTGAATTTTAAGATTGGTTTTTGAGATTTTGTAGACTTTAAAACATAGATCTAAGATTTTTGTTGGAAAAATCGATATGGAGATGCAAAACAGCTATCGCAGGGCGACAGTCACTATCACCTGACAATAATAAAATTTTGTCTTTTAATTTATTTTTCGGATAATTACAGGAATGGCCTTTAGTACAAGAGCAAGAAAAAATTTCTTCCAGCAATCCGCATTCATCCTACCAATCCTTTCCGGGGATTGAAAAAGCAGCTATAGGGATTTCAAAAATCGTGGAGTTCGACATACCTCGAGATGCACATATTTTCGATCTCTTAGCACAGGAAGGTATAATGTCTATGATCATCCCGTACATGTTTTGTTCTGTATTTTTGAGGGAATTTTGTTATCATTTGGAAGATCCCGCACACTCCCGGTTGAATGGACGAGTGAGATCTCACATCCAAAGTGGAATAGTTGAGATCACTCATGACGACTTGAGGAATGAGTTTGGATTAATTGACTATGAGAATGTACTTGATATAGTAGAGATCTATCACAAGGATAGAGATTGGACACATGCTAATATAAGTCTTCATAGAACTGCAACTAAAAAACTGATCCACTCTACAACGACTCTCAATCCTGATCCGTACATAGTGCAAGACATACATAGGAACACTATGTTATCGAAGGGTGGAGACACTAGGAGGATCACTGCACAACTCACATTGGTTACTTAAAAGAATTTAGAGAAGGAGCCATTTTATTTAGTTGATTTAGCCTTATCTGTGATCCACTATTCTTATAAGATGAAGGATCCATTGAGAAAGAAAATTAATACTCTTCCATTTGAAAGTGTGATACAACAAGTGATAAACTTGAAATATAAATGGACCCATCAAATTCTATACGAAGAGGACTGTATTCCTCCAATTTATAATACTGAGGTGACTAGATTCCTGTCAGGACATGGTGAAGCATCCACTTCAGCCAAACCATGATCGACCCGAGGTGAAGCCTATACATTGATTGTACCTCCACTTCCTCAAGGTAGATCGCTATGAGAAAACATAGATGGCCTATATGACTTGGTGGAGATGCGACACACCGAGACGATGATGAGGCTTAAAGTAATGAAGAAATTTATGACTTTCATCGCATGAGTTTTGAAACTCAAAGCAACCCCGATAGAAGAAAAAGAGTGGGACAGTCCAGTGGAGGATCCTCCTCGTCACTCTATTCGACGTATGAGACGGACAAGGCAGCAACGAGACCAAAGATCGAGTGAGGACCCGCCACCCACCAACGAGGATTGGTAGTTCTAATTAGATTTTCTGGATATTGAGGTTTCTGGAGCTATCGTGGGGCATTAGCAATTGTCGCCCGATGACAATGAATTATCAGAATTTGTTATTTTTTTGAAGTGACACATTATGTTTTGGTGTGTTGATTATTGTTTTATCCGACATTATGTGTTGATGTGTGATGTGAGATATTATTGCTTATGTTAATACTATATGTGATGGTTTAGGTTACTCTTGATAATGTGTGAAATGATTATCTTAATTCTTGTTAATTCTTATCTTTATGTTAATCATTTTGGTTATTTTTTAAGTTTCACTTATTATTTTAGTTTGAAATATCTAAGACTCCTAATTCTAGTCTTAGTGTAGAAAAGCGTGAATCAGAAAGTGGCTTAGTGAAAATATCGACAAGTTGTTAATCGGTTCATATAAAATTTATTTTAATATTATTGTTTTTAATATGGTCTCTAATAAAATGATGTCGAACATCTATGTGCTTAGACCGTGAATGATGTACTGGATTGTATGTTAGATTGATTGCACTTTTATTATCACATTTTAATTCAATTAGAACCCGCCAACCAAATAGTTCATCTCAAAACCCAGGTGTTGAGATGAAGGGTGGCGGGGTACTTGAACTCAAAGAGGAGAAGACTGCAGGCGGTGTTGGATTAACCCCAACCACAGAATCGCGTGGATATTCCTCCACAAGGGGGCCCACCGGGGTCAACACTCAGACCTGGAACACGATGGGGAAGCCAAATATGTAGTCCCACACACACGTGTCCTGCTGGCTAATATAATCTCAACACACCCCCGCAGCAGGACAACCTGGCTCTGATACCAAGTTAGAACCCACCAACCCAATAGTTCATCTCAAAACCCAGGTGTTGACATGAAGGGTGGCGGGGTACTTGAACACAAAGGGGAGAAGACTGCAGGTGGTGTGGGATTAACCCCAACCATAGAACCACGAGTATATTCCACCATAAGGGGCCCACTGGGGTCAACACCCAGACTTAGAACGTGATGGGGAAGCCAAATATGCGGTCTCACACACACGTATCCTGCTGGCTAATATAATCTCAACACACCCCCGCAGCAGGACAACCTGACTCTGATACCAAGTTAGAACCCGCTAACCTAATAGTTCATCTCAAAACTCAGGTGTTGAGATGAAGGGTGGCGGGGTACTTGAACACAAAGGGGTGAAGACTGCAGGCGGTATGGGATTAACCCTAACCACAGAACTGCGGGGACATTCCGCCACAAGGGGGCCCACCGGGGTCAACACCCAGACCTGGAACTCGATGGGGAAGACAAATACGCGGTCCCACACACATGTGTCCAGCTGGCTAATATAATCTCAACAATTAATAAAGAAGTTTATGTAGAACAAACCTAAGGTTTTGTGAATGAAAAATTTCCAGATCATTTTATAAATTAGAAAAAGCACTTTATGTTTTGAAATAAGCACCTCGTGTATGGTATAAAAGATTAACTTTATATTTGTTAAAAAAATGAATATAAAATTGATAGTGTTGATTGTACACTCTTCATTTAGCATGTTAATGATGATTTAGTAGTTTTAAAAATTTATGTTGATGATATTATTTTTGAAGCCACTATGAAGAGTTATGTAATGATGTTGTAAATATTATGAAAAATGAATTTGAAATGAGTATGGTAGGAGAACTTACTTATTTTTTATTTTTCCAAATTACTCAAAAACATGATGGAATTTTTATTTGTCAATCAAAATATATTCATGTTTTTCTTAAAATATTTGGATTTGAAAACCTTAAGCAAGCTAGTACTCCTATGAGTATTTCTTTAAAGTTACGAAAAGATGAGAAGTGATATTTCTATTGATCAAACTTTATATAGAGGCATGATATGATCATTATTATATTTAACTTCAACTAGACCTGATATTATATTTGCAGTTTATTTATGTGCTAGATTTCAGGCTAATCCTAAAGAATCTCATTTGAAGGAAGTTAAATGTACTTTTAGATATCTTATCGCTACTTCAATATTAGGTTTATGGCATCCTCATGATGATGACTTTATCTTACATGATAATTTTGATTCTGATTACGCTTGTTGTTCTTTAAATCTTAAGAGCACAAGTGGCACTTGTCACTTTTTAGGCCCTTCACTTATTTCGTGGTAGAGTAGGAAATAGAATTTTGTTGCCCTCTCCACCACTAAGGCTGAGTACATTACACTAGGTAGTTATTGTACACAAGCCCTTTGGATGAAACAAACATTAGAAGATTTTATTGTAAAATAACAAACTATATAATTTGTTGAGATTATATTAGCCAGCAGGACACGTGTGTTGGGACAGCGTATTTGGCTTCCACATCGCGTTCCAGGTCTAGGTGTTGAGCCCGGTGGGCCCCCTTGTGGCGGAATATTCCCACGATTCTATGGTTGGGGTTAATCCCACACCGTCTGCAGTCTTATCCCATTTGTGTTCAAGTACCCCGCCACCCTTCATCTCAACACCTGGGTTTTGAGATGATCTATTGGGCTAGCGGGTTCTAACTTGGTATCAGAGGCAGGTTGTCCTGCTATAGGGGTGTGTTGAGATTATATTAGCCAGCAGGACACATGTGCGTGGGACTGCTTATTTGGCTTCCCCATTGCATTCCAGGTCTGGGTGTTGAATCTCCGTACATAGTATCAGAGCACTCGATCTTTTCATCCTGATTTTTTGAGACCTCTCTGTCCGCACGACCTATCCGCGCGACATATTCCTCTTCTTTCGCGACCTGTTCCTCTTCTCTCGCGACCTGTTCTCGCGATCTGTTTCTTCTCTTGTCGCGCACTGTTCACGCGGTTTCTTCTTCTCTCGTGACCTGTTCTCGCGACCTGTTTTCTCTCTTATCGCGACCTGTCAGCGCGGCTTTTCCTCTTCTCTCATGACCTATTCTCGCGATCTGTTTCCTCTCTTGTGTGGGCGTCCTCTCTGCCCCTCCTTTTCTAGCCGCTCCTATTCTCTAGTCGCCGCGACATGTTCTTCTTTGTGAGGCCTCCTTTTCTAACCGCTCTTACTTACTAGTCGTCACTTCCTCCTCTTTAGCTGCGCAACTTATTCTTCTTGCTGCTCTCCTCTATTGCTAACTCTGGTATCTCTACCACAACTACTCCCGTTGCCGATCATCCTCCGACTCTTCCCACACCTTCTGGTAACCTTGGCACCTCTTCCAAACTCATCGGTCCCAACTACCCGGATTGGAGTGTCTCCTTCACCTTCCTTCTCCACTTTGATGCCAAGTTAGAACCCGCCAACCCAATAGTTCATCTCAAAACCCAGGTGTTGAGATGAAGGGTGGCGGGGTATTTGAACACAAAGGGGAGAAGACTGAGGGCGGTGTGGGATTAACCCCAACGTTTGAACCGTGGGGATATTCTGCCACAAGGGGGCCCACCGGGGTCAACACCCAGACCTGGAACGCGATGGGGAAGCCAAATATGCGGTCCCACACACACATGTCATGCTGGCTAACATAATCTCAACACACCCCTGCAACAGGACAACCTGGCTCTGATACCAAGTTAAAACCCGCCAACCCAATAGTTCATCTCAAAACCAGGTGTTGAGATGAAGGGTGGCGGGGTACTTGAACACAAAGGGGAGAATACTGCATGCGTTGTGGGATTAACCCCAACCACAGAACCACATGGATATTCCGCCACAAGGGGGCCCATGGGGGTCAACACCCAGACCTGGAACGCGATGGGGAAGCCAAATACGCGGTCCCACACACATGTGTCACGCTGGCTAATATAATATCAACATACCCCCGTAGCAGGACAACCTGGCTCTGATACCAAGTTAGAACCCACCAACCTAATAGTTCATCTCAAATCCCAGGTGTTGAGATGAAGGGTGGCGGGGTACTTGAACACAAAGGGGAGAAGACTGCAGGCGGTGTGGGATTAACCCCAACCACAGGACCGTAGGGATATTCCGCCACAAGGGGGCCCACCGGGGTCAACACCCAGACCTGGAACGCGATGGGGAAGCCAAATACGCGGTCCCATATACACGTGTCCTGTTGGCTAATATAATCTCTACATTAATTTACCCATTAAAAAAATAGTTTTCACATCCATTTGAAAAAATTTAAATCTTTTGAAACTAGCAAAAGCAAGAAAAATTTCAACTACTTCAAGACGTACTATGAGTGCAAAATTTTCATCAAAATCTACCCCTCAATCTGAGCATATCCTTTTATAACAAGACTAGCTTTATTTCTAGTGATCCTAGATTCATTATCTAATTTATTCTTGAAAATCCATTTAACTCCTACAACAGAATGACCAGATGGTCTCTCTACATGTTTCCAAACCTCATTATGCTCAAATCGATTAAGTTCATCATTTATAGCTAAAAACCAATATTCATCATTTAAAGTGGTTGAAACATCTTTAGCTTCTATATTGAAAATAAAACAAAGATATGAAAATAAATCATGTAAAGAAGAACGAGTACTTACCCCTCTTGATGGTTCTCCAATTATCAATTCTTGTGGATGATCTTTTGAAATATAAGTTTTCTTAGAGGCATATATTCTTCAACTTCTTCTTCTCTTTGTTCTTTATCTTCTTGTTCTTGTTCTCCAAAGATTTCTTCATCATCCTTCTCTAAAGGAGGAAGGAGTTCATCATTTCCTGTAGGATTCACTTCTACATACAGAATAAATTCATCAAATTTGACAGGAATTGATTTTTCAACTATTTTTATCTGTTTATTAGAAACTCTACAAGCATTACTAGTTAAAGAATAACCAATAAAAATTCCTTCATCACATTTTTTATCAAATTTACCTAAAGCATCTTTTGCATTTAAAATGAAACATTTACATCCAAAAACTCTAAAATATGATACATTTGGCTTCTTTTGATAATACAGCTCATATGATGTCAGTTTTGAAAATGGACGCAGTATGATATGATTTATCACATAACAAGCAGTACTAACAACTTCAACCCAAAATGATCTAGGTAATTTATATTCAGATAACATAATACGTGCTAGTTCTTGACGAGTTTTATTTTTCCTCTCCACTACACCATTTTGCTTTGGTGTGCGGGGTTGTGAAAAATTCATTCTTAATCCATAATTCAGTACAAAAAGAAATAAATCTATCATTCTCAAACTCACCTTCATGATCCAATCAAATGCATTTAATTTTCAAATTAAGTTCATTTTGACTACGAATACATAACTTTATAAATTCAAAATACGCATCAGATTTAGAAACTAAAAAGATTGTCCAACGTAAACGTGAATAATCATCTATCAAAACAACGATATATTTTCTACCTCCTAGACTTTGAGTAGTAACTGGACCAAATAAATCAATGTGAATTAATTGTAATGGTCTAGTCATAGAAATAATATTTTTTGCTTTTAAAAGATGATTTTGTGAATTTTCTTTTTTGACATAACGTACATAAAGAAGATTGCTTTCCTTCTAATAAAGGTAAACCCTTAATCAATTTATTTTTGGAAAGTTTAACAATAAGTTTTGTACTAAAATGTCCAAGTTACCTATGCTACAATTCTAGTTCATTGCTTTTTGAAATAAAACATTTAAGTGAAGATTTATAAAGTCATGAAAAGTAATTATATAAACAATATGAATTTTCTGTGCGGTAAAAAAATTTCTTATGTTTGAATCGATGATTTTTTAAATGTTTGAAGATGATTCAAATAAAATATTTAAGCCCCTATCACATAGTTGACCTATAGAAATTAAATTATGTTTCAAACCATTTACAAATAAAAATTTTGAAATAGTAAAGAAATCATTACCAACTACACTGTTGCCGACGATTCTTCCTTTACCATTGTCACCAAAAGTAACTCTCATCCTTTCTTCATTTCTAGGCTAAGGAACTTGGATTTATTGTCTATCATGTGTTTTGAACATTCTGAGTCCAAGTACTACACATCTTCTTTGTCCTTAGCTTGCCAACACACATAGAAAGGAGATGTGAGTAAAGATCTGATTATCCAAGTGGTGCCTCCCATAGAGTAGGTGGACGCATTAGGTACCCGGACTTATTTAACTAGACTATGACCTATCTTCCTACAAGAGTCGGTAGTGTGTCAAACCTATTACATTTGGCACAAGTAATAAAAGGTGATGACACCTTTTTCACAAATGAATTTGGAATCTTACTAGAAGATGGTTGATCAATAAAAAAATTATTTTTATTTTTAAAAATTAATTTTTTAGACTTTGAGTTATCGCCAGCGGTAGTAGTTATCGTGGGGCGATAACTTCCAGTGACATATCCAAGTCCGTACCTTGCGCAGATCAATGACACTGATTGGATAAAATCATATCCAGTGATTTTTAGCAATTCTAAATTTCTTAATAGCCAAACTTAGATCATGGATCCGGGAATTCAAAGCAGTATTTTAGGTGACTATCATAACAAACCGATTTTCAAATGCCTTTTTGCCACTTCCTATTTGAGATTGAGAAGTTTTTAAAGTTCTCTTTAAGTCCCTTTTTTCTTTGGTAACAGAATCTACTTTGGATTGGAACTTAGTAAGAGCATTTTCTAATTCTTTTATCCTTGCCAAAGAGTGATCGCACTCTTGACAAATGACCTTCTCCTTCCCAAACACTTTCAATTCACTCATTAATTTTTTATTCTCTTTTAATAAAATTTTATTTTCAGATTTCAATAAATCAATATCTTTAAGATTTTAATCAAAAAATTTGCAAGTTTGTAAATTTAGAATATAATTCTTCATAAGTAGGAGTTACCATAGTGTCTCTTGGGACACTGCATTCATCTTCATATGGTAATACGCTCTTTCCCATCAAATACATGTTGGCTTCCCCGTTATATTATGAACCTGAACCACTTGAACCTTCAGATGATGAATCGTCCCAAGTTTTTGCCTTCAAAACCTTTTTCTTGTTCTTTTTATCATGCCTCTTCTCTTTTTGCTCTTTCATATTCTTTGTGCACTTGCTTCTAATATGAACAATACTTCTACAATGATAGAACTTTAGTGGCGGGCGCTCTTCATCTTCCTCAACATTGACTTTTCCTCTACTTTTCTTAACTCCAAAATCCTTTTTGTTAAAGTACTTCTTGAATGAATTTTTCCTCTCTAGATTCCTTATAAACCTCTTAATTTTTCTTACAAACAAACTCTCCTCATCCTCTTCATCATATTCACCTGTTTCACTCTCCAATTCTTTCTTAGACTTCAACGCCAACGCCTTCTTCTTTGGCTCCAAGTTGTACTCTTGTTGTTAAATTTTCAACCCTACTTCATGGGTTTTTAGATTTCTGATAAGACTCTCAATTTGAAGAGTTTTAAGATCACGTGATTCCGTGATGATAGTCACCTTTGGATTGAACTTCGAGTAAAGTAATCTTAAAATATTTCTTACCAAATCTCCGCTGGAGAAATTATTTCCAAGGACTTTGGAGTTGTTGATAATTTTTGTAAACCTTGTGTACATAGAATCAATGTCTTCGTCAACCTCCATCCCAAACTTTTCAAATTCCAACTCCAACTGAAATAACTTCGAGTCCTTCACTCGCGATGTTCCTTTATGCATAACTTCAAGTAAATTCTAAATATCATATGCAGTTTCAAATGCGCAAACTCGATTAAATTTAGTTCTATCTAATATACAAAATAGAGCGTTCATGTCCTTAACATTATTTTTGCAACGAAGTTTGTCTAAATCGTCCCATTTATCTTTCAGTTTTTCCATAGTAACACTTTCAACTACCATTATAGGTGGTGTAGCACTGTTCTACCATTCCCCAAACATCTATATCTTGCGCAATAAGAAAACATTGCATTCGAGCTTTCCAGTAATTGTAATCCGTGTCAGTGAATAAAAGAGGTCTGTTTATTCCTTACCCCTAAAAAAATGCTTGATCGTTATGTGTCGTTTCTCCCGGTGGTAAAACCATTTTGGAGGAACCTCCATATGATACCAAGTGTTCAATCTTTAAGCACCATTAGAGGGGGGGGGGGGGTGAATAAGGGCAAACTATAATTTTATACTTAACAAATTACTACGCCAAAATTTTACTGAAAATCAAGAAAACTTAATCACGACCAAATATTTATAACAAAGTACTTAGAAATTTATGATTAAATGAAATGCATATTTATTTCATAAGTGATAAAAATGACAAACAAAAGATTTTAGTAAAGCTTGAAATCGTGGCAGTGATGAAAAAAAAATCTCCTTTTTGAATTTACTAGTCCTTCTCTGAAAGGTCGGCTGTCTAATGTCTATCTATCCATAGATACAACAACTAGCCCCCTAGATCTCACCACGACCTAGTCATTGCACACACGACGGTAATTTCCCCCTACACCACACATGGGCTTAGTAACCACTCACAATGCGATGAATTCTCTACCGATTACAAAGTGAATGAAAAAGAAAAAGAAATCTGAGAATAAAAACTCCTTCAGGTCTTGAGCGCTGAAGAGGTCGAAAAATCCTTGCGAAGATCGTCAGAGATGAGAAGCACGAATGGTCCATTCTTTGCTCTAGAGATTTCACGAACACTTAGGAGTTTTTCTGGTTCCACAGAGTTATCTGGTTGAAGATGCACGGGATCAAGGCTTTTGGAGGTGTGTAACACCAAAGTCCAGAATTTTAGCACATTTATAGTTTATCCATTACCGTCGATTATCACGCGGTGGTAGCGTGATATCACATGCAATATCTCCAATGGCTGACATGTATCCTACTCTATAATAACCACGCTGAGATGCTGGAGATCGCGTATGATCGTGGGACTATCGTTGCACGATAGCACGATATCGCCAGGAGGTAACTCCGATAATGCACATCGCGGAAACCGTTCAGAATCGTGGCCTATATCATGGCCGACTTCATCACGCTAATGCGGGGTAGTATTAAATGTCGCCCGTGATATCTCAACTTTGTAAAAAATGATGTACACCGCCCATCCAAAATTATAAGAGTGTTGCACCTATTATATCTACACACCACAAATACACTATAATCAAATATATTTGGGATTTGTTATTTTAAAGCAAGGAGTGTGAAACACATGATCCAACAAGGGCCCTCTTGTCACATTCAAACAGTGACTGTGAGGAAGAAGAGAGTTGTGGCTTCATGGCCATGACTGATGAGGATGATCAGGGTGACTCCCATCCTGATGAGGTAATTATCTCAACTACAACTTCTAATTCAAATTATGAGACAGGGGTAGAATTTGAAGCACCCTCATCATCCAATGACGAAGATGATTCAGATTCAGATAATGATCTTGACCACATGATTGTTAAGTATGGTGCTCTTCTAGAAGCACTGAAGAAGAGTAAGAAGCTTGCTAAGAAGCAAGCAATGGAGATTGCTTCTCTCCAGGTAGTAAATTTTGAATGCCTTGAGTCTGTAACCGAGCTAAATCAAATGAGTAGGGGATCAACATGCTGAAAGGGATGACAATCATCCAGTTTAGCACTATCAGACAGAAGAATAAGATCATTAAGGACCTTGGAGAGAAGATCCTCAAGGAGAAGTTGCAAGTGGCCAAATTCTCCAAGCAATAGACTATGGTGCCGATTATTGATAACTTCTCTACTCCATTCAAGGGTGGAGTAGTGATGCAAGCCTACATGTCGAGGTGTGTGCGACAATTTTAGCGAATGTTCACTCAAGCCCTTTCCGATCACTCACGCGCGTGCAAGAATTCTTAGCCACTCCAATACAGCAATTTAAATCACAACACATGCATAATATACACCTAGAGAGAATTCCAACCAAAATATCAATTTAGAAAGTGGTCGGTTTTCTCCTGTCAAGAAAACTAGCATAGGATTTGACCAATCCTTAGAGCGACAAAATAAGGGTTTACCCAACCTAATCAATGTCACAATAAGGATTTACCCAATCCATTAATTCTCAAGAACGATCGAAAAATACGCAAAAGCTTCGATTTAAAACCCACAAAAAAATCCAATGGCTTCTAAGGCAACGCCGACCCCTTTCAACACACAAAATCACGTGTAAAATAGAACACATTAGATAGAGTAGAGAGAATCGTTACCCCAAGATCACAAACAAGTTTTCAGTGGAGAGTCTCTCTACCACGGATCTACCGAATCCATACCGAACATAGGGGAATACGTGCTAAAACAACAACGAAACACCGAACAAAGATGACTACGCACCAAAACTTCAACGGAATCACACAAAGGAGGGATACGACAGACAATATCTCGAGTAGGAGGATCCCGAGTGGCAGCCACTCGGGTTGGGGAGGACAGCAGTTCAGGTAGGGAGCAGCCCTTCGCTTCGCACACAGGGAAAGGTGGAGTCACACCACTGAGAAGGACTCGCCAAAGTCGCACTGACGGGAGGGGTTGGCGAGTCGCTTGCCAGGCGGGAGGAGCGACATCAACTTTGCACTGCTCGCAGGAAATGGGGGTTCAGGACCGAACCATGGAAATGCTCACTGGAGAGCTTAGTTTTTTTCTTCTCAAAAATAATCTGATCTTCATAGTTCTTCCCAAACATCATATATATCTTTACACCATACAAACAAACATCAAAAGGTTACTAACCTGCACTTAATTAAGGTAACATTTTAGTAGACTAATTAAACTAAAATGGTAAACCATCATATTAGCTTAAACTAAACTTGAAGCAACATTAACTTCATCCAGGAGCTATGCGGCTGCACGTGGCCATGCACGGAGGTCATAGTGGCGAATATCTTTATTGTCTTGAATGTTGCGGCGGTGCGGCCGAGAGATAATATGATGGTTTATTGAGTGAAAAGGAAGAAGAAGCTAAGGAAGTGCTGTGTTGAGCTTTGTGAATTGGCCATTTGACACATCCACTGCATAACATTGTAGACTTTGATAAAGTTCCGTTGCTCGCTGAATCCTGTCCGCAAGGTCGTATTGTACCTTCATCTAGTTTAGGCATGCATTCGCAGTAGCATTCTTGTCCACACAAGAAATGTCTAAGGCCTCCAACTCCTGGATTAGATGCTCATCATGCATCTGCAACCAATTTGCCATTGAAGGAGTCCTACGACTCAAGGCATCTGCGACGATGTTTCCCTTCCCTAGAGTATAATAAATCTGAAAGGCGTAATCCCCAATGAACTCCATCCACCTACACTATCGCATATTCAAATCCTTTTGATCCAATAAGTACTTAGGCTCTTTTGGTCTGTGAAGATGTCGACCTTCACGCCATATAAATAATGATGCCACAGTTTTAATGCAAAAATCACCACCGCCAACTCCAAGTCGTGGAAGGGATAGTTCCAGTCATGCACTTTCAACTAGCGTGAGCCATAAACAATCACCTTGCCAAACTGAAGAAGAACGTAGCCTAAGCCGCTTCCTGATGCATCACTATAAATTTCAAAGCTGTCTGAACCACATGGCAACGTCGAGATTGACGCCATGGTTAAGTGACTCTTCAACTCTTCAAAAGATCACGTGCACTCTGGCATCCAATCCTTCCTCATTAGTGTGGTAAGAGGCAAGGCTATCCACGAAAAGTTCTCTATGAAGCACCTGTAATAACCCGTCAGTCCAAGGAAACTCCTGACTTCGGCGATAAAAGACAACACCGGCCACTCCCATATCGCAACTATCTTCGCAGGATCCACCGCAATGACCTCTCCACTAACCACATGGCCAAGAAAAGCCACTGATGATAACCAGAACTCGCACTTTGAGAATTTGACATAGAGCTTGTTTCTCCTCAGGGTATGCAACACGATCCATAAATGGTTCGCATGATCCTCTGCAGACTGAGAATACACCAGAATGTCATCAATGAAGATGATGACAAACAAATCCAAGTACTCCCTAAATATCTGGTGCATTAAATCCATGAATACCGATGACGCATTTGTTAGCCCAAACAACATGACAGTGAACTCGTAATGACCGTAACATGTCCCAAATGCTGTATTGAGAATGTCACATTCCCGAATCTTCAACTGATAATAGCTAGACTTCAAGTCTAACTTTGAGTAAACAGTTGATCCCACTAGCTGGTCGAACAAGTCATCAATTTGTGGAATTGAATACTTGTTATTTTCCGTCAGCTTATTCAACTCTCGATAGTCAATACATAGCCGCAAGCTGTTGTCCTTCTTTTTCACAAATAGGACTGGAGCGCTCCAAGGTGACATACTTGGGTGTATAGAACCGTGCTCCAACAACTCTTGCAACTGAACATTTAGTTCTGCTATCTCCTTTGGCGCAACACGATATGACGAGAGGGCCACAAGTTTTGCACCTGGCACCAACTCAATCAACTAGTCAATCTCCCGCTGGGGCGTTAACCCTAGAAGATCCTTAGGAAACACATTAGTGTACTCCGATATAATAGGAACATCACTCACACTGGGTTTCGGCTCAACATCCTCCAACAGCATGAAGAACAATTCCGCGCTGTTCCGAACTGCCTTGACCACTTGAATAACAGACATCAATATCTTGCTTGACCCTCGCATACCAGCAAACTTAGTCTCTCATTCGGTATTTTGCCCCAGTGTGACTTCCTTTGAGTTGCAATCCATATAGACACGCTGCTCCGAGAGCCAGTCCATGTCAAAGATTACATCAAACTCTGATATCGGGAGCATAGATGCTTCCAAACCAAAAACCCGACTTCCTATCTGCACCTCAACACAACAGACTCGATCCGCGCACATCAAGCACCCGTTAGGAAGCAGCACATTCACTTGATCTGTCGGAGTAAACGAAGACACTCTGATACGCCCTACGAAGTCCTCCGACAGAAAAGAATGAGAAGCTCCCGTATCAAACATTGCTCTCGTAGGATTATCCAATATCAAGACAAAGCCTAATGCAAACCAATCACACACACAAGTAACGCACAAGGTGCTAAGTTTGGAAAGCAATAAAAATTGAAGCTTAACTCAACTCATAACTGTTACGACGTCACTTTGTTTTATGGTCTCCTGTTGGCCAAGATTATAGACTCAGGGTTCCGCTTGGGATGCAGTCGGTTCTACCACTGTCTTTCCCTTCTCAGCATAAGACACACCCATCTTTTTCTCCCCTTTTGGAGGGCCACTCCAACAGTCTTGAGCAAAATTACCCACCTTTCTATATGTATAACATGTGGGCGGACCTCTCCCAGATGTTGCTCCAGATGTAGGAGAAGATGGAGCAGGCGTAGAAGTTTTAGGCTTCTTTTTCCACCGCCGAAATCCAGATTTTGACGACCCAGGTACTTTGAACTCTGTCTTTTTCCCTGCCAAGTCATTCTTCTGCTGCACACGTTTCATGTCCGGCTCAAGAGAATGAGCCGTATTGACCAAGGTAAGAAAACCTTGCATCATCGGTCCTGAGAGAAGCAACAACAAGTCATCTCTCAGCCCTTCAAGAACCGATTTATTTTCCGTTCCTCATCTGCAAACATAAAGCCTGCATATCTTCCCAATCTCATGAACTCGTGCAAGTAGTCGTCCACTGACCTCTCACCTTGAGTTAGCCTTTGAAATTGGTTCTCCATCGCAATCCGCTGTGCCGATGGAACATACCTTGCCATAAAATACCTTGAGAACTCCTCCATTGAGATCTCATTCAACGACTGACAAAAAAACAAGTGCAACTCCAGCTCATCCCACCAAAGTATTGCCTCACCATCCAGCAATAAGGTAGTCACGGTGACTTGTTGCCACTCTTCCATTTCAGTTGCCGTCAGGACTCTCTTTATCCTTGAGAGCCTGTCTTTGGCTTGTGTAGGGGTTCCAGCACCCATAAACACAGGGGGATTGAAACTCATCACATGTTTCAATTGTTTCTCCGTTGTTCGCTTTGCAACCACTGGCTCAATGACCACTTATTTCACCGCTACATGTTCCACTATGCCAATCGGTTCCTGAACCATCTCAGGAATAAGAGGTTGTCTCTGACCTACAGGTTGCACATTCATCATTGCGAACATGGCTTCAACAACCAACCGTATAGTTTCCGCCAAAGGAGGAGGTGTTGGCACCTCATTTTATGTACTAGTCTCCACTGAGCGCTGGGGTTCTTGTTGCCCCACACCACTTCTAGTTGCCTACAACATTAAACACACAAATAAGCAACTATAAATATTGCCAAAAGCAATCACAGGAACATACCAGTTCCACAAACATGTGTATTTTCATTCCTAAGTGGACATTTACGGGTTCATTATTATTGTAACGGCAGCGCACATACATGTGCTCACCACCCCTTAAAAGAATTCGACCACAAATTACAAGAAGAAAGTCTGATAACGGAGTCTGATACCAATTTTGTAACGCCCCCATCCAACGTATAGCATGTGACAGAAGGTCCGGCCGGGGCCCGATGCCATATACCACGTGCAGACAAGGAGATTACATGTTGTTTGCCAAACCCAAGTTCAAGTAGAAAATACGTCCTACCACATAACATTCTAGCGGAAGCATTTTATAATGTAAGAACCCATACACAATAAGGATGTCCACTACACAAAAGGAATGACATATATATTACATCACATGTTTTTGTTGTAGCCTTATTACAACTGTTTCAATTAATAAAAGTGAATTTATATATCGGCACGCAGGCCGGCCACAAATGAAAGAGTAAAGTTCGCCTTTTGGGCCTTCAAGGGCCAGCCAATTGCAGCACATGGGCTTAAGCCAGCTACTTCCCACTAGGCTCTCTAGCATCTGCAAAAAAGGGCCCACCAAAACGTGGCAAACAAAGCAACGGTCAGCATTTTACTGACCCATTTATAACGATCCCACCACTTACTCGGGCAACATTTCTCCATCCCTGCAAACAAGGCATAGTATATATATATTTCTCGTGGCAACACGAAGAGCATTTAAGCACCATTAACCATAGACATTGGCCCAATGACCACACGCCCCGTGTACACAGGACACATTTTCGCTGTACCGGACTCCCCATATAACACCACCATTCAGAGGTCCATGACTAAACGGTAACTTTGTCATTCAGAGGTACTTAACTTGACGACTACGTCGTCTAGAGGTACTTAACTTGACGACTACATCGTTCAAAGGTACTTAACTTGATGACTACGTCGCTCAAAGGTACTTAACTTGACGACCAACTGCCCATTTAGAGGTACTTAACTTGACGACCCAGTCGTTCAGAGGTACTTAACTTGATGACACAGTAGTTGGCCTTCATGGCCCAACGCATCACAAGCCACACAGCTTTGTCCATTTCGGGCTGGCACCCACCACAGGCTAGACAACTTAAGTACACAGCCTACATACAATGGCCCTTAGGTCTCTTAAAGATAAGCCTCATGACACTAGCTCCAAAGGAGCTATCGCCTGGCCACACTCACTATCGCCAAGCGACATCAACAATTCACAAAACTGTGATCATTCTTGGGTATTTTCCTGGAAATTCTTCCAGTACTTGGTGCAGCATCGTACACACTCCTTGACTCCGTATTTCACATGTACTTCACACGCACATACATGGAGTCTTCTTCGGCACGTAAAGGAAACATCACCAATCCAGACCAACTTGTCCAGTTGGGCTTCACACAACATGCCTATTCCGTACTCTACAGTTCCGGATCTAAATGCAGGAATATATGGGGATCAAACCAATCTACCCATTAGAATCTACCCATTCAACCTTTTGGTGAGGGGATCCATGCAAATTCATATTGAGGACTTCAATTGTCCAGGAGAAAATCGTTACCCTTGTTGTTCTCTTCGGAGCCATGGCGAAGCGTTTCTACGTGGATGGAAAGGAGCACGTCGCTCTCCTCTTCTCGGATCTATCCTCGGATCTGGCCTCCGACCACAAGATCTCCTTCAACGAGCTCACAAAGCTCATCCCAGCACTTCCTTAGCTTCTTCTTCCATTTAACTAAAGGAAACTCAAGAGATGAGAGAGAGAGAGAGAGAGAGAGAGAGAGAGAGAGAGAGAGAGTAAAAGAAAGAGAATGAAACCTCCTTCCTATTCTTCTCTGGTTAAGGCTTTATTTGTATTAGCGGTGGCAGTTCGATCCGGTGGGTGGAAACGGAGTGTTCGAATCGGAGGGGGGAGGTGGCTGCTCTAAACGGAGCTTTTTGGGGCATTTCTCAAGACGGGCGGGTGGAAACGGAGCTAACGCTGCCGGAGATTCATTTATTTACACTCCTTTCTGCGGCATTTGCCCAAAACGGAGCAGCGAAACGTTCAAACAAATAGAGCCTAAGTGGACTCGAGAATAATCCTAGCCACATGTTCTCTCAGTCAAAATAAAGCAAAGGCCGGGATTTGAGTTGACTGGTAAACTTTAGCACTGTCTCCTGGCGATATCGACTGTCGCTACTCGGTGATATTGACTTCATCACCTTGACCGCTTTTACCTAGGTCAACCACCACTTATTGGCCACTTAACAACCACGTGGCACTATCGCCCAGCGATATCCACTGTCACCCGTGAAATCAAGCCACTCAACGCTTTCAGGCGTTGTGTGCATCGAGAGCATCGAGAGTGTCAAGAGGATCGAGTGACAACTCAATGCTTCTCACTATCGCCATATGGCGATACCCACTGTTGCCAATAGACGATATCTGTTCGACTATTCGTCGGACATGTTGAATGCATCGAGTGCAGTTCGACGAACGTTGTATTGCTATCGTCATCAGGCGATACCCATTATCGCCCAGCGATACTGACAAACTTTCTGCTGTCAAAATTGAGGTGTTACATAGATGACGCATTGATGAGTCCTATTTATGCACTGATTTTTAGACTCATCTGGGCTAGTTTTCTTTCACATGCACTTCACTTTTAGTTCATTATCGTATATATTTCTTCTAATCTTTATTTCCATAGGAAGTGCACATATAGGCCCGTGGTTGTGTATTTTTGTTACTTTTATTGATTGTACTTCTTATTGTGATTGCCTGGAATGTTTGCACATATTAGTGGTTGGTTTGGGGTCCATTTTTGCCTAAGGGCCACTGATCGTGCGATTTTACCCGTGCACGCTCAGTGGATTCCATAGCGCACGACCACTGGTTGTACGCCACTGATCGTGTGAATTGATTCCATTTTTATTATCGGTTCTGTCGTGCCTGTGCGCACTATCATAGGACATAGTGCGCAAGACCATTGGTCGTTCTCCAATGATCATGCACACTATTCTCCATTTTTCCAAGTTCTGGCTGGGGCAAACGCACTAACATTGGACACAATGTGCATGACCAATGGTCGTACAACACGAATCGTGCGCACTATTCTCCATTTTTCCAAGTTTTGGCTGGGGCAAACGGACTACCACTGGACATAGTGCGCACGACCACTGGTCGTGCTCCACTGGTCTTGTGCATTATAATTTCTGCAATCTATAAATTCACAGGTTCCTCCCTAATTCCCAATTATCGACTTTTCTCTGTCGTTTTCGTCTCCGAGGAGGGTTCTGTCGTTATCCCTCTTCCTCCATCGTAGGGAGGGGCTCCGGGCAAGCTTTCAATGCCAAATTCAAGCCTTCAATGCCAAATTCAAGCCAGAGCTTCCTGTCGGCCTCCTCCTTCATCCTTGAGCTTCAAGAAGGGTATGACCTAGCTTTCACAATCAAGTTCGGAGTAGTTTATGTCATCCTCCACCGGATCGTGACACGAAGAAGACAGATCCATTGGGAGTTCGTGACAGCCTCCTCTACCCTGGACGCAGTTGAGGACCGAGCTAGGATGCGGATTGACAACCCGATGAATCCTTCCGTGAATCCTCAACAAGACTTCAGATTCGGTCGATTTCACACTCTCTTCTTCTTTTGTTGTTGATAGTGTAGTTCAATCTCTTTGTGTTTGATGAAGTGTGCTTAATTTGTTATACGTTTGTGTACAATCTTATCTATGTGATTTTATATTAACGTTATTTGCTTGAGGTGCACCATTATCCATCCTCCACCACTCAGTGTCGCACTAGCAATTGTTAGTGGCATGTGTATCGAATAGGTGCTCATGACCCTCATTCCGCCGTTCTCACCACCTCATCCGCAAGCCTACTCGTCCATCCGCCTAGCGATTCGGTGCATTGCGGCCCATGTAGTTTTCCATCCTCCTGGCGAAGCATTGCATAGCGACATTGTATAAGAGTAGTTTGTTAGTGTTTTACTTTCTTTTTCCGCAACAATCAAAACCCCCTTCGTTAACTCTGACCTAAGGACTTCAATCTCAAGTCCTCCTAAAAATTAACTTCACCTTACCGTGTTCCTTGAGAGGTCGATACTTGAGAAAATTCACCCATTTTATATTACTTGTACGACCGGTACACTTGCCGTAAACCGCATCAAGTTTTTGGCGTCGTTGTCGGGGAACACAGTCGTGTGAATTTTTGGAGAGGGAGATAGGAGATAGAATACCTTTTCCATTTGTTCAAGTCATGTTTCTTCTTTGCTTTAGTTTTTAGAATTTGTTGCTTATTTTTCTTTGTCCCTTTTCTATTTTTGGCTTAGTAAGCGGATCCGTGTTATTTTTTTTCAGTTGTGTAGCACCCTTGCCACAAGTATTGTTTTTTGCAATGTATTCTATAGCTGAGTGTCGTCTCTATGACACTTTACACCAATACAATGACGCCTTGGCTGTTTTAAATGCCGATCATTGTATTAGGTGTTTGTTATTTCAAGGTATAGACCACATGTTGAAGGATTGCCCTCGTCTGTGCATCCATTCTCCATCTGAGGGCATGTGCATAGAAGACCCCCATTTACGGAGGACTACTGTGGACAAGCCTACCATTTTGTTGTTGGGACCATACACTAACATCGCACATCTTGCTCATTCTTTGCCCGTTGAGATTACTGAAGAATCTCTCGCCACATACAGATTTTTTGTGGGTCCCTCACTCACTTTTTATGAGCTTCCCTTAAGTGATGACGAACATTCTAGTGGTAGTCAGCAAAAAGAGGATCAGGAACACATGGGTGCTCCTGTATGGGATGTAGAGATTGTTCCTGTTGATGGGGAGGTGTCTGCGGATGATTTTGCGATGGGGCCTGCTTGTTTAATGCTAGATTTCGAGAGCAGTTTTGCCCCTCCGCAATTTTTGACTGATCGTGCTACTTATTTTGTGTGTGAATCGGCTGATGATGTCGTATTTGTTGGTGATTCGGTGCTTGAGGTTGTGCCAAAGTGGGATGAGGATTTTACTATCTCCAACGGAGAATGTGGATCTTCGGAACATTATGACGCACCCCGGTGGGATGAGGAGTATCCCCTTTCTGATGCAGAGATTTGCACCTCCTTATTAGATGAGGCGGTCCCTCTTACCACCATGGTCTTTGAGTTCTCAGATTCCCCACGATACGTCTCATATGATACCGACGATGATCTGTGCTCGGATCCTGCTGAGAGTGATACCGGGATCAATCTCCCATATTATATACATTTTAGTTTTTCTTCTCGTTTATTACTTGACCCCCCTTCTTTATCTGAGCCTGTGTGGGTTGAGTATCCACGGGTATGTTGGGACGACGATGAGCCTTGTGCTCATGCCGACGGCGAGTGCATCTGCTTGTGAGAGAAGGTTCCTACCTCCTTCATAGTGGAAGCCCCTATTGTCGCCATCGCCTCCTACGGACCTGCGGCGGATGATACCTTGCTGGGAAAGGATTTATTTTGTGATGAGATGAGTGAGGACCAGCGCTCCTTCTCTTCTTACTTCCTATTTCCTCTACCTGTGTTGGGGAGGTATTTTTATTTAGGTAGAGGGGTAACTGCATTATCTTTGTATCGGTACCCATTACTGAAACAGATAATGGAACAGTTACATGTGCATCTTTTATTTCAAAGGCCCATTAGCTAGAACTCTTCGTTAGCCGAATAAGTCGTGCTGGTTGGACAATAACCCCAGTAGTTATCTTAGATTTACTGTATTTTTATTTTTCATGTCTATCTTAGTTTTTGTATTCCTTTATATTTTGTCTACTTTTCTTTTGTTTTTTTGGAGCTCACCCTTGCAGGTATTCATGGAAAATTCTTTTTGGCGGGGTTGTGATTCTTCATTTGGCGGACCTGCTTTTCTTTTTTTCATGCGTCTTCTGGTATGCTTATTAGCTGAGCATTGGGAAACCTCTTCCCTTTTCTCTATCTAATTTTAATTTTAATATCATTGTTGTGTAGCTTACTTTATGTCTGGGGGAGAGCCAGTATTTGTTATCTTTTGCACGCGCACATTTCATTTGTATACTAGAAGCTTTTATTGTTTTATTTTGATTAGTTCATTGCATCAAGCACCACTGCACCCACATGAGCGTGTGCTTAGCGGTTAGCGTGCTGCGAGTTAAACTCATTTCTTTTGTATGATTTGGGAAAATTATTGTGCTGACATAGGATTGTGAGATAGAGTAAAATGTTGACTCCTGCAGTGCTCCTAGTCGAGTGCTCTCGTCTTGTGTAGAAATTGGAGTAGATTTAATTTTTCTGTATGCTTATAGTTTTATATTTTTCTTATTGCGTAAATACTATTTTATTCTACTCAAAAATTGGTGAATCCGGTGTGAATCCAACGCTAGCTTAGGGATGTGTGTAGACGACCGTTAGATTCGTATTGCTCAAGTCGGGAGGATGGATAGTCTTTCTCGTTGGCTAAGAACTTGCCCCAAACTATTCTTGAAGCATGGGTATAGGGTAGTTCAATCGCATATCGTGATGTAAGCCATCATTTTGGCACGGTTGAGCTTTGTATCATTCCTAATGTCTTATCCTCACTAGCCCCGTTGGGCCTACCCCTTCTTTTGATTCAGCTCTACCATTATTTCACCAAAGCCTCATAGCCGATCCTACTCTCACACCCAAGTCGAGCTTTAGTGTTTTACATTATCATGTTGGGGTGTTGATGTGGTGATATTCCATGTGAATATGTGGATGTGCTCCAAAGTTTTTATATGCTGAAATTATTAAAGTAAAATATGATTCAAAAAAATATATAAAAATTAATTGCGAAAAAGAAAAGTGAAAAGTATAATTGAAAATTCTATTTGAGATGAGATTGTATTTGGAGTAGGCAGTGCACACACCCATATTTTAGCAATTAAGTCTAGGGGTGTGGTGTACTTGCATGTATTTTGGTTGGTGGATAGATTCTTTTTATGCTAGCTCATTTGGGTTAGGTGCATAGCCTTCTTATTTATCTTTGTTTACCTCACTAAAACCTAAGCCCAATCTCTTCACCTAAAGTCCTACTGATTCGTGTATGAACCAAACCAGTGCCATGGAGAGAGTGCGAACGAGCAAGCATATGGTCACCGACATTGGTGGATTCCTTTGGAGGTTATCTCGAGCCCCAATCTTTGGAAATGCTCGCCCTAGCGATTAGTCTACTTTCTCCCTACGCGTGACCGGAAGATTCACCGTGATTCCATTTTTGAGCAGTAATAAAATATTGATACACATTGTGAAAAGTATAAACTATTTTGTATACTTATAATTTCCTCTATTATATTTTTACGCGCGCGAGCATGTGACTTTGCATGATACTCTGTATCTCAATTTCTATGTTAGCTAGTTTATTTTCCCTATCTGCATAGATTTTGTTTGCTCGGGACGCGCAAATAGGTAAGTCTGGGGGTGTGATGAGTCCTATTTATGCACTGATTTTCAGACTCATCTGGGCTAGTTTTCTTTCACATGCACTTCACTTTTAGTTCGTTATCGTATATATTTCATCTAATCTTTATTTCCATAGGAAGTGCACATATAGGCCCTTGGTTGTTGTTAGAAACGAACAAAAACAAACCGAAAGTGGTTTAATAGAAACTTTATTATCCCCAAAAGTTATCAATTACAATGGTATAGCCTCCCTTTTATAGAATGGAGGAGATGAGAGAGATTACAAATAAGCAATGTGGGACTAAAAATTTATAAGTATATGCGGCTTTACAAAAAGACAAACCGGACAAGCCGTGCGGTTAGACAAACTGACTAACCGCCCGACCACAACCAGGATGAGAGAACAAGCAGCCTAGAGAGCAAGTCGTCTCAGGAGACCGCTAGATCACCCGGTCTCCAAGTCATCTGAGACAAGCCGCCTGACCGCTGGGACACCAAACTGCAACAGCCCAACAAACAGACCGGCTAGGAGAAACCGCCAGACCGCCCGGTCTCTGAACAGCAACAGACCGCCCGATCTCCATCCTGCAACACTCCCCCTCAAGCTGGAGCATAGATATCAACCATGCCAAGCTTGTCACAGATGTGGAAAAAGGAAGCGGACACCGGCTTGGTGAAGATGTCTACCAACTCGTTGTCGGAAGTGACAAACAGAGTGCAAATCTGCTTCTTCAATATCTCTTTTCGAATAAAATGATAGTCGACTTCTATGTGTTTTGTTCTCTCATGAAAGACCGGATTTTTGGAAATATATATCGCAGCCTTGTTGTCATAGAACATAGGAAGAGGATAGTTGTAAACCTCTCCTAAGTCAAGCATGAGAGCCCGCAACCATTTCAACTCACGTGTAGTCGACGCCATACTGCGATATTCCGCCTCTGCACTAGACCTGGAGACCACAGACTGTTTCTTGCTCTTCCAACTCACAAGATTGCCTCCAACAAACGTGCAGAAACCTGATGTCGATTTGCGGTCCCCTTTGTCATCAGCATAACTTGAATCACAGTATGCTTCAACCCTTAGGTGACCATTCTTCTGAAAGAGGAGTCCTTTTCCTGGTGCTGCTTTAATATACTCTAATATCTTCAGGGCAGATTGTAGATGACACTCCCTAGGAGCTTGCATGAACTGTCTCACCTTGCCAACAACATAAGCAATGTCGGGCCTGGTTACCATGAGATAAATGAGCTTTCCCACCAGACGCCGGTACCTCGTAAGATCGGATAGAAGAGGCGAGTCATCTGTCCAAGTTTTGTCTTCTCCAGCAGCCATAGGACAACGGGCAGGTTTAGCACCAGTCAATCCTACCTCCTTTAAAAGATCAAGAGCATACTTTCGTTGGGAAAGGACCATGGAGTTGGGCTTCCTAGAGATTTCAATCCCCAGAAAGTATTTCGGGGACCCCATATCCGTTGTGACCAGGTGTTGACGAAGGTGTTTCTTTGTCAGCAATACCCCATCCTGATCATCGCCAGTAAGAAGAATGTCATCCACATAAACTGCAAGAACAACCAGACCAGAGGCGGTTTTCCGAACAAACAAGGAGTGATCGGCTGAGCTTCTCGTAAAACCAATGGCCGCAATAATGCCACTGAACTTGTCAAACCAGGTACGAGGACTCTGCTTGAGGACATAGATAGCCTTCTTTAGCCGGCATACTCGTGTCTCCCCCTGAGCAACATACCCAAGAGGTTACTCCATGTAAACATCTTCATGCAGATCACCGTAGAGGATAACATTCTTAACATCCAGCTGTGAAATGAGCCAATCCCTGTTGACAGCGATAGAGAGGACCCGAATGGTGTTGAGACGAGCCACAGGAGAGAAAGTATCAAAGTAATCAATACCATATGTCTGAGTGAAACCTTTGGCCACCAGACGGGCCTTGTAGCGATCCGCGCTACCATCGGGACATAATTTCACAACAAAGACCCAGCGGCAGTCAATAACATCTGTGCCCAAAGGTGGGGGAACCAGGGTCCAGGTACCCCGTTTAGTGAGGGTAGCCATTTCCTCATCCATAGCAGTCTTCTAATGAGGAATAGTGAGAGCCTCCTGGTAGGTGCAGGGAGTGGCGGTCTCAGAGATAGCCAATGAAAATGTCCTGCGAGAAGGAGTCAGATGATCATATGAAACAACAGCAACCAGCGAGTGCCGGGTACAAGTCCGCACCCCTTTGCGAAGAGCTATGGGTAGATCTAAGTCGGCATGTTCATCAGCAACTGGAGCATCTGTGGCAGAGAGAGCTGGCCCAGGAGGAGAGAGCGATAGTGGCGAAGAGGAGGGAGATGGGGGAGAAGAGGTGGGAGAGGGTGGAGATAGTGGAGATGGTGGAGATGGTGGAGGTGGCAGAACAGTAGTAGGAACAGAGGGAATAGTGGGGTTGTGGTGAGAGGTATGATCAGCAGGAGTAGAGGAGGAAGATGAAGAGAAGTAAGATGCATTTTCAAAGAAGGTGACATCCGCAGAGACAAATTGCTTGTGGGTAACGGGGTCAAAGCAACAATAACCTTTCTGAGTGGGAGAGTACCACAGAAAGACACATTTAGTGGACCGCGAGGAGAGTTTGTCACGGGTGGTAGAGGGAGCATGCACAAAGGCTGTGCAACCAAAGATACGTAGAGGAATAGGAAAGGGTTCTTTGCCCGGATAGAGAATGGAGAAAAGGAGTTTGACCACGGAGAGCGGTGGAGGGAATGCGATTGAAGAGATAGCAAGCGATGAGAACAGCATAGCCCCAGTAGGAGCGAGGGACATGCATTTGCATGAGCAGAGTGCAAGCGACTTCAAGGAGGTGACAGTTTTTGCATTCCGCTACTCCATTTTGTTGGGAGGTGTAAACGCAACTGGTTTGATGAATAATCACATGTTGCGTGCAAAAAAAGGAAAAAGCGTGACTGAGATATTCTTTTGCATTATCCGAGCGTAAGATTTTAATGGAGACATCAAACTGAGTTTGAATGGAATGGTAAAAGGATGTCTATACATCAAAAAGTTCAGAGCAGTCGCGTAAGAGATATACCCAAGTAAAGCAAGAAAAGTCATCAATGAAAGTAACAAAATAGGAACTACCTCGACCAATGGTAAGGGTAGGAGCAGGACCCCAGATGTCGGAGTAAACAAGATCAAACTGACTGGTAGAACCACCATCTTGCTTTGGAGGAAAGGAGGAGCGGTGATGCTTGCCAAGTTGACATGTGTCACAATTAAAAGGAGGATGATGCGGAGGGAGGTGGGGCAGAAGCTGTCGAAGAAGCCGGGGAGGAGCATGACCAAGACGAAGATGCCATTGGAGAATATCTGTAGAGGAGGAGGATAAGGCAGATAGAGCAGAGACATTGTCGAGGAAGTAGAGTCTGCCGCTCTCAGTCCCAGTAGCAATCGTCCGTTGGGAGGCCGGATCCTGAAAAGTACAAGAAGTAGGAGTGAATGTGATGGAGCAATGTAGTTGCTTACATAAAGAAGTAACCGATAATAAATTGCAAGGAAACTGGGGCACATAGAGGGTATCTGCCAGACACAGAGAGGGAGTGACTTGAACCATGCCAGCCCCATTGACCGGGGAGGGAGAGCCATCAGCAACTTGACCAGGGGCAACCGATCATGTGCTTCTAGATGAGAGAAAAACTGAGGATTGCCTGTCATATGATTTGTAGCACCAGAGTCGATCAACCATCGTGCACGAGTAACAGCGTGGGCACTACCAGAAGAGGTGACCACCAAGGCAGACAGCTTGGAGGTGGAATCCATTGAAGAGAGATGATGAGAGAATAGGAAGCAGCGGCGATAACAAAAAGTCGCAAGCCAGGCGAACAGAAGCAGGACGCGCGGCTAGGAAGGCCGCATGCAGGAGAAAATAGGTCGGATGACAAAAGAGAGACTGCAACGACTAGTAAGCAGGAGCGGCTAGAAGGAAACAGGTCGAGGCGAGGAGCGAAGGTGGTTAGGAGAGGAGCAACAAGGTCGCGGTGACTACTAAGCAGGTCGCAGTGACTAAGAGGAGGAGAGCGGTGAGAACAGGTCACTGCGACTTACGGACAGTTTGCGGTAACAAAAAAAGCAACTAGGGAAGAGAAGCAAGGAGAAATAAGCCGCGCGAACAGGGCAGCAGTCAGAAGAGAAGGCAAGCCACAAAGACAGGTCGCAGAAAGCAGAAACAAGTCGCACGAACAGGGCAACAGTCAGAGGAGGAATCAATCCGCGAAGACAGGTCGCGAAAAGAAGAATAAAGCTGCGAGAATCAGAGAGCGTACACAATCAGGAGGAAAAGACCGTGTCCTTTGATACCATGTTAGAAACGAACAAAAACAAACCGGAAGTGGTTTAACAGAAAATTTATTATCCCAAAAGGTATAAATTATAATGGTATATCCTCCCTTTTATAGAATGGAGGAGATGTGAGAGATTACAAATAAGCAATGTGGGACTAAAAATTTACAAGTATATGCGGATTTACAAAAAGACAAACCGGACAAGCCGTGTGGTTAGACAAACCGGCTAACCACCCGACCATAACCAAGATGAGAGAACAAGCACCCCAGAGAGCAAGTCGTCACAGGAGACCGCTAGACCACCCGGTCTCCAAGTCGTCTGAGACAAGCCGCCTGACCGCTTGGACACCAAACTGCAACATCCCAACACACAGACCGGCTAGGAGAAACTGCCAGACCACCCGGTCTCCGAACAACAACAGACCACCCTGTCTCCATCCTGTAACAGTTGTGTATTTTTTGTTACTTTTATTAATTGTACTTCTTATTATGATTGCCTGGAATGTCTGCACATATCAGTGGTTGGTTTTGGGCCCATTTTGCCTAAGGGCCACTGATCGTGCGATTTTACATGTGCATGCTCAATGTATTCCTTAGCACACGACCACTGGTCATGTGCCACTGATCGTGTGCATTGATTCCATTTTTCTTACCGGTTCTGCCATGCCTATGCGCGCTATCACAGGACACAGTGCGCATGACCACTGGTCGTGCACCACTGATCGTGCACACTATTCTCCATTTTTCCAAGTTCTGGCTGGGGCAAACACACTACCACTGGACACAGTGCGCATGACTACTGGTTGTGTGCCATAGATCGTGCACACTATTCTCCCTACCGCTGGACATAGTGCGCACGACCACTGGTCGTGCGCCACTGGTCGTGTGCATTATAATTTCTGCAATCCATAAATTCACAGGTTCCGCTCTAATTCCCAATTCTCGAATTTTTCCCCACCGTTTTCATCTCCGAGGAGGGTTCCACCATTCTACCTCTACCTCCACCGTAGGGAGGGCCTCTGGGCAAGCTTTCAACGCCAAATTCAAGCCAGAGCTTCCTCTTGGCTTCCTCCTTCATCCTTGAGCTTCAAGAAGGCTTTGACCTAGCTTTCACCATCAAGCTCGGAGGAGTTTGTGTCATCCTCCACCAGATTATGACATGAAGAAGATGAGTCCATTGGGAGTTAGTGACAACCTCCTCTACCCCGGACGCAGTTGAGGACCAAGCTAGGATGCAGATTGACAACCCAGCGAATCGTTCTGTGAATCCTCAGCAAGACTTCGGATCCGGTCGATTTCACACTCTCTTCTTCTTTTGTTGTTGATAGTGTAGTTCAATTTCTTTGTATTTGATGAAGTGTGCTTAATTTGTTATACGTTTGTGTACAATCATGTCTATGTGATTTTATATTAACATTATTTGCTTAAGGTGCGCCATTATCCATCGTCGACCACTCAGTGCCGCACTAGAAATTTCTAGTGGCGTGCGTAGCGAAGAGGTGCTCACGACTCTCATTCCGCCATTCTCACCACCTCATCCACAAGCCTACTCGTCCATCCGTCTAGCGATTTGGTGCATAGTGGCCTGTGTAGTTTTCCATCCGCCTGGCAAAGCATTGCATAACGGCATTGCATAGGAGTAGTTTGTTAGTATTTTACTTTCTTTTTCTGCAACAATCAAAACCCCCTCCGTTAACTATGACCTAAGGACTTCAATCTCAAGTCCTCCTCAAAATTAACTCCACCTTACTGTGTTCCTTGAGAGATCGATACTTGGGAAAATTTGCTCATTTAATATTACTTGTGTGACCGGTACACTTGCCGTAAACCGCATCACGCATCCAAAGAAGAGAATGGAGATTGAAGTAATTCTGGTGGTGGAGGGACATACGACGTTAAATCCAAAAAAACTGAAAATAGGGGGAATACCCCGACAAACATGTAAATATAAAACACAAGCACTATTTTCCAATTTCTTGATAATTTTAAAGGGGTCGGCTCTCCTATTGGCCAACTTCTTGACGGTGCCCGAGGGCAACCGCTTTGGGAGCAAATAGACCAAAACCAAATCATCAATATTAAAAGTAGAATCTCTCTGATGAGTATTAGCATGTGATTGATAAGAAGTATATTGGGTGGCTAACTTTTCTTGAATGCGCTTGTGAAGATCATGAATGTGTTGAGCGAACTCTTGTGCAAAGTGACTTTATTTGTACGTGGGAGGTAGTGTAATCAAATCAAGTGGCACGTGCGCTTTTTTAACCATGCTCAACCTCATTCGATGATAGACCGGTAGATCAATTCTTAGAGAAAACTGGTCTACAATGTCAAGAATAAGATCATGACGACAAATGGTCGGAATAAGACCGAGAATAAAATCCATACTCACGTCTTACCATGGGACGTACAAAATAGGAAGAGGGGTGTGCAACACAACATTAATCTTGTTACTCTTAGCGAGTTGACACGTACGATAACTGTTAACAATTTTGTTAACAAGTGGTTTTAAGCGTGGCCAATAAAATTTATCTTCATCTAACGTAATCGTTTTGTCACAACCAAAATGATCGCCAAGGCCACAACTATGAGTCTCCCAAACGATGAAATGGCAAAGTGATGATTGCGGGATACATAGCTTGGAATGCTTGAATAAATATACATCTTGAATATAATAAGCAGATGTGGCAGAAGGGGAGTCATCTTGGGAGGATAAATATATGTTGTTAAAGTCCGAAAATTGCGCATATTCCTCTTTAGATCTTTTGAACCCAATAACCTTTACTTGCATCGTAGTTAGTAATAAAGAGAGGCGACTAAGGGCATCAGCGACACGGTTTTGTGAACCCTTAAGGTGCTTGAGAGAAAATGTGTACTCATGTAGGAAGGAGACCCACTTAGCGTGACATGGGATGATTTTATGTTGAGAATTAATGAACCTAAGGGCCTCATGATCGGAAACGAGAACGAACTCCATGGGGAGGAGATAATGCCTCCAATATTGGAGACAATGAATGACTGCATAAAATTCCCTGTCATAATTGGAATTATTTAATTTTTGTCATGCTAATTTCTCGCTAAAATAGCCAATTGGAAGTCCATCTTGGCTTAGCACCCCACCAACTCCGATTCTGGATGCATTACATGATAGTTCAAAAACCTTACTGAAGTCGGTCAAGCGAAGAATCGAACCATCTGTCATTTTAGTTTTGATAGTTTGGAACGCAACGGTTCCAGAGAAAGTCCACTTAAAATCCCCTTTCTCCGTACACTCCGTAATGGGTGTCATGATACTACTAAAGTCCTTAATGAAATTGCGATAAAAAGTAGCTAAACCATGAAAGCTTCTCACGTCACGGATGCACGTAGGCTCGGGTCAATCCTTAATGACTTGGACCTTTCCCAGTTCCACCGTAATACCATCTGAACTCACAATATAGCCAATGAACTCTATGGAGTGGAAAAAGAACGTACACTTCTTAAGATTCACAAACAACTCTTCACGCAAAGTAGAGAAAAAAAAATCTATAAATGAGAGTAGTGATTCGACGGAGAAGTGATATACACTAAAATGTCAACAAAGTATACGACGATAAACTTATCCATAAAGTGTTGGTTAAAGTGTGTCATCGTGCGGGAAAACGTATTTGGTGCATTGGATAAGCCAAATGGCACGACGAGCCATTCATATAAGACATCTATAGATTTAAATATGGTTTTCCACTCATAACCTTCATGAATCCGTATTTGGTGGTAGCCACTCCTAAGATCCAATTTAGAAAAAAATCATGGCACTGGCTAGCATGTCCAATAAATCATCTAAGTGGGGAATCAGAAATCGATATTTTATGGTAATCTTGTTAATTGCATGGCTATCTATGCACATTCGCCAAGATCCGTCTTTTTTGGAGACAAGTAAGGCGGGGACAACACATCGGCTCTTGCTATGCCTTATAAAACCCTTTTGTAAAAGTTCTGAAATTTGCATTTGTAATTCTTGGTGTGCTGCGGGGTTCAACCTATAGTGTGGGAGAATTGGTAGAGACAAACCCGACATGAGATCTATAGCGTGTTGGATCTCTCTTAGTCATGGTAACGTGGGTGGAAACTCATCCAGATAGACATCCTTAAATTTTTCTAGCAATGCTTTCAATTACGCGACAAATCTTTTGAATTAAGAGCATAACCCTTAGCTTGCAGACACACTAAAGCATACATAACTCCATCAAGAAAATAATCACGAGTGAATTCCATATGTCCCATTAAACTTAAAGTTTTCTTTTCTACCGGAAGTTCGGTATCCATGGAGGTGGTGGAGTGGTCCTTCGGAGGTGTGGGTTTGAGAACTACTTTCTTGCCATTAAATATAAATTCATATGTGTTAGCAGTAGTACCCCCCCCCCCACCCCCCCAACCTTTTGCCAGGGTCGGGCCGGAGGGGTATTATTGGCCCAAGACATCCACACAGTGCTCATAGGGGAAACGATCCACCCTATCCAAGCACTAGATGGCCTCCTTGCTCGGCTCGAATCATAACATTCACAACCCATAAAAGTATAGCGGAAGCATTAATAGGAAACCATTGCAGATAGATATATAACATATCAATATCATAGAGGTTCTAGGGCCGAAGCCTAAGCGTTTAAATAAGCCTGTGGTCTATGCATGTGCTACATATAATCCTCATACACTCTCTCTCCACTCTACTTGGCGGTACTCACGTCTATAAACTATGTGATGGCGCGGCCCCTCATCCACCAGTTGAAGACGATGCTGATGATGTTGTTGATGATCCGGTTGCTAAGGCCATACGACTCAAGGACGTGAGGCGACACGATGATGCTAACGGACGGCTACGCTACAACCTCCGCCCGCGCCGTGCTACCGCCATGGCAACGCCTTAGTTTTATTTATTTCCTTTTCGTGCACTCTATTTTATAATTGGAATATAAAATTATCCTATGCTTATGTGATAATTTTATATTCATTGCATGTGTTGTTGTATTTTCAATTTGAACTATTTTAGTTTGGTGTGCAATTAGCCATTCGGATGGATGAGATTAAATCTCCATCATGAAGGGCTAAGGCTTATTTGTAACTCCTATTAGCCATTCGGATGGATGAGATTAAATCTCCATCATGAAGGGCTAAGGCTTATTTGTAACTCCTATTTAAAGGAGGCTATCATGAAGAGTTAAAGCAATTGGAAAAGAAACCTAACCCCCCCCCCCCCCCTTGTGGAAATTTCGGCCACCATGGAGAAGTCCATAGCCGCCCCCTCCCCTTTGGTGTGAAGCCAAGCCTTGCCTCCTCCATCCCCGTTCGGTGCGACTCCGGCGTGGCTTCCTTCGGTGCGACTCCTTGGAAGAAGGTTGCAAACCATTCGGTGCGACGCCGGTGGATCCGTGGAGAGAGTGATTCTCCCACAGTTTTCTCGTGTGAAAGTTTTCCGGTTGGGTAATCTCTTCCCCCCCCCCTTGTGTGATTTCTTCTCTTTAGTTATGGTGGATTTCGCTCATCGTTTTCTCCAGATCTTTAATTTAATCGCTGCAAGTTTTGAATCGAAATCGCCGTTGCAAGGCTTTTTTATTTCCGGATCGGGTGGATCATATTTGCTTGAGCGGATCTTGGCCTATAGCCTTGGTCTTGCTCTCAAAAAGGAGTAGCAACCTTTGTGTTTTCTTGGGGAATAATCCGACTCAAATTTCCGATCGTTGTTTTCGAGTCGACCATTCCTCCTTTGTTGTTTGTGCTGCATTTTGTGACGAGGAAATATTGTGGGCGATAGGTGCTGTGTAAGTGCGGTAGATCTACGACGTGTTGTGCATAGGGAGAGCGTTAGCTTCACGGAGATCTCCGTTTCCGGATAACCCTACATCACTATGAGGATAGCAAGGGTGCATCTGCTCGAGTAGACCTAACTGCTGGCGTAATCTCCTGTGGCTGCGGGTCTCTACGGTGCTCCACCTACTGTGAATGGTTAATCACATAGCCGTTAGTCACAGAGATAAGTGGAAACAAATCTCCTCCCCAGATCCACATCCTGGGGACAAGCACTCACCCACCCAATAGAAGTAAATAACCGAAGCAAGAGAGGATTAACACAACATTTTATATATGAACAGCTAGGAGCAATTATAAAAGAATGCAGTATAATCGAAAAAAGTAGCAACAGTATAAGCCGGTTATATCAATGCTCTACTAGCTCATCAGCACATCAGGTTTTCATATCCTGAAAACTATCGCAGGCATTGACAGCCGCGCACATACTGCAGGCATTCATAGCCGGGCACACACACCCTATGTCGACATAGTTTGGACAGCTTCTGTTCCTGCAGGTTAGCGAGCCCCGCGGGCCTCACCGATGTGGCCATCGGTGACAGTGGCCAGTCCTGCCACTTATAAGGGTGATCGTACCGCACAACCCCAGGCCCTAACAGACAACCGTGTGTACTCTTGAATGTTAGCGACATTCGGTGAATCGTTTTGGCCAACCAGCGGAGGAAAACCCGATAGGGAATATAACGGCCGGTCACCCGTGGTACTCATCTCCCTGTCACCTTGAGTCGTCTACCTTCCCACACCGATACGAACGGTCTACGGAAGGGACTGACCCGCCACTATTTCATCGCAAGCAATTTACAAATAATCTAACAAAAGGCAAGCAATGAAAAACATTGGGTCTACGTCGGCCTGCCCTACTAGGCTTTAAACTTCGGGCGTCGGCACTCCGCTCTACTTTTGATAAGGAGTGTGGGAGCATATTATTTAGGGCTAGACTTGGAAGACTACTTCAACTCCGGTTATCCCCAACTAAGGCTCGACTACTGCTCATCAGAGCAGGACTTAGGACTATAATAGTAAATTGCAATGGGAATAAGTGCGGTGATTATGCTGCTTATTTAATGTACTGGAATGAAATGTGACCAGTACGAGACTGAAGTAGTACTGAATAGAAAGTACTGAAATGAGCTTGACCAGTACGAAACTGGAGTAGTACCGAATTGAAAGTACTAAAATAAGCTTGACCAGTACAAGACTGGAGTGGTACTAAAATAAGCTTGACCAGTACGAGACTGGAGTGATACTAAAATAAGCTTGACCAGTACGAGACTGGAGTAGTACTGAATGGAAAGTACTGAAATGAGCTTGACCAGTACGAGACTGGAGTAGTACTGAATAGAAAGCACTAAAATAAGCTTGACCAGTACGAGACTGGAGAAAACATAAAAAAAATGGTTTGTAGTCCAATCACTCCTATTCAGGAGGCTTCAGTTCCATCGAGATTTAAAGGAAATTTTGATGGGTTACATCCATTATTAGGGTCTAATTAATTTGGTTGTGCCATAATTATTACGGCTTAATTGGATCAAGGGTTTGTTAGGAGTTATATTCTTATTAATCATCGAGAAAAACCCTTAGTTCATCACCCGTAATTTCGCCTTTCGAGCGTGCCCAATTTACGAGAGAGTCGAGGCACTCGATGGTTTTACGAAATCTGGGAAACCCGGAGCTTAGTCAACTTCCTCGGCCGTCTTTATCGATAAAATAGTTTAAGGTTCTTGTTTGATTATAAGGAGTGGTCACACACTCCAATTTCCGTCCTTTAGGGAAAAACGAGCGGAAAAAAGAATCTGTGCGCGACCCTAAGCTTCAATATTTTAAGACAAGTACCAAAACATTTCCCCGTGACCCCAAATTTTGATACAACCCTTGGAAGGGCCTAAAATGAGCCTAGTAATGTTTTTATAATTTTCCAAGGTGTTTTGGGCATTTAATTTAGCCAAAAAGTTTTTATTTTAGCTTTTAAAAATATTAAATTAACTCCAAAAATTCTCAGAATTGTTGAGGAGGTATCCCTCATCATGGGAAACATTTTCATGTTGGTTATTTTTCTCCTAAAGGCCTAGGTTTGACCTCAAAAATTTCTAAATTCTAGCCTCTTGATTTGGTCTGCTAATAGCAGAAAAGCGTAATCTTGCGGCCAAGATTGAGCCACAGGATACTTTTCATCCTTCTGCCCCCATAGCGGATCGACAGTGGATCCGCTATGGGGGGCGCTGATGCTAAGGCGGGGCGGGAATCAAGATAACGCCAGCCGCCCGATCTTCATCACCAGATCGGGCGGCTGCTGCTTCTCACCGGCGGTGCAAGGGCTGAGCTGCCTCCACCACCACCGACAAGTTGCCTCAGACGCCGGAACCAACCCCGATCGGATTGCCTGGGGCCGCCGGTTCTCTGGGTGGTGGTCCGGCGGCCTGGTGCCGCCGGCTGCCGCCAAAAAAACTATCCCGAGAGCTTTGGGGTGGCTGTGGACCTGCTCCCGGCGCCACCGCGCCACCCCCGCTCATCGAGCAGCCTACCGCATAATAGTCCACCCCCGGCTGATGCTTCACGACGGCGGTGGTCTGGCGGCCATGCGCCACCGGCCGCCGCAGCCAACGTAAAACAGAGAAAATCTATTTTTTGCGGGTGCTGCCGGAACTGTGATTTCTGGCGACACTGCCACTCTCCGCCGCTGAGGGGCCGCAACCCCCAGTGGGATAACACTCCCCCAGCGCCACCACCGGCCCTGTGGGAGGATTTCTCCTCCTTGGGCTCCACCCGGCCTGGAACAAGGTTCGGGTGGTGCCGGCGGCGCTTAGGCCGCCGAGAGTGCCATGCACCATGTCGAAAATGGAGAGGGGGATGGAGAGAAGGTTCCACCTGGGTATAGTGGGCTCGAGAGGGGCCGGCTTGGTCAGCCATGGTTTGGCGGTGGTGGTGGAGGGGGAGGAATTCCTCAGATTGCCTTTTCCGGCCACCAAGGCTCCGGTAGGGGGTTGGGCAGGGGAGGGGGGAAGGTTGCTCCGGAGCTTGGGAAAAAAGATGGGGGTTGGGGTGTCTTTTATAGGGAGTGGAAGCTCCCTCCCTTTGGGCAAGGTGGGAGTAATCCCTCCTTAGGGAGGGATTAATCCCACCCTCCAGCTATCCAAGGACAGCTGGAGGTCCCTCATTTTCCCCCATGTGGGAAAAATGGATGAAGCCCTTATGGGCTTGGGCATTATGGGTGCGAAAGAGAGAGAGGGAGAGAGAAACGTGGGTGGGCCTCCACTTGTTTTAGGATAGGGGCTTGCTAGTTGGGGGGCCCAAGGAGAGTGAGGGGGGGGGGGGCATGGGCCATCCTTCCTTTGAGAGGAGGTGGGCCCCTACTTGGAGAAAAATCCAAAAAGTGGATTTTTCGTGGGGGGGGGGGGGGGGTTTACAACGTTAACCTAGGGTGGGTCCCCCTTGCTGGTCAAAGGCAAAGTGGGTCCAAGTCATCAGGATCGGGTCAAAGTTCGAGTGTCGTGTCATAATTGGTGTGCGCACGCTTTTCGCTGCACAACTACTCTTGATTTGACCACAGGTTGACCAATTTTCGTTGAAATTGACTGGGATGACTTACGTTGACTTCATATTGACCACACGAGTCCAACGCCTCTGACTGGGGTTGAATCAGAGTCCGTTTGGTGAAAGTCTAAAATTTGCATGTCGTAGCGCGCTAAAATGGTCGAAGTGTGTAAAACTATCGTTAGACCTCGGATTGTGACGTGACAGGTTCCGAAGTACCTGTCTAGGTTATATAAGGTCACATGAATCGATATAACTCAATTCAGAGTTCTCTAGGTTGATATCCAAAATCTGCTCTCATTGCATTTTACGAGGATTGGTCACATTCACTATATGACCTTGGGGTTCAACTGAATGAATTCTGATGCACTCGTTTTGACTACACGAGGTCACAGGAACTGACAGAACTCATTTCGGAGTTCTCTAGCTCTATTCCCTGCCTATTCTCACCGGGTCAGGGGGTAGGGTTCAGGCCACTTTTATTGGGCTCACTAGGGCTCTGGTGGCCCAATAAAAGTCGGGATGTTATAATCCAATAAAAATAAAAGTATTTTCATCCCCGAAAATTTGCTTGAAGTATGGGGGAAGAAGTAACATACCTGGGGAAAGAGTTCTGGGTGCTTTTCTTAGAGGAGTGCTTTAGGTTCCCACGTGAACTCCTCTCGTCCGTAGTTTGACCATAACACCTTAACCATTAGAATGGTTTTGTTACGTAGTGTCTTTACCTTGTAATATACCACTCTGACGGGTTTGTGCCAGACGGATCTATCTAACTGTAGTTGTGCAGGTGGGGTAGGAAGGTGCTACTCTGGCTGCCGGAGGACTCGTCTCAAGGAAGAGACATGAAACACATCATGAAGATTTCCCAACTCCGGGGGCAATGCTAAACGATAGGCGACGGGGCCAACATGCTCTATCACCGGATAGGGGCCCAAGAAGCGGGGATCTAACTTTTTCTGCTTTCTCAACCGGGAGACACCATGCATGGGCTTTATTTTTAGAAATACCATTTTCCCCACGCTGAACTCCACCAGTCCGTGTCGCACATCATAGTACTTATCCTGCCTGCTCTGACTTCCCGCATTCGCTCCTAAATCAGCCGTATCGCTGCCGTAGTGTCATCGATGTAAGCCACTCCCAAGGCTTCCGGGTCCTCTTCCTGAGCCCAAGTCAACGGGGTTCGACAATATCTTCCATACATTGCCTCGTACGGAGCCATCTTAATACTAGCATGGTAGCTGTTATTGTATGAAAATTCGACTAACGGCAACAGCTGCTCCCACGACTCATTTTGCTCCACTATGCACAGTCAAAGAAGATCCTCCATCGTCCGGTTCATCCTCTCCGTCTGTCCGTCTGTCTGAGGGTGGAAGGCGGTGCTGAAGGCCAACTTGGTTCCCAAATACACTTGTACCCGCCTCCACTCCTTAGATGTGAAACGTCTGTCACAATATGATACGATGGACTTTGGTACTCCATGGAATCATACCACTTGCTCTAGGAACATCCTGGCCAGGATATCTACTCTGTCACCCTATCGATTTGGAATGAACCGCGCTACCTTGGTGAGTCGATCTACGACCACCCATATTGAGTCATTCCCAGTGCGACATCGAGGTAGGCCGTGGATGAAGTCCATGGAGATGTCTTCGAACTTCCACTCTGGTATCGGCAGGGGCTGTAATAGGCCTCCTGGACTGCGGTATTCGACTTTGACCTTCTGATAGGTCTGACACCGGGTCACAAAGTTGGTGACATCTCTTTTCATTCCAGGCCAGTAAATGGTCCTGCGCAGGTCCACATACATCTTAACTACGCCAGGGTGAATCGAGTACCTGGACTGATGGGGCTCTTGCAGAATTTCCTCACGCATTCCTCCGGTAACGGGAATGAATATGTGATGTTTAAATTATAGAATCCCGTCATGCACTTTATAATATTCATGTGGCCCTCCTTGCAAAGATTGGATAATCAGCATTACCTCTGGGTCGATCTTCTGGGCTTCTCGTATCCGGTCCCGGATGTCGCATTTGATCTCCATCCAATACAGCCGAGAATAGTACTCTTTTAGATCTCTTCGGGCAACCAGGGAAACTTCCAAGTCTATCAAAGACTGGAAAAGTTCCTTAGGGATCTGCTCCATCCAACTCCCGGCTATCGCAGGCTGGCGACTCAAGGCGTCAACAACTCTGTTAGCCTTCCCGGGGTGATATTGGAGAGCGAAGTCGTAATCGCATAGGAATTACAGCCATCAGCGCTGCCGAAGATTCAGCTCCTTCTGCGTGAAGATATACTTGAGGCTATTGTGGTAAGAGAAGATCTCACATCTTACTCCGTACTGATAATGCCTCCAGATTTTAAGGGCGAAGACGACGACGCCCAACTCTAAATCTTGCACTGCGTAGTTTAATTCATGCGCCTTTAATTGCCGCAAAGCGTAGACCACTACCTTACCATGCTGCATTAGGACTGCTCCCAATCCCTTCAGGGAGGCATCAGTGTAGATTTGAAATCCCTCAGTTCCTGAAGGAATCGTAAGGATTGGTGTTGGATCCCTTGTTTGATTTGGGATAGGTTCACTAACTTAGGATCATTTGACCCATTATGTATAGCCAGGGTCATGCATGAGTCTTAGAGTATATGCCAAGTCCTTAGAGTCAACACTACATGGACCAGCCATCAACAGACTGCATAAAGACTCAAGACTTAGAGAAATTTCAGAGAATCAGGATATGAGTTCGACGTTCGTCGAACTCAGGTCGATGATAGTCCTGCTCAGCTCGACGAACTCAGAGACAATTATCTGAGCTGAGCTCGACGAACTTGGTACTCAGGTCGATGAATTATGGACACTTTTATCCAACATTTTAAGTCCAAAATTTCTCTGGACTCCGGTCGACTTACTTAGTTCTCAAGTCGACGATCTATGGGTATCCTAATTCAACACCTTATTCTAGAAACAACTGAGAATTCTAAGCTCAGGATCATACTCCAGTCGCCGAATTCACCTTATCAGCTCGACGAACTTCATGCATAGAATTGGCAAGGTTCTGGAGAAAGCAGTTGTCAGTTCTGCGGTCGACGATCTTGGATCCCTGCTCGACGAACAACCATTATCTAGTCGACAAACTTGACTTCATAGCTCGACGAACTTTGGATCCAGATCGACGAATTCTGTGAAGAACCAGACTTAGTTATTTTCATCCACCTATCCTTATTCTATGACAAGAATTCCCGAGTAATCAATGCTAAAATATTCTTTGAATATTACCGTTAGAAGCAAGCATTGATTACGGTCTTCATCGGGATTATTGGTTGCCGTTTTTTAATGGGACAGTTGGGGAAATCATTCAATGCAAAATATTCTCCAGGCCGTCAGAAATGAATGCAGAAGAATTTCAAATTTCAAAAGGAAGATTATATGGAAAATACAAAAAGGGATTATCCATCTCTTTCTTTGACACAGTCAGTTTGTTAATCAAGGATCAAGAATCTTATGCTGCTCTCTCTCGACAACACTCTGAGACAAAAAGAAATAGAAAGCTGATACAGAGAAGTAAGCCCTAACCAGAGAAAGAACATCAAGCTGAAGAAGAAGAGGAACAGCCAATCCAAATCAAGAGTCTTCTTCTGTCTTCTGTCAGGACTCTTTAAAGGAAAACAAATCTTTTATCTATCAAGAAGTTCCTAGAGTTCATCTGGTTAAAGCAACAGTTTGATGGCCTATCACCCTGAAGCAAAGCTCCATCTTTCCTGAACCATTCAATATCTCAGGGGGAGCCTTTTCTAACATCAAATACACAAAAGCCTTCTTAGTTGTTTTGAGAAAGAGAAGACATAATCAATCTCTCGTCCCCCCACTCTATAAAGAGTTCTTAATTCCCTTCAAAAGTTATTCCTGGTTACAAGTCAGCTAACCAAAAGACTTGAGGTTTGGTTTTTGAGGACCTGATCAAAATCTCATTGGTGTCAGGCACCTGATCAAAAATCTGAGTGGATTCCTACCAGGGTGGTAGAAGAGTGGATGTACCCAGGTTGGGGAACCACTATAAATTCTTGTGTTGTTTGGTTGCTCTTTTCTTTTGTTTCTTGTTGTGACTGTGCTAATTAGGTGTGCTGTGTTAGTTTTCATTTGATGAGCCTGTGGTAGAATTACTCACTCTAGGACTGACTATTGTATTACAACAAAAGTTTATAAACCCTATATACTCTATTCACCCCACACCTCTAGAGTATTCCAGATCTAACACCTCTCTTTCAATTGGCGCGGAAGTCAGCTGCTTCTTCAGTTCAACGAACGTAGCCTCGCACTCCGACGTCCATCGGAAAGCGACGTCTTTCTTGGTGAGAGCAGTCAGGGGTAGGGTAATCTTGGAAAATCCCTCGACAAACTTCCTGTAGTATCTGGCAAGGCCGAGAAAACTACGGATGTCTGCAGCCGTCCTGAGTGGCGGCCAATTCTGTACTGCCTAGATCATGGCTTGGTCTACTGCCAATCCTTCCTTATTTATCGTGTGGCCCAAGAATCCAACTTCTTCTAGCCAAAACTCGCACTTACTGAATTTGGCGAAGAGAGAGTGCTCCCGGAGCTTTAATAGCACCATCTTCAGGTGCCGAGTATGGTCTGTCTTGGTCTTCGAGTAGAATAGGATGTCGTCTATGAAGACGATGACAAAGTGATCCAAGAAGGGTTCAAAGACTTTATTCATTAGGGCCATGAAGGTGGAGGGAGTGTTGGTGAGCCCGAAAGGCATCACTAGGAACTCGTATAGACCATAACGGGAGCTGAAGGCAGTCTTGGGGATATCTTCCTCTCGGATTCGAAGCTATTAATAGCCGGATCTCAGGTCCATCTTGGAGAACACGGACGCACCTTACAATTGATCGAACAGTTCATCGATCCTAGGGATGGCGTATGTATTGCATACAATACGCTTATTTAGCTCCCTGTAATCGATGCACAGTCGCAGAGTCCCGTCTTTCTTCTTGACAAAAAGCACCGGGGCTCCCCATGGCGAGGAACTAGGACGGACGAATCAAGCATCTATTAGTTCCTGTAGTTGAATTTTTTAGTTCAGTCATCTCCCTTGGGGCCATTCAGTAGGGTGCTCGCGATGCTGGCCATGCTCCGGACACGAGATCGATCTAAAAGTCAACCTCTCGCTGGGGTGGCAATCCCGGGAGGGACTCAGGGAAAATATCCGGAAAGTCGCGGACTACTGGAACCTTGGCAAGCACCTGGGTTTTTTCTTCCATCTCGAAATAGATAAGGTATACTTCATCCTTCTATCGGATGGATTTCACCATCTGCGTTGCAGTCAAGATAATGCTGTTGAAATTTGTGAAATGGAAGTGGGTGACGGGACAGGCCGCGCGGCCTGTGGCGGACAGCCTTGGCAGACTGGGCGGACTGAGGTTTGCGGCCTGGTGAAAAGTCTGGTGGAAGCCGGCTGTGTTCTGAGTGGGTTGTGGCATGGAGTCCGCGGTTTGGTGCAGCCTGGTATCTGCGGATAGAGAGGCTTGCGGACTGGTGCTTTGCTCAGTGGTCGCGGGTGCAAGCTTGTGCTGAAAGGCGGGTTGGCTCTTGTCCGCGGGAAGCTTGCGGACTGATGTGTCCGCGGTATTGGCTGTTGCGGACTAAGCTTAGAGCTTGGCTGAGGCCTTGTCGAGCTCTGGTGGCACAGCAGGCGAGTTGCTGTGGAGATCGTTGTGGCGGCCTGGTTTTGGAGTCCGGGATTAGATCGCTGTGATAGGGCAGGAGTGCGAGGAGCTCGCGGACTGTGGCGGTCTGCGCTGTGGTGTTTTGGCGGACTGGAGTTTTGCGTCCGCCAAGCTCGCATTAGCCCCTTATGGTTTTGGGCTTGGTCACACTTGGTGCCGAGTTCAGTGTGTTCGCCGTATCCGCCGAGTCCGCTGTGACCGGGCGGTCTGTCTTTAGCTGCCTTTTGGTCGTGGACTTGTGGCGGATTGAGGTGTGTGTCTTGTGGACTGCCTCGGGTTGGTGCGGACAGCCATTGAAGGGGGTTTGCTGTCCTGAAGCGGTTGGAGCTTTGCGGGCTGATGCCTTGTCCGCTTAGCTTTGGCGGACTGGAGAGGGTTCGTCATTGGTTGCCTTGCTCCTGGCGGTTTTCCTTGGTGACCGGCTAAGTCTTCGCGGACTCAGCGGACGGTCGTTTGTATTCGCGCGGGCTGGGGCGGTGTCGCTATCTCTTGGGCGGTGACCACACTCCTCACCCGACCTATAAATAGGACCCCCTGGCACATCTACAGTAACCTAAGTAACTAGAGTGAACAGTAAGTTGGGGGCTGCGAAGTGCTGCGGTCTGTGTTTGCCAGTCCGCGCGGATTGTTTCAGGCTGACGGTTTGTTGTGTGCAGGTCGCGCGGATAACTTCAAGGAGCCAGGAGTTTGGCTGTGACTTCGGTCAAGTGCTTGGAAGTGTGCGGTCTCTGCGGACTCAGCAGGAGGTCGCTCTGCGACTTGTCAGTTCTGTTTCAACTTTGCCAGCTTCAATAACCTGTCCGCCGGTTTCAGGCGGGTAGGGGAGTTCCTCAGTTCGGGTTCAGCAGGAGGCGAATAACGGTCTGTCCGCGCGGCCTCGCGGTCTCGGCGGACTCCGTGGTATTCGGCGGATTGCAGCATAGCTTGGGCGTGCTCAGCGGTCTCGGCGACCTCGCGGTCTCGGCGGACTCCGGTGCTGTCCGCCCGGCTTGTTTTTGTGTTCTTTCTGTTTTCAGCTGTAATACTAGCGAAATCATGTCTCGCTATGTATGCCTCGGATTGTAAAGAAGTGAATGCATAAAAAGACCTTCTTGTGCTTCCATTGTTTTGTTGGGTGCAACCTCTAGTCCTTGGGCTTTCCGCAGGTTCAGCGTGCGAACTGGGTAGTTCCGAAGATATTAATTTGGCGTTTGGGCTATCTTGCTGACCACGTTGAGAAAATTTAACATGATATCAGAGCCAGGTTTCTGAGGTTACGGAGGTTCAGTTGCGTGAGCGGAGGTCAACCAGCGTTGTTACTCAGTGATTGAGTGGTGATCAACCTGTGTTGTTGCTCGGAGCTGCTGAAGGGTACCAACAGGTGGTTGCAATGGAAGGAAGCTTTGCAAGAGGTCTGGGCATTGAACTCTTAACGCCGACTAACTACAAGAAGTGGAAGTCGTGCATGAAGAGTTATCTTCTGTTCGAGGAGCTGTGGGAAGTTGTCGGTGGAGACGACAGACAGGAAGTAACTGCTGCTTTCGGTACTGCTGAGCAGGTGAGGCTCTGGAGAAGAACAAATGCTAAGGCAGAGTTCGTTCTGAAGAGAGCTGTCTCTCCGGAACTGTTTGATCACATCATTGGATGTGAGTCGGCTGCTGATATTTGGACAACCATTGATGAGTTGTTCAATAGGAAGAATGTGGCGCGGCTTCAGTTCCTGGAGAATGAGTTGGCCAGGGCAACTCAGGGAGACCTTTCCATCTCCAAGTACTTCTTAAAGATGAAGAGCCTGTGTGCTGAGCTGTCAGCACTGGATCCTGATGAGCCTATCTCTGAGGCAAAGATGAAAAGGCACATTATCCGCGGCTTGCGGAAGGAGTATGTGGCCTTTGTTACATCTGTTCAAGGGTGGGCTACTCAGCCGTCATTGCTGGAGCTGGAGAATCTGCTTGCCTCGCAAGAGAGCTTAGCAAGGCAGATGGCTGGAGTGAATCTGAATCAAGAAGGCAGCGAGGCTCTCTTCTCAGGCAAGAAGAAGGGATGGGAAGGGAAGAAGAAGAAGAAGGTGCAGGCCGCTGTTGAGAAGGAGACTTCATCTTCATATCCGCCGGAGAGGAGCAATGCTCCTAAGGACTGGAAGAAGAACTTGAAGTGCTACCGGTGTCATCAGCGAGGGCACTTCAAGCGGGACTGCAAGGTCAAACTGCAGCCTGGGCATGCTACGGGAAAGGAGGAAGCTTGCTCGTGAAGTGAAGAAGCAGAATGGGGAGGAGCATTCTTGACGGGCACTTGTGTCCGGGCCTTTTCTACTGAGGACTTCAACAGCGAGTGGATCATCGACTCCGGGTGTGGTCATCACCTCACCGGAGACAAGTCAAAGTTCACCTCCATGCAGGCTTACTCAGGTAATGAAGCTATTATCACTGCTGATTATACTGTTTATGCAGTAGAGAAGGAGGGGGTCGTGTCTTTGGGTAGTGATCAGGGGCCACTCACGATAAGGAGTGTGTATCACGTGCCGGGCATGAAGAAGAACCTCTTCTCGGTGACCAACGCGGTGGATGCTGGGTATCACGTTCTGTTTGGGCCAACAGACGTGAGGTTCCTTCGCAACGTATCAGCGGTGAAGGCTGATGTTGCTCATGTTGGGAGGAGGGTGAAGAACTTGTTTGTTCTTTCCACCAGTGCCTATGTTGATAGAATGAGGGCCAATGATAGTGCGGCTATCTGGCATGAGAGGCTGGGGCATGTTGGCATGGACAAGCTGAAGGCAATGGCTAGTAGAAGTCTGGTGAGGGGGTTGCCGAAGTTGTCCTCCTTTGGTGATGGGCATGTTTGTGCGGGCTGTCAATACGGTAAGGCACATCGCCTTCCGTTTGATAAATCTCAAACAAGGAGCAAGAAACCATTGGAGTGTATTCATGGCGACCTGATGGGACCGACTGTTACTGCTAGCCTTGGTGGAAGCAAATACATGCTTGTCTTGGTTGATGACTACTCAAGGTATACTTGGGTGTACTTCTTAAAGGAGAAATCGGAAGCTTTCCGTTTGTTCGTGGAGTTCAAGGAGTTGGTAGAAGGCCGGCTTGGCTTGCGGGTTAAGAAGTTTAGAACTGATAACGGAGGAGAATTTGTTTCCTCCGAGTTTTCTAACTTCTGCAGGAAGCACGGGATCCAACGGGAGCTTACTTGTGCTCACACTCCACAACAAAATGGGGTAGCGGAGCGGAAGATCCGTCATCTGACGGAGACCTGCAAATGCTGGCTTCATGCGAAAGATATCCCAAGGTCCTTTTGGGCGGAGGGAATGTCTTGTGCTGCCTATGTTATCAACCGGATGCCACTCAGCCCTATCAACATGAAGACTCCTGTTGAGCTGTTGCTGAAGGAGAAGCCGAGTGTTGGGCACCTTCGGGTGTTCGGTTCAACTTGCTACGTGCATGTCCCGGATGCTTCACGGACAAAGCTGGATGCGAAGGCAAGGAAACTTGTCTTTGTTGGCTATGATGAGCGGAAGAAGGGATGGAAATGCATGGACCCTGTGACGAAGAAGTTCGTGGTGTCAAGAGACATTGTCTTTGACGAGCTGACGTCATATGGAGGTGGCTCGGTGGAGCTAACTGGAAGTAGCAAGGTTGATGAAGCACCGGTGGAGGCTGCTGAAGGCTTGGAAGAGGAGCTTGCTGTTTCACCAGCAGCTCCTGTTGCTTCGAACTCCGAGGCTGAGCCTTCTGGCTCAGGAAGCAGGGGGAGCACCGCTCAATGCTTGCCCCAGGTAGGAGTGGAGCCTGAAGAAGCAACGGAAGCCATGAGCAAGGAGCCATGTCTTCGGAAATCGAAGAGGGTGGTTAAGCCACCGACTCGGTACTGTGATGGGAATGCAGTGAGATTTGTCTCCTGCTTCTTTGCAGGTCCTCTGGATGAGCGAGAGCCTGCAAACTTCAACGAGGCCACTGGAGTGAAGGAGTGGGAAGGTGCCATGAAGGAAGAGATTGATGCTCTGAAGAAGAATGAAACCTGGGATCTTGTGCCCAAGGTTGATGGCATTACTCCGGTTACTTGCAAGTGGGTGTATAAGTTGAAGAAGAAGGCTGATGGGAGCATTGATCGGTTCAAGGCTCGCCTGGTCGCTAGAGGATTCTCACAGCAGTATGGAGAAGACTATGAGGAGACATTCAGTCCAGTTGTGAAGATGACATCTGTAAGAGTGGTGATCGCCTTGGCTACTAGCAAGAGATGGAGGTTGTGGCAACTTGATGTGAAGAATGCTTTTCTTTACGGAGAGATTGACAAGGACATCTTCATGGATCAGCCGCTTGGTTTTGTCTCTGAAAATCATCCGGACTATGTCTGCAAACTCAGGAAGGCTCTCTACGGGTTGAAGCAAGCTCCTAGAGCGTGGTATGGGAAGATTGCAGAGTACCTGCAATTCTGTGGATACTTTGCTTCCAATTCGGATTCAAGCTTGTTCATCAAGAAGAAGGGAGAGCTTCGAGTCTTGGTCCTACTGTATGTGGATGACATGATCATCACAGGGAATTCGGAGGAGGAGCTAGCAAGGCTCAGGGCTGAGCTTGCTATACGCTTCGAGATGAAAGACCTGGGAGAGTTGCATCACTTTCTTGGTCTGGAAGTGGAGAGGAAGGAGTGCGGGATTCTCATTAGCCAGAAAGGGTATGCTGATCGTATTGCGAAGCGGTTTGGCATGGGCGAAGGGAAGAAGTGCTCTACTCCACTGGAACCTGGGCTAAAGCTTCGACGAGATGAGGGAAGGGTCCTTAATGATCCCTTGGTGTTCAGGGCTCTTGTTGGGAGCTTGATCTATCTGACGATTACAAGGCCGGATATAGCCTATGCTGTTGGCCGAGTAAGTCGATATATGGCTGAACTAAGGAAATCTCATCTGTTGGCGGCAAAGGGGATTCTAAAGTATGTCAAGGTGACTTCTGAGATGGGACTCCTCTATGGAAGGGATGCGGAGTTTGCATTGCTCGGGTACACGGATGCTGACTATGGCGGTGATTCGGATGATCGAAGGTCTACTTCTGGTTATGTGTTCACTTGCGGTTCAGCTAGCATCTCGTGGTGTAGCAAGAAGCAGGAATCGGTGTCAGTTTCAACCACGGAGGCGGAGTATAAGGCTTCGGCCTTGGCTGCTCGGGAAGCCGTTTGGTTGAGGAGGCTTATAGAGGATGTCCATGAAGAAGTGCAAGGGCCTACTTTACTCCGGGGTGACAATGAGAGTGCTCTCAAACTGGTAAACAATCCAGTGTGTCACGCCAGGACCAAGCATATAGAGATTGATCACCATTTCATCAGGGAGAAGGTGTTGGAAGGATCTTTGCTGGTCGGGCATGTTCGGAGTGAAGATAATCTTGCTGACATCTTCACGAAGCCACTGTCGAAGGGGCCCTTTGAACGCTTGCGCAGCTTGCTGGGCTTGGTCACCACTTCTCACTTCAAGTGGGAGTGTTGAAATTTGTGAAATGGAAGTGGGTGACGGGACAGGCCGCGCAGCCTGTGGCGGACAGCCTTGGCGGACTGGGCGGACTGGGCGGACTGAGGTTTGCGGCCTGGTGAAAAGTCTGGTGGAAGCCGGCTGTGTTCTGAGTGGGTTGTGGCATGGAGTCCGCGGTTTGGTGCGGCCTGGTATCTGCGGATAGAGAGGCTTGCGGACTGGTGCTTTGCTCAGTGGTCGCGGGTGCAAGCTTGTGCTGAAAAGCGGGTTGGCTCTTGTCCGCGGGAAGCTTGCGGACTGATGTGTCCGCGGTATTGGCTGTTGCGGACTAAGCTTAGAGCTTGGCTGAGGCCTTGTCGAGCTCTGGTGGCACAGCAGGCGAGTTGCTGTGGAGATCGTTGTGGCGGCCTGGTTTTGGAGTCCAGGATTAGATCGCTGTGATCGGGCAGGAGTGCGAGGAGCTCGCGGACTGTGGCGGTCTGCGCTGTGGTGTTTTGGCGGACTGGAGTTTTGCGTCCGCCAAGCTCGCATTAGCCCCTTATGGTTTTGGGCTTGGTCACACTTGGTGCCGAGTTCAGTGTGTCCGCCGTATCCGCCGAGTCCGCTGTGACCGGGCGGTCTGTCTTTAGCTGCCTTTTGGTCGTGGACTTGTGGCGGATTGAGGTGTGTGTCTTGCGGACTGCCTCGGGTTGGTGCGGACAGCCATTGAAGGGGGTTTGCTGTCCTGAAGCGGTTGGAGCTTTGCGGGCTGATGCCTTGTCCGCTTAGCTTAGGCGCACTGGAGAGGGTTCGTCATTGGTTGCCTTGCTCCTGGCGGTTTTCCTTGGTGACCGGCTAAGTCTTCGCGGACTCAGCGGACGGTCGTTTGTATTCGCGCGGGCTGGGGCGGTGTCGCTATCTCTTGGGTGGTGACCACACTCCTCACCCGGCCTATAAATAGGACCCCCCTGGCACATCTACAGTAACCTAAGTAACTAGAGTGAACAGTAAGTTGGGGGGTGCGAAGTGCTGCGGTCTGTGTTTGCCAGTCCGCGCGGATTGGCTGACGGTTTGCTGCGTGCAGGTCGCGCGGATAACTTCAAGGAGCCAGGAGTTTGGCTGTGACTTCGGTCAAGTGCTTGGAAGTGTGCGGTCTCTGCGGACTCAGCAGGAGGTCGCTCTGCGGCTTGTCAGTTCTGTTTCAACTTTTCCAGCTTCAATAACCTGTCCGCCGGTTTCAGGCGGGTAGGGGAGTTCCTCAGTTCGGGTTCAGCAGGAGGCGAATAACGGTCTGTCCGCGCGGCCTCGCGGTCTCGGCGGACTCCGTGGTATTCGGCGGATTGCAGCATAGCTTGGGCGTGCTCAGCGGTCTCGGCGGTCTCGGCGACCTCGCGGTCTCGGCGGACTCCGGTGCTGTCCGCCCGACTTGTTTTTGTGTTCTTTCTGTTTTCAGCTGTAATACTAGCGAAATCATGTCTCGCTATGTATGCCTCGGATTGTAAAGAAGTGAATGCATAAAAAGACCTTCTTGTGCTTCCATTGTTTTGTTGGGTGCAACCTCTAGTCCTTGGGCTTTCCAGAGGTTCAGCGTGCGAACTGGGTAGTTTCGAAGATATTAATTTGGCGTTTGGGCTATCTTGCTGACCACGTTGAGAAAATTTAACAAATGCGCGAGACAAAGGGCACACCTATCAACATGATGCTCTTGTCATTTGGATTCTATAGGCAAACTTCTCGCGTTGAACAGTTTCTCTGGGCTTGGTGCTCGACCAGCAAGTCCATTCCCAGAATTATGTCAAATCCAGTTATTGCTAGGATGGTTACGTAGATTTCAAATTCTACCTCTCCCAGCGTAGCATGGAACGTACACTTTTCGGCAGATGTCATATCTGACCCGTCTGGTAAACAGATTCGTATAGACAGTCCGGTTGAACGGATAACATTTCCTTTTTTTGCGATGAATTCGTGGGAGACGAAAGAATGGATCGCTAATGTGTCAAAAAGTGTTTTGGCAGGGTGTCCTTCTACCAACAAGATTCCTGACGACATGGGAAATATATAGATATATATCATCCAACTAATATATATATATATATATATATATATGAAATATACAATATCAGTGAAAGATCCGATATCTCGTATTGCCTAAGATATATACCTTTGACTACGTCAGGGGCCGGTCCGTGTTGCAGGTCCAGTATATAGGCCTCCAGGGGCGCTGCTCGGCCCTATTAGCCACTCCTACCAGCTCTGCCTCTGCAGCCTCTCTGACCCTGTCCTCGTGCTGGCTGTCCACCTTGAACGGCTCCTAACCCCGGTCTCCCTGTCGCCTGTGGGCAAAAGGCCCTCATATGTCCTGGCAGTTGACACAATAAACAGTTCCCTACGAAGGGAACATCTCGTCGGGCCACTAGTGCGGGCTGTGGAGCTGGAGCAGGTCTACTGTCTGGCTGTATAGCTGGGGGTACTGGGGGTGCTGGTGGGTGCCTATAAGGCTGCCTGGGACGTCGCTGCCTGCGCTCTCTATCATGTCTATGTGGAGCGAATCCTCCATCTCGCCTCTGGTCGCGAGGGAGCTCTACCTGACCTCTGCACCGCTGAGCCACTATCTGCTGGTCCAACTCTAAAGCTGTCGTATGAGTGGCTATCGTGTGAAAGGTTGCCTGAGAGAGCATGATCAGGGCCTACCTTAGGTCATCTCGTAGTCCTCGGTATAATCGAGAAGCTCTATCCCTGTCGGAGGCAGCCAGATTCCCGGCGAAGCGTGCTAAGTGAATAAACTCTCTCTTGTACTCTGCCACAGTGTGGTTGCCCTGTCAAATAAGCAGGAACCTCTCTTGCAGAGCGGCTCGGTCTGCATCTATGATGAAAAACTCTAGTAGAGCCACGAAGAACTCCCCCCAAAGGATCGTGCTCAATGGCCGACCTCGAAAGGTAAAGCGACTAGCCGATCTCCACCAATCCCTTGCGTATCCCTCCAAAAGGGTCACCATAAAGGAAACTGCAACCACAGCTGGGCACATCATTCCCACTAACAGCTCCTCCACTCGCTCCACCCACTCCTCTACCTGAATGCCCGTCTCTGTACCCCTGAAAGGGGGAGGCCTCAGTCCTCGGAAAGTCGTCAGCAGATTGGTGAGTGCGGTCATCTCTCGCGGTGGCTGTGCCAGGGCATCCCAGAAAGTCACTAGTATAGCTATCCGTGTCTGCCCTATATATGTCTCGGCAAACGGTAAGACTGCGGGAGAAACCGTGTCTGGTGGTGGGGTAGCTGGAATGTATCCTCTGCATGAGGATCCCCCATTACAGTACTCCAATATCTGGAGAAGTAACAGGAAAGATTGTCAGTATTTTGCAAAAATAGGGGAAATTTGCAAAAATGACAACCCAAGCGGAAAACAACGGTGTATGGGCATACTATCGTACAGTCTAGAATCCCTAAGCCTCTACACTAGGGTCCACCAGGCTTCCACTACAAGGTTCGTGCCGAACCCAGAACGAAGCGAGGGACGAAGGGATCCTGAGACAGCTCCACAAGGACGAATCATGATGACTCTGATCTGTTTGTAGTACCCCCCAAACCTTTTGCCCAGGTCGGGCCGGAGGGGGTACTATTGGCCCAAGACGTCCACCCAGTGCTCATAGGGGAAACGATCCACCCTATCCAAGCACTAGATGGCCGCCTTGCTCGGCTCGAATCATAAGATTCACAACCCATCAAAGTATAGCGGAAGCATTAACAGGAAACCATTGCAGATATATATATATATATATATATATATATATATATATATATATATATATATATATATATATATATATATATATATATATATATAACATATCAATATCACAGAGGTTCTAGGGCCAAAGCCTAAGCATTTAAATAAGCCTATGGGCTATACATGTGCTACATATAATCCTCATACACTCTCTCTACACGCTGCTCAGCAGTACTCACATCTCTAAACTCTGAGAACAGCGGGGGTGCATCTGCTAGAGTAGACCTAGCTGCTGGCGTAATCTCCTGCGGCTGCGGGTCACTACGGTGCTTCACCTCCTGTGAATGGTTAATCACATAACCGTTAGTCACAGAGCTAAGTGGAAACAAATCTCCTCCACGGATCCACATCCTAGGGACGAGCACTCACCCACCCAACAGAAGTAAATAGCCAAAGCAAGAGAGGGTTAGCACAACATTTCTTATATGAACAGATAGGGGCAATTAAAAAAGAATGTAGTATAATCGGAAAAAGCAACAATAGTATAAGTCGGTTATATCAAGGCTCTACTAGTTCATCAGCACATCAGGTTTTCATATCCTGAAAACTATCACAGGCATTCACAGCCACGCACATACCGTAGGCATTCATAGTCGCGGACACACACCCTATGTCGACATAGTTTGGACCGCTTCTGTTCCAGCAGGGTAGCGAACCCCGCGGGCCTCACCGATGTGGCCATCGGTGACAGTGGCCAGTCCTGCCACTTCTGGGGGTGATTGTACCGCACAACCACAGGCCCTAACATAGAACCATGTGTACTCTTGGATGTGAGCGACATCCGGCGAATCGTTTTGGCCGACCAGCAGAAAAAACCCGATGGGGAGTATAACGGCTGGTCACCCGTGGTACTCATCTCCCTGTCGCCTTCAGTCATCTACCTTCCTACACTGGTACGAACAGTCTGCAGAAGGGACTGACCTGCCACTATTTCACCGCAAGCAATTTACAAACAATCTAACAAAAGGAAAGTAATATAAAACATTGGGTCTACGTCGGCCTGCCCTACTAGGCTTTAGACTTCGGGCGTCAGCACTCAGCTCTACTTTCGACAAGGAGCACGGGAGCGTATTATTTGGGGCTAGACCTGGAGGACTACTTCAACTCCGGTTATCCCCAACTAAGGCTCGACGACTGCTCGTAAGAGCAGGACCTGTGACTATAATAGTAAATTGCAATGGGAATAAGTGCGGTGATTATGTTTCTTATTTAATGTGCTGGAATGAAATGTGACCAGTACGAGACTGGAGTAGTACTAAATAGAAAGTACTGAAATGAGCTTGACCAGTTCGAAACTGGAGTAGTACTGAATTGAAAGTACTAAAATAAGCTTGACCAGTACGAGACTGGAGTGATACTAAAATAAGCTTGACCAGTATGAGACTGGAGTAGTACTGAATGGAAAGTACAGAAATGAGCTTGACCAGTACGAGACTGGAGTAGTACTGAATAGAATGTACTAAATTAAGCTTGACCAGTACGAGACTGGAGAAAACATAAAGAAAATGGTTAGTAGTCCAATCACTCCTATTCATGAGGCTTCAGTTCCATCGAGATTTAAAGGAGACTTTGATGGGTTACATCCATTATTAGGGTCCAATTAATTTGGTTGTGCCATAATTATTACGGCTTAACTAGATCAAGGGTTTATTAGGAGTTATATTCTTATTAATCATCGAGAACAACCCTTAGTTCATCACCTGTAATTTCGCCTTCCGAGCATGCCCAATTTACGAGAGAGTCGAGGCGCTCGACTGTTTTACGAAATCTGGGAAACCCGGAGCTTAGTCACCTGCCTCGACCATCCTCATCGATAAAATAGTTTAACGTACTTGTTTGATTATAAGGAGTGGACGCACACTCCAATTTCCGTATTTTACGGAAAAACGAGCGGAAAAGGAATCCGTACACGACCCTAAGCTTCAATATTTTAGGACAAGTACCAAAACATTTCCCCGTGACCCCAAATTTTGATACAACCCTTGGAAGGGCCTAGAATGAGCCTAATAATTTTTTTATAATTTTCCAAGGTGTTTTGGGCATTTAATTTAGCCAAACAAGTTTTATTTTAGCTTTTAAAAATACTAAATTAACTCCACAAAATCTCAAAAGTTTTGAGCAGGTAGCCCTCATCACGGGGAACATTTTTCATGTTGGTCATTTTTCTCCTAGAGGCCTAGATTTGGCCACAAAAATTTCCAAAGTTATGGCCTCTTGATTTGGTCTGCTAATAGCAGAAAAGCATGATCCTACGGCCGAGATTGAGCCGCAGGATACTTTTCATCCTTCTGTCCCCACAACGGATCAGCAGCGGATCCGCTGTAGGGGGCGCTGATGCTGAGGTGGGGCGGGAATTAAGATAACGCAAGCCGCCTGATCTTCATCACCAAATCGGGCGGCTGCTGCTTCTCGCCGGCACTGCAGAGGCTGAGCTGCCTCCACCACCGCTGGCAGGTTGTCACAGACGCCGACGCCGACCTCGATCGGCTTGCTAGGGGAGGGTGGTTCTCTAGGTGGTGGTTCGGCGTCCTGGCGCCGCCCGCCGCCACCGGAAAAACTATCCTGAGTGCTTTGGGTGGCAGTGGCCCTGCTCCCAGTGCCACCACGCCACCCCCGCTCATCGGGTAGCCTACCGCATAACAGTCCACACCCGGCCGATGCGCCGGGGGTCAGGCTTCATGCCGGTGGTGGTCTGGCAGCCATGCGCCGCCGGCCGCAGGCGCGAGCGTAAAATAGAGAAAATCTATTTTTTTGCGGGTGCCGCAAGAACCGCGATTTTCGGTGGCACCGCCGCTCTCTGCCGTCGGGGGCCGCCGCCCCCAGTGAGATAACACTCCCCCAGCACCACCACCGGCGCTGGTGGAGGATTTCTCCTCCTTGGGCGCCACCCGGCCTGGAACAAGGCTCGGGTGGCGCCAGCGGCGCTCCGGCCGCCGGGAGTGCCATGCACCACGTCGAAAATGGAGAGAGGGAGGTAGAGAAGGTTCCACCTGGGTATGGTGGGCTTGGGAGGGGCCGGCTTGGTCAACTATGGTTTGGTGGTGGTGGTGGATGGGAAGGAATTCCTCAGGTTGCCTTTTTCCGGCCACTAGGGCTCCGGCAGGGGGTTGGGCAGGGGGGAAGGTTGCTCTGGAGCTTGGGAAACGAGAGGTGGGTGGGGTGGCTTTTATAGGGAGGGGGAGGGGAAGCTCCCTCCCTTTGGGAAAGGTGGGACTAATCTCTCCTTAGGGAGGGATTAATCCCACCCTCCAGCTGTCCAAGGATAACTGGAGGTCCCTCATTTTCCCCCATGTGGGAAATATGGATGAAGCCCTTATAGGCTTGGGCCTTATGGGTGGGAAAGAGAGAGAGGGAGAGAGAAAAGTGGGTGGGCCTCCACTTGTTTTAGGATAGGGGCTTGCTGGTTGGGGGGCCCAAGGAGAGTGAGGGGGGGGGGCATGTGCCATCCTTCCTTGGAGAGGTGGTGGGCCCCTACTTGGAGCAAAATCCAAAAAGCTAATTTTTTGGGGGTTTGACCAAGTCAACCCTAGGGTGGATCCCCCTTGCTGGTCAAAGTCAAAGTGGGTCCAAGTCATCGAGCTCGGGTCAAAGTTTGAGTGTCGTGTCATAATTGGTGTGCGTACGCTTTTCGGTGCACGACTACGCTTGATTTGACCACAGGTCGACCAATTGTCGTCGAAATTGACTAGGACAACTTCCGTTGACTTCATATTGACCACAAGAGTCCAACGCCACTAACTGGGGTTGAATCGGAGTCCGTTTGGCAAATGTCCAAAATTTGCGCGTCGCAACGCGCTAAAGTGGTCGAAGTGTGTAAAACTGTCGTTAGACCTCGGATTGTGACGTGACAGCTTCTAAAGCACCTGTTTAGGTTATATGAGGTCACAGAAATCGACAGAACTCAATTCAGAGTTCTCTAGGTTGATATCCAAAATCTGCTCTCGTTGCGTTTTACGAGGAATGGTCACATTCACTATATGATGTCGGGGTTCAACTGAACGAGTTCTGATGCACTCGTATTGACTACACAAGGTCACAGGAACTGGAAGAACTTAATTCGGAGTTCTCTAGCTCTATTCCCCGCCTAGGATTATTACCACCAGGTTAGGGGGTAGGGTTCGAGCCACTTTTATTGGGCCCACATCGGCTCTGGTGGCCCAATAAAAGTCGGGATGTTACATTAGCTCTCTCAAAATGCGTCACATCAGGATCATAAAGCCAAGGATGTCCAAGTAAAATATGGCATGCATCCATTGGGATCACATCACACCAAATATTTTTTGAATAAGACTTGATGGTAAGGGGTACAAGACATCCTATGTATAACGGGAAGGGACGTTTTGTTGACCCATGCTACTTGGTAAGAGTGGGGGTGGGGCTCCGTAGTGAGCTTCATACGCATGACAACACTCTTCGAAATAATATTCATGCAACTTCCACTATCAATAATCAACTTACAAAACTTCTCACCGCTCTTAAAAATCAACGAGAGGATGTTGGTGTAGTTCCAATCATCTGACGCACGCGGGGTTGTTAAAATACAACGCATTACCATAAGCTTGAGGTCATCTTCCATGTCACTAGGAAATCCTTCCGGTTCTGACTCATTCGTAGCCTCATAAATAAATTCGGGCGCTTCACTTGTAGGCTCAACTAAAGCCAAAGCCTTAGTCTTAGTTGGGCACTCAACGACATAATGGCCGGCTACCCAGCAAGAATAGCAAGTGGTACTAGCTTTGCAAATCTTGCCAATGGGAATGCAATCACGTTGTAGATTTTTAGCGTTCCTAGCCATGATAATGATATTGGTGGAATCCGTGGTCTTAAATTTTCCCTTGCCCTTATAGGTTGAGGTGGAAGGACCATAGTTAGTTTTGCCCTTATGTGAAGTGTTTTTACCCTTGGACTTAGAAGAAAAATGTTTTTCAATGTCAAGGGTGGCGTTGAAGGTGGTGGTCAAATCAGTGTGACCGCAGAGGAGTTTCTTTTGGATGTCGTTGCTAAGACCCTTACAAAATCTAGAAAGTGTAACCTCTGGCATCTCCTGAACCTCACAACGGACCATTTTATCTTTTAGATCTCCCATGTAATTGGCGGACCTATCGCCTTGGAGAAGGGTGGCTAGTTCATCGAACATTTGGGTACGATGATAAGCGGGAACATATTGATCCTTTAAAATATTTTTCATCGCTTGCCAACTGATTGGGGGGACACCATTCTTGGCTCCTAATCGTCGCTCCTTGTTTAACCAAAGAACTTTGGCTTGTCCCATTAGTTTCTGTGCGAACAAAAAAAAGTATGCCGAAAATTTGGAGTAACAAATTTTTTATTATCCAAAATGGTAAGTATTACAAAGGTATGTGCTCCCTTTTATAGAATGGAGGAGATGAGAGAGATTAAAAATAAGCAATATGAGACTAAATAATTATAGGTATATGCAGCTTTACAAAAAATAGACCGAACAAGCCGCACGGTTAGACGAGTAGGCTAACCGCTCGACAACCACCATAAGGATATAACAAGCCGCCAAAGGAGATGTTTAGACTGCCGGTCTTCAAGTCACCAGAGACAAACTTCCAGATCGCTAGGACACCAAACATCAACAACCCGACAACCAAGCCCCACGTATCTTTTGGTGCCCCATGTATCTGCAGGTTCCTCGCTTTTATTGGGGCTACACCATCCTCTTCTCCTGCTATCTCATTAATCGAATTCCTTCCACAGTTCTCCATGGTCAAACCTTATTCTCCATTCTCTATCCGGGCAAGGATCCGTTTCCTCTCCCTCTGCATATCTTTGGGTGCACGGCTTTTGTGCACGCTCCTTCGGCCACTCATGACAAACTTGCCCCACGTGCCAACAAGTGTTTCTGTTGGGGTTACTCTACTACTCAGAAAGGCTATTGTTGTTTTCACCCTGTTCTTCATAAACAATACGTATCCGCAGATTTGACCTTCTTCGAGAATGCGTCCTATTTCTCTTTGGATTCCGCTCCCTCTCCAGATATTTTTACTCCTCCTACCGTCCCCACCACTACGTCTACTCACATCAAGCTTTCTCCCCTGTGATAAACTGCCAGACATGCCGCCAGATCGCCCGGTCTCCATACTGCAACACTCCCCACCAAACTAGAGCATAGATATCAATTATGCCCAACTTGTCACAAATGTGAAACAAGGAAGCGGACATCGGCTTGGTGAAGATATTTGCCAACTCGTTGTCATAAGTGACGAATGGTGTACAAATCTGTTTCTTCAAAATCTCTTCCCGAATAAAATGACAATTGACTTATATGTGTATTTTTCTATCATGAAAGATCAGATTTTTAGAGATGCATATCGCGGCCTTTTTGTCGCAGAACATAAGAAGAGGATAGTTATAGACTTTTCCTAAGTCAAGCATAAGAGCCCGTATCCACTTTAACTCACATGTGGTCGACGCCATACTACGATATTCCGCTTATGCATAAGACCTGGAGACAACTGACTGTTTCTTGCTCTTCCAGCTCTCAGGATTTCCTCCAACAAATGTGCAAAAGCCCGATGTTGACTTGTGATCTCCTTTGTCATCAACATAACTCTAATCTGAGTACGCATCAACCCTCAAGTGACCATTCTTCCGAAAAAGCAATCCTTTCCCTGGTATTGCTTTAACATACTCCAATATACTCAAGGCAGACTATAGATGGCACACCCTAGGAGTTTGCATGAATTGGATAACCTTGCCTACAACATAGGAGATGACGGGTCTAGTCACCGTGAGATAAATGAGTTTGCCAACCAGACACCGATACCTCGTAGTATTAGATAGAGGAGGTGAATCATCTGTCCAAGTTTTGTCTTCTCCAATAGCCATGGGACATCAGGCAGGTTTAGCACCAGTCAACCCTGCCTCTTTTAGTAAATCAAGAACATATTTCCATTGGGAGAGGAACAAAGAGTTGGGCTTCCGAGAGATTTCAATCCCCAAAAAGTATTTGGGGGAGCCCATATCCTTCATGAACAGGTGTTGACGGAGGTGTTTCTTTGTCAAAGCTACCCCAGCCTGGTCATCGCCAGTAAGAAGAATATCATCCACATATACAACAAGAACTACCATACCAGAGGAGGTTTTGTAAATAAATAATGAGTGATCGGCAAAACTTCTTACAAAACCAACGACCGCAACAATGCCGCTAAACTTGTCAAACCAAGTCCGAGGGCTTTGCTTTAGGCCATAGATGGCCTTCTTCAGCCAGCATACTCGTGTCTCCCCCCTGAGCAACATACCCAGGAGGTTTCTACATGTAAACATCCTCCTGAAGATCACCATAGAGAAAGGCATTCTTGACATCCAGCTGGAAAATGGGTCAATCCCTGTTGATAGCCACAGAGAGAAAAACCTGAATTGTACTGAGATGAGAAACGGGAGAGAAGGTGTCAAAGTAATCAACACCATAAGTCTGAGTAAATCCTTTAGCGACCAGGAGGGCGTTGTATCGATCTACGCTACCGTCCAGACAGAACTTCACAACAAAGAACAAGCAACATCCGACCACATCAGTTCCCAAAGGGGGAGGAACAAGGTTCCATGTACCCCTTTCAGTAAGGGTAGCAATTTCCTCATCCATGGTTGTCTTTCAATGAGGAATATCAAGAGATTCCTGGTAGGTGCGGGGAGTGGCAGTGGCAGAGATAGCCAATGCAAACGCCTTGCGAGAAGTAGTCAGACGATTATAGGAAATAATAGCAGCTAGCAAGTGCTTGGTGCATGTCCGCACTCCTTTGCGAAGAGAAATAGGAATATCTAAGTCAGCGTGTTCCTTAGTAGCTGGAGCATCCGTGGTGGAGAGAGCTGGACCAAGAGCAGAGAGACAGCTGCATAGTGGAGGAAGAGAGCATAGGTGGAGAGAGAGATGGCCCGGGAATAGAGAGACAAGGCTCGGGAGCGGAGAGAGATAGCTGCGGAGAGGAGGGAGATAGAAGAGGTGGAGAGAGAGAGAGAGAGAAAGAAGGAGGAGATGGTGGAGAAGACGGTGGAGAAATCTTGATGGGAGTAGACGTGGTGGTGGAGACGGTAGGAGAAGCAGAAACATTAGGTGGAAGTGAAGAGTCAGAAGATAAATTGGATGCATTCTCAAAGAAGGTCACTTCTGCGGATACGAATTGCTTTCGAAGAATAGGGTGAAAGCAACAATAACCTTTCAGAGTAGTAGAGTAACCCAGAAAGACACACTTGGTGATACATGGGGCGAATTTGTCAGGAGTGGCAGAAGGGGCTTGCACAAAAGCCGTGCACCCAAAGATACGCAGAAGAAGAGGAAACCGATCCTTTTTCGGATAGAGAATGGTGAATGAGGTTTTACCATGGAGAACCGTGGAGGGAATGCAATTGATGAGATAATAGGAGATGAGGACAACATAGCCCTAATAGGAGCAAGGAACCTGCATATGTGTCATCATAGTGCGAGCGACATTGAGGAGGTGATGGTTTTGCGTTCCGCCACCCCATTTTACTGTGAGGTATAGACACAACTAGTTTGATGAATAATACCGTGTTGCATACAGCAAGAAGAGAAATCATTACTAAGATATTCCTTGCATTGTCAGAGCGAAAGATTTTAATGGACATATCAAACTGATTCTTAAACATATAATAAAACGATGTCCAAATAGAAAATAGTTCAGAGCGATCCTTTAAAAGATACACCCATGTACACCTAGAGAAATCATCAATAAAGGTGACAAAATATGAACTAACCCTCCTATGGTGAGGATAGGAGCAGGACCCCATACATCAGAGTGAACGAGTTCAAATAGGCGGGAAGATACACGGCTTTGCGTTGGTGGGAAGCAGTAGCGGTGATGCTTGCCAAGCTGACATGCATTACAGTTGAGAGGAGGACTGTGTGGAGGGAGGTGGGGTAGAAGCTGACGAAGAAGCCGGGGAGGACGATGACCAAGGCGAAGATGCCATTGAAGAAGATCTGTAAAAAGTAGGAGAAGGCGAACAAAGCGGAAACATTGTCGAGGAAGTAGAGGTCGCCGCTCTCAGTTCCAGTAGCAATCGTCCGTTGGGAACCTGGATCCTAAAATGCAGAAGGAGTCCTACTGAATGTGATGGAGCACTGAAGTTGCTTGCATATAGAGGTAACAGATAAAAAATTGCAATGGAACTTGGGCACATAAAGAGTGTCCGCCAAGCAAAGAGACGGAGTGACTTGAACCATGCCTGTTCCATGGACCGGGGAGGGAGAGCCATCCGCAACTAGGACCAGGGGCATCCGGTCATGTGTTTCTAGGAGAGAAAAACATTGAGGATTGTCGGTCATGTGATTAGTAGCTCCAGAGTCTATCAACCATTTTCCTTGAGTAACCACGTGGGCACACCTGATGTCATGACCACAGAGGTAGACAGACTCGATGAGGAGGAGGAAGAATCACCAGAGGGGAAAAGATGAGACATAGAAGTGAAGAGAGAAAATGGAACTCGTGCGAGTAGATGTAAGGCCGCGCGAACAGCAGGCAAAAGAGATTGCGTGATCTAGAGAGAGGCCATAAGATCAAGGGAGACCGCAACAGACATGTGGAAGACCGCAACGGATAAACAAGAGGAGAAATACAGTGGTCATGGTGTCAACACACCAGTAGCTAGATGATCCACGACCAAGAAGCATAGCAAAGTAGGGGGAAAGAAGTTGCGCGAACAAAGGAGATCGCATGAAGCAAAACAGGCAAGGAGGTTGCATGAACAAAAAGATTCCGTGCGAACAGAGATGAAACTGCACGACTAAATAGAGACTGCCGGAAGAAAGGGAGAAGGGAGAACGCGAGTTATAGGTCACGAACAGAGAGAGAGGGAAAGCAGAGAGGCCACACATACAGAGTGCAGCGATAAAGAAAGAGAAAGAAACCGCTCGAACAGGAGGAATAAACAAGTCGAGAAAAGAAGGGTCAAGCCGTGTGGATAGGTCGCAAGGATAGAGGAAGCTCATAGAGTCAAGAGGAAAAGATCGAGTCCTCGGATACCATGTGCGAACAGAAAAAAGTAGGCCGAAAATTTGGAGTTACAAAATTTTTATTATCTAAAAAGGTAAGTATTACAAAGGTATGACCTCCCTTTTATAGAATGGAGGAGATGAGAGAGATTACAAATAAGTAATGTGGGACTAAATAATTACAGGTATAAGCGATTTTACAAAAAAACAGACCAAACAAGCAACACGGTTAGATGAGTAGTCTAACTGCTCGTCAACCACCATAAGGAGATAACAAGATGCCAAAGGAGATGTTTAGACCGTCGGTCTTCAAGTCGCCAGAGACAAACTGCTAGATCGCTCGGACACCAAACAGCAACAGCCCAGCAACCAAGACGTTGGGACAAACCGCCAGACCGCCAGACAAGCCGCCAGACCGTCTGGTCTCCATACTGCAACAGTTTCATCCTAGCCACTTGAACATTCTGCGGGTCCAACATGCGATGCCACTCAAAATAACAGTCCATGTACCTGACCCAATTCAAAAAATTTTAAGGTTCCCCTAAGTCGTTGTAGGTGGGGCATCAATTTTAATGGTGTGGGTAAGTTCAACGTCTCGTTCAGGATGACGATGTTGTGGACGAGAACGTGGAGAAAAATCATCGTGGTTGTCATCCTCGTGGTGGGGGTGATGGTTGGGTGTCCTATGACCTCTAGGTGGTGAGGGGGTTCTGTTGGCCAAAATTTGGGCCAACATTCCCCGGAGTTCCGCCATTTGTTGATACATCTCATAGCGAAGATCATCAACCAGAGAGGGGTTTAGATTCGGTTGCCGTTTGTCGGCCATACTTGAAGAGGAGGTGGTGTGATACTTGCGATTGGATCTAGTGGGCATGCGATGTGCAAGAAATTTTTGTTGTGTTGTTGTTTTATATAAAATAAATTTGTGCACACGTGAAGCCTATCATTAAATAGTACGGACCGAGGCCAACTTAAGAAATTGACCAACCTTGCTTTGATACCAAATTGATGCAGGACTATGTGTCGAGGTGTCCACGACGGTTTTAGAAACAGTTCACTCATGCCCTTTCCGATCACTCATGCGCATACAAGAATTCTTAGCCACTCCAATACAGCGATTTAAATTGCAACACATGCGCAATATACACCAAGAGAGAATTCCAACCAAAATATCGATTTAGAAAGAGGTCAGATTTATCCCATTAAGAAAACTAGCATAGGATTTTCCCAATCCTTAGAGAGCATCAAAACAAGGGTTTACCCAACCCAATTAATGTCAAAATAAGGATTTACCCAATCCGTTAATTCTCAAGAATGATTGAAAAACATACAAAAGCTTCGATTTAAAACCCGCGAAAAAATCCATTGCCTTCTAAGGCAATGGCAACGTCTTTCACCACACAAAACCACGTCTAAAAAAGAACACACTAGATAGAGTAGAGAGAATCGTTACCCCAAGCTCACAAACAAGTTTTCAGTGGAGAGTCTCTCTACCCCGGATCTAGCGGATCCACACTGAACATATGGGACTACATGCCAAAACTTTAGTGGAACACTGAATAGAGGGGAATACGTGCCAAAACTTTAGCGGATCACACTAAGGAGGGATACGATGGACAATAACTCAAGAAGGAGGATCTCGGGTGGTAACAACTCCGGTTGGGGCGGGCAACAATTCAGGTATGGAGCAGCCGTACACTTCGCATGCAGGGAAAGGTGGAGTCACACCACTGAGAAGGGGTTGCCAGAGTCGCACTGACGGGCGGAGTTGGTGAGTCGCATGCCAACCAGGAGGAGCAACATCAACGTCACACTGCTCGCAGTAAACGGGGGTTCGGGATCGAACCATAGAAAAGTTCACGGGAGAGTTTAGTTTTTTTCTTCTCAAAAATAATATGATCTTCATAGTTCTCCCCAAACAACATATATAGTTTTACATCATTCAAAAAACATCAAAAGGTTAGTAACCTGCACTTAATTAAGCTCACATTTTAGTAGACTAATTAAACTAAAATGGTAAACTATCATATTATCTTAAACTAAACTTGAAGCAGCATTTACTTCATCCAGGAGCTATGCGGCCTCACATTGTCGTGTGCAGAGGTCATAGAGGATAATATCTTTGTTGTCTTGAATGTTGTGGTGGCGCGGCCGCGAGCGGAGATTGTAGCGGCGAGTATCTTCAAACATTTGTGGGATGGCGCCATTAAGTAGGTCATAATAGGAAGATAACTACAACTAAGGCTAAGGGAAAGACCTAGGCTATTGTTCCTCAAACCACCTTTCAAAAGGTGTTACTTCCTTCTAATATGTATGACCATGACAACATGTATGGACACTGGAATAATGGAGGTTCCTCAAATAAGGGTAACAATGTTCCTCGTTGTGGAGGAAGAATGCGTATGGGGTTGAGTGCACTGAAAGCACCACATGAGGAAATTCAAATTGGTCACTTTGAACCATTTGTGTTTGGTAACCCAGCTCCATAACTTAATGGTAAGGAAGTTGCCTTCCCCAAGGGGCCTATTCCTATGAGAAAGTAGGTTGCTAGCAAACCTAGGGATAGTCCCAATTTGTAAGTAATTATCTAGAAATTTAGTTAGGGATAGTCACAATTTGAAATGTGTTAAAAATGGTGCACGTCATGCATGCTAATTGGGCAAGCAAACAAGGGCCACTTTTAAGGGCATTGCACACAAAGACTCTATAAGATGTCTTTATTTATTATGCATGGATCTTTTTGGCCCTCTGCCCATTCAATGTTTAGGAGGGAATCTATATACCTTTGTGATAGCAAAAGATCACTCTACGTATACACGGGTCTTCTTCCTTAGAAAAAAGTCATATATTCTCAATATCTTCATGACATTTGTCAAGTCTATTCAGAATGAAATGAACTATTATGTGGTTAAAGTAAGAAGTAACCATGGAATAGAATTTCAAATTGGGGCTATGACAAATTTCTGTCAAGAACAAGGTATCTCCTAGGAGTTCTCTTCTCCTAGAACTCCACAATAGAATGAAGTGACTGAGGGAAATAATAGGACCCTGATAGAGGCAGCCAGAACATTATTGAGTGACTCCTCACTGCCAAAATATTTTTGGGCCGAGGCAGTCAATACAGCTTGTTATGTTTTGGATAGGATCTCTATCAATAAGGTTCATAAGAAAACTCCATATGAATTGATAAAGATCGAAAAACCTATAATTTTCTATTTTAGAATCTTTGGTTGCAAGTGCTTCATTTTAAATAATAGAAAGTCATAATTAACAAAGTTTGTAGAGAAATGTTGTGAGAGTATTTTTATTGGATACAACTCACATAACAGAGCCTATAGGGTATTCAACAAGAAAATCCATGTTGTTGAAGAATCTATAAATATGATTTTTGTTGTGACTAGCCTAATATATAAGTGCTAGTCTAGTACTCCTAACATTCTAAGAATTGAGCAAATCTTACAAGAACTATCTAAACAAGACAAACCCATCTCAATCAAGATCTCTCCTCCTGATGCAATTGCTTGTGAAGAGAAACAACAATCAGATGAAGCTCAAAAAGCTGTTATTATGCCTCGACAAGCTGGGGTTGTGGCTAAAACACAACCTGCTATTGAAAGACTATCTATAGCAATCAGGAACCTGAATGATCACCCCATCAATCTGATTATTGGGGATGCCAGCCAAGGAGTTACAATAAGGAGCACAATTCACATTAAAACATTATTTTTAAGTTTCCTTTCTTATGTAGAACCAATGAAATTTGAAGAAGTAAATCAAGATTCTTTCTGCATAAATGCTATATAGGTGGAACTACACCAGTTCAAGAGATGTAAAGTTTGTAAGTTAGTACCTAAGATACAAGGGCACAACATTATTGAAACCAAGTGGATATTTAGAAAAAAGTTGGATGAGAATGGTGTAGTGGTGAAGAACAAGGCAATGTTAGGAACATTAGCCACAATGTCATTGTTGGGTATTGTATTCACAATCACCTGGATTTGAGGAAGCCACCTGTCAAGCTAAGATGAATTCACAATGTATTTGATGGAACTTCTTAAGTTGTGCTTGCAGTTCTTCCACGCTAAGTGCACACCAATGTCAGGGTGCAGTAGGTCAATATACACGGGTCTGCACGACGTAATCCCTCGTTGAGCAGATCAGTGTGTTGGCCTACGTGTACTCTCTCTCTATTGTAGTGCACTTACTTTCAAGTACAGGGCCATGTTTATGCAAGAGAAGACAAGGAGCAAGGATGGGTCAAGGAGCAACACTTGGGTGGAAAGACGAAAAATCGTCTGTGTAAATCGACGAGAATCACCAAGTGATTCTCGCCGATTCGGCGAGAATCACTAGTGATTCTTGCCGAATCGTCGAGAATCATTAGTGATTCTCGCCGACTCCTTCCGGCTACACCAAAACCGTGCCAAGTAAGATTCGGTGAGAATCACCAATGATTCTCGCCGAACCCGTCGCTGAGCGGGTCATTAATACCAAGGGAAAATCGTTGAGAATCAACAAGTGATCCGTCGAGTATCACCAGTGATTCTCGACGAATCGTCGAGAATCGTTAACTGATTCTCGCCGATTCGTCGAGAATCACAAATGATTCTCGACGAATTTTACTTGGCGTTTTCTCGGGATGTTGCTAGACTGGATTCTGCCGCTGGACTATTTTGAACCGGATTTCGGGAGTCTACTGGTGGGTCCCACAACAGTCAAATTGAATCTATCTACAGTATATATATACGGGTATTTTGAACAGTAAAAGAATCGAGAAAAGAAACACGCGAGCACGGATAAACCCTAAGTCGCCGCTTCCGCTCCGCTCCGCTCCGCCGTCGCCGCTCGCGTCAAGTGGTCGCCGCTGTTGATCGCGTTTCTTCCCGATCTCCGGCTACAGAAGCTTAGCCAAGCTTAGAGTCTCACGCGTCTATCCAGAGATCTCTTGTCTCTCAATTTGTAGATCGGGAAAGTGTTCCCCATCCGAATCGATCGAGACGACCGATCCTCGAGTGACCGTTGGTAGACCTAGCTAGCTTCGCAACGAAGTCTGGATCTCTAAAGGACAGCAGCCGTACATCGTCATTGCCGCCGATCCCGAACCAAGCCGCCGCCCTTCTTGCCGCCGCCGGTTCCGGGGAGATCCTCTCCAAGAGAGACCAAGGTTGTAGACTCTTCGTTGACTTCACGAACACGTCGTCGAACGAAGAGGAACACCGAAGTCTCCAAACGAAGTTTGTATCTCGTGTACATTCTATTTTACTTTTGTTGTAAAGGAACGATTGTTCCGTGTTGTAAGGGTTGGGTGCAACCCGATTTGTGGGAGTATTGACTCCTACGTGTGGAAGGGTTCCTTCCAATAGTGCAAGGATTGGATTTCAATCCTGTTAGAGAAGTGACCGAGTCATCCCTTGTTGGGAGATAGGTCGAAGGGGGAAAGTGGATGTACCCAAGTCGGGGAACCACTATAAATTGCCTGTGTATTCTGCGTGCTGTGCCTTTTATTTTTATTGTGCAGGTACATTCGTAAATTCCGCAAAAGCCTTGCAAGTCACCTATTCCCCCCCCCCATAGGTGAACCTTGTTGACACTAGGTGGACTTTCAAGTGGTATCAGAGGCAGGTTGCTCATCAAAAAGGCTAACACCTTGAGTAGATTCCTGCCACCAGTGTTAAAAGCATGGAGCTGGATTATGACGTATTGCCACTCAAACTCCATGCATGCACAAAGGATTATTATCCCATTTGGAGGATGAGAGTATCATTTCACTTGGATGCTATCGATCCTCGAGCATCCTTCATTCTGGAAGAGGGTCCATTTATTCCCATGAAGACCACTGACTCTGGGATCCAAGTGCCCGTGTGCATTACTGAGATGTCAGAGACAGAACTGTCACTATTTAACTTGGACGAGAGGATTCGCCAAATTATCTTGGATATCTGGTCTGGAGCTTCTCGCTCTAGATTAGCAAAATGCAGGACGGCTAAATCCATGTGGGTGATGATATCAGAGTTGATGGGGGAGTCAGAGAAAGCTGTAATATGCTGTCAACCAGAGGAGGAAGCCTATGTGGGGGTCCTCACCTCTGAAGATGAAGGCAAGCATCATTCGGACAACATCAGAGCTCCAGTGTCCGTGTCAGAGACTGACGAGGCCAGTGAGGAAAGCAGCTCTGATGAGGACGAAACAATGATCACTGGCTCTAATGACAATAACACAGATGAGCAGGTAACATCTTCATCCTGCCCCATATCTTTTGAACTTTCTGAAGACAGAAACTGTTCTCCTCCAGAAAATTCTGATTCCCTGAAGAGAGCCCTTCAGGAAAGCAACCTACTTGCTGAGGAGCAAGCTCGAGAAATTGCTCGACTGAAGATCATGTTGGTTCTCCAATTGGCGTCCAACAAGGTCAAGGACTCTAAGATCTCAGCTCTAGAGAGTAGTCTAGAGAATGAGAAATGAATAGTATCAAACTTTTCCAAAGTTGATGCTATAAAGAGAAAGCAAGAAAACGGGTGGATCTCCCGGATTATCAATTCGTGGAGAAATGGGGAAACGGTATTCCGACCCCCCACTCCAAGCAGGAAGGCAACTCATCATTCCTTCAGGTATGACCACAGGAACAATCGTGGTCACTGCAAGGGTGATCTGTCCCCATGTGAAGACACCCAGAGTGCAAGGGCCGTCGTGGCCACCCATGAGAGAATACCTAAGGCTCAGCCTGAGCCCTTTGTATTCACCGCCACTGCCTCAACCCGGGGTGAATCTGCATGTCACAGCTCACAGAAAACTTCTCACCACCTGAGGACATAGGATAGGGAGGTTAGAAGTCATGGTGTAAGTTCTCATGGGGCCTCAGGAAGGGGGATGCCTGAAAGAAAGGCACCTCCTTCCCGGCCTCATGACGCTCACAACATGCATTCCTTCCACCCTTCCACGTGTCACGATGGAAGAGGAAATTGTGTGAGGCAATCATGTTCTATCCCGTTTAGGCCTAAGATCGTGACTACCTCAGTCACTAGATCAGGTAGGAAACGGCGATACAACATTCACCCATGTTGGTGCTGCGGCAAAGTGGGACACTTTGCCATCGACTGTTGGCACAACCCCTCTGTGCCAAGGGCAGGGGCTCATCCACACTCACGGAACAGAGGTAGTCTTCCTGACAGGTTTTCTGGAGGAAGGCAGTTGCGTGCTTATGCTAACAGGAACCTAGGACCCAATATGATTTGGGTTCCTAAGGTAAAGTAATTCTTTCTTGCAGGGTAGTCTAGGTTCCCGTGAATATGATGGGAACTAGACAGTAGGTGGCTCAAGACTGAATTGGAACAAGCATCTGCAATAACAGATGTGATATCAATTGAGCATACTCACATTTAGCTTCTAATATGTTCTACCTGTGGGACTAAAACGATGACTCTCAAAATCCCAGGTACTCATGATCAGTTTCAAGACTTGAGTCGTTTTCAATTGACAATCATATATATATATATATATATATATATATATATATATATATATATATATATATATATATATATATATATATCTTTATATACAGATACATTCTTGTATATTCGTGTATGTATGCACATCTAAGGATAGGTTAACTCGATACATGCAAACCTTTATACATCAATAAAGAGTTAACAAAGATATGTCATTGTGAATCTCGACAACTCACAATTGACATCAAGAAGTGTTTGGAGAAGCCTCGCTCAAACCCAAATAGATTGGCTTTACAATAAATATGCATTTATCGTTCTTTTATTGACTTGACATCAGAAGAATTCGAAAATGTTGCAATGCTTCTTAATGTGACAATTCCTAGTAGAGAAACCCTTCAATTTCGAATTGGACGAATCCCGCCGACCCGTTATATACTCGGAATCTTGCCGACCCTTCACCTTCCTCAAGTATCCCGCCGAAGGAGCAAGCTACACGAGTCCCGCCGACTCTCGCAGAAACCACACCAAATCGCAAGGTTCTCGTCGGATCCCGCACCGCCTTCGCAAAATCCCGTCGAATCCCGCCGAACTTCGCCGGAGACTCGCGGAAGCACGCCGACTCTTCCCATTCCCACCGACTCGTGGAAGCATGCCAAACCTCACCAACTCTCTCCGCAGGGAACTCTCTCCTTCTCCGCTGGACACTCGCCGAGGGGCAACTAACCGCCGTAAGGGAAACTTACCGGAAGGACAACTCGCCCACTCCTGCTGGAAAGCTCACCGAATCCGTCTCCATCAAAGGTCTCCCGCTAGAATCCCGCCGAAGCTCTCACCGACAATCTCTCCAAGTTTCGATTCTTCTCCACTTGAACTAACTCACCGTCTACACCGCTAGGTATCCCCTCACCCTCACTTGGACTTGATCACTAGTATCACTGTCTTTTTGATTTTTGATTAAGCGTAGAATAGGGCTTCTCTCCCTAGATCTGCAATGGCTCCAAGAACAACTGCTGGGTTGGTCTCTGGTTGCGAGCTTGTTCGAACTGGGTTTTCTCACGCCTCGGACGAATTCCGCAACATCATTCTGATGCTGGAAGAGGCTGGCCTAACCTTCGTCCTGGAGAACCCTTGCAAAATCCTAGACAAAGAGGTGCTGGAGTTCTTCGCTACCGCAAGACTCCGAAATGGCGATTCCCTAATCAAAAGCAAGGTGGTTGGGGCAAAGGTCAAGATGTCTGCCAGCAAGCTGACCCGCTTTCTGCAGCTTTCTAGCTCAGAGCTTGAGGACTATCTGGAGGACGATGATGAAACCAGAACTCTTTTATTCTGCGGTCTCCCATGAGGAACTAGGTCCATAAAGAGAAAGGACATGAATGAAGAAGGGAAGCTCCTGTCTGACATAATTGGAAAGGTGCTCATTTGCAAGCCGGGCTCTCATGACCATATCTCAGCAGATATGTTCAAGATCCTGATAGCTGTTGTCTGCCGTAAAAGGTTCAACTGGGGGGAGTTGCTATTCGAGAAGATAAAGGACACCTTGGGCTCTCCGAGTTTTGGCCGCATCATAAGTCTATATCTAAATCAGCTAAATGGAGACAAGTTTGACATGAGTAAAGGTGTCCCTCTCCACTACTTGAAGAAGATGGACTCAAGTGTGTTTGACCGATGGGAGAGGCGTATTGGGGAGACAGCAGTGGAAGAACAACAGGGAGTATCTCCAGCAGACACCCCCAGTGAAATTCCTGATACTTTGACTGCAGGAATTGAGGGGGAGACTCTACCCACTCATGTTGATATAGTATCTGAAATCTCCCAGGTGGCCAGGGATGCTGTGGCCGAGATACAAGAAAAAAGTGCTAATGTACTGGAGACTGCTGACAAAGATTTGGAAGAGGCTGCTGATGAAGATGATTTCATGGATGATGACGAAGAGGATGACAGGAATGAGGGACATGAAGCATTGGAGGCTCCGGATCTCGTTGTACCTCCATCTGACAAGCATGCACCAGTGGAGGGGGAGTCAGAAAAATCTACCAAGGCCGCCAGCATTCCTCCATTAGAGACTGTGATTGTATCCAGCTCTACAGATGCGTCTGCTGAAGGGCAAGGCCCACAAGTGCCTCCGGCTATTCCGTTACGAGATGAGCTAGCCACTCACACTGTCAATGTCATTCAGGGCATAATAAATGAACTTAAAGCCTCTTTTGATGAAGCTCAGAATAAACTGCTGAAAAGGATTAAGACATCTGAAAATCTCATGCTCAAGAATATGGTGGAGATCAACCATAAACTGGACGTGATGGAGAAGAAATTTGAAGAAAAGTACACCGAGGCCGGCCAAGCTGTCACACTTCTAATGGCCGGATTGAAAAAGAATACTGATACCCTTGCTGTAGTAAATCAGAATGCACATGTCGTAGCTAACAACATTCAAAAGTTTGACGGTAATATGGTCACTCTCAACGCCAATCAGCAGACCTTGGTCACTGAGTTCTCCCGGACCACCAAGCATATTGATGACTCCCTGCACTCCTATGCAAACTGCATCGCTGACGAAGCCAAAAAGGGGGAGAAAGAGTATATAGCTAAGATGGCCGAGCTTCAAGAAATCATGATCACAAACTTCGAACAGTCAAACAAATACATTTATGACAGCTGCTGGTGGATGCTCCACCAGGCGTTAGGCGTCGCCTTGCTTGGAAAGCCTGCGGATATTCATGCTCCTGAAACTTCTACGGCCGCTGAGGGAGTGAGTGCTGCTGAGGGAATAAGTGCAAGTGCTGCAGATGTTCCCATAAGTGAAGCTGATGCTAGGGCTCTCTCCAAAGCTAAACCGAGGAGCATATTTGACCAAGAGGCCCTAGCAAAAGCCAGGGCCAAGAGAAAAGCTCAGGAAGGGACCTCCAAGGAGACACTAGCTGAGAAGAGAATCAGAATGAGTGAGGAGGAAGTTCGAAACGAAAAGTGGAGTCCAGTCTCAAAGAACATCATCTTGGACACCTTCTGGCTACAAGAACAGGGAGAACTCAATCGAAACGAAGTTTACAGCCAGTTTGAGTGGGAGAGGCACAAGACGTATGAAGCAAAACGAAACATCTTCTTCAGAAACAACACGGATGCAGATAAAGTTCCTCCTCCCAGATACTATCTGAAGCCTAAAGAGTACATGGAGAGACAAAGGAAGAAGTTCTTGGCGCAAAAACACAAGGATGACTCAGCTAAGGAAAGATAGTCAACAACTTGTAGCTTGTCATTCTCTCCTAAAAACATTTAATGCTTATTGTTATGATATGAACAATTCTGAGATTATATATATATATATATATATATATATATACATTGGTATTTAAATTTGTGAATAACTCAAGTCCTGATCTGGTTGCATATATTCTCTTATGCTGCATGTTTAATTTCTGAATGCTATGTTTATTATTTGATTGGTGTTATTCATCTTAGCTAGTAGGGTTTTGGCTTCGTCAAATAGAGGGAGATTGTTGGGTATTGTATTCACAATCACCTGGATTTGAGGAAGCCACCTGTCAAGCTAAGATGAATTCACAATGTATTTGATGGAACTTCTTAAGTTGTGCTTGCAGTTCTTCCACGCTAAGTGCACACCAATGTCAGGGTGCAGTAGGTCAATATACACGGGTCTGCACGACGTAATCCCTCGTTGAGCAGATCAGTGTGTTGGCCTACGTGTACTCTCTCTCTATTGGAGTGCACTTACTTTCAAGTACAGGGCCATGTTTATGCAAGAGAAGACAAGGAGCAAGGATGGGTCAAGGAGCAGCACTTGGGTGGAAAGACGAAAAATCGTCTATGTGTAAATCGACGAGAATCACTAGTGATTCTCGCCGAATCGTCGAAAATCATTAGTGATTCTCGCCGACTCCTTCCGGCTACACCAAAACCGTGCCAAGTAAGATTCGGTGAGAATCACCAATGATTCTCGCCGAACCCGTCGCTGAGCGGGTCATTAATACCAAGGGAAAATCGTTGAGAATCAACAAGTGATCCGTCGAGTATCACCAGTGATTCTCGACGAATCGTCGAGAATCGTTAACTGATTCTCGCCGATTCGTCGAGAATCACCAATGATTCTCGACGAATTTTACTTGGCGTTTTCTCGGGATGTTGCTAGACCGGATTCTGCCGCTGGACTATTTTGAATCGGATTTCGGGAGTCTACTGGTGGGTCCCACAACGGTCAAATTGAATCTATCTACAGTATATATATACGGGTATTTTGAACAGTAAAAGAATCGAGAAAAGAAACACGCGAGCACGGAAAAACCCTAAGTCGTCGCTTCCGCTCCGCTCCGCTCCGCCGCCGCCGCTCGCGTCAATTGGTCGCCGCTGTTGATCGCGTTTCTTCCCGATCTCCGGCTACAGAAGCTTAGCCAAGCTTAGAGTCTCACGCATCTATCCAGAGATCTCTTGTCTCTCAATTTGTAGATCGGGAAAGTGTTCCCCATCCGAATCGATCGAGACGACCGATCCTCGAGTGACCGTTGGTAGACCTAGCTAGCTTCGCAACGAAGTCTGGATCTCTAAAGGACAGCAGCCGTACATCGTCGTTGCCGCCGATCCCGAACCAAGCTGCCGCCCTTCTTACCGCCGCCGGTTCCGGGGAGATCCTCTCCAAGAGAGACCAAGGATGTAGACTCTTCGTTGACTTCATGAACACGTCGTCGAACGAAGAGGAACACCGAAGTCTCCAAACGAAGTTTGTATCTCGTGTACATTCTATTTTACTTTTGTTGTAAAGGAACGATTGTTCCGTGTTGTAAGGGTTGGGTGCAACCCGGTTTGTGGGAGTGTTGACTCCTACGTGTGGAAGGGTTCCTTCCAATAGTGCAAGGATTGGATTTCAATCCTGTTAGAGAAGTGACCGAGTCGTCCCTTGTTGGGAGATAGGTCGAAGGGGGAAAGTGGATGTACCCAAGTCGGGGAACCACTATAAATTGCCTGTGTATTCTGCGTGCTGTGCCTTTTATTTTTATTGTGCAGGTACATTCATAAATTCCGCAAAAGCCTTGCAAGTCACCTATTCCCCCCCCCCCCCCATAGGTGAACCTTGTTGACACTAGGTGGACTTTCAGTCATAGATTTGAAGAAGCCCCATTAAGTAAATAATATACACATACATGTATTTGACATTTCCTCTAAGTTATAATATGTCGGAATTATATACTTGATTGACTAACAGGTTAAGAATAAGTCAGCATGCTCTAGAATTGAAGAAAATCTACTAAGTACAAATACGTCGAGTCATCTCACATCATTCGACCCTCAAGCTCTATAGGCGTTGACACTATTGAAAGTGAAGGGATAGATCTAACGTTACACTGGGGGGGGGGGGTGAATAGTGTATTTTGAAAACTTTAATTTAATTTTAGAGCAGTTTAGAAAATAGGTGATATATATATATAGATAAATAAAATCCAAAGTACACAAATAAAAAGAAATCAATCACAGACGACACAAAGAATTTTATAGTAGTTCCCCAATAAATCTAGGTACGTCTACTCTTCTACCACCCTGGTAAGAATCCACTACAGGTTTTTGATCAGGTGCCCTGTCACCAGAAGATCTATTTTCTGAGTGAGATCTAGCAATCCTTTGGGCTTTTGATCAGATACCCAAAAACCAAACTTAAGTCTTTCTATCAGGTGACTTATGAACTAAGAGTTAACTTTTGAAGGGATTTATAACCCTATACACAGTTTAAAGAATAAACTAAAATGAGGTTAGATGTTATCTTCTCTTTCAAGAATCTTTGAGAAGACTTAGTGGATGATGTTGCAAAAAGCTCCCCCTGATTTGAATAGAATTTGTGATCAATTGAGGAGAGCTTTTCTTTAGGGTGTAGGCCTTCTTAGTTCTTTGGCTCTTCAAGTAAATATTCCAGACAGATATGAATTTGGATGTCTCTTGAGAAGAGTCTGAAGCAGAATATCTGAATCATTGTGTACCAAAAAAACTTTTGAAGCAACAATCTTCTATAGATTTATATATGCTGTCAGTGAAGAATTAAAATTTTGAAATAAACAATTCTGAAACGTCCTAATCCCTTGAGAAATTATAACTGCCTTAGAATAAAATAGATTTAATACTCTGTGATAAATACATATTTAATGCTGCCTCAAACGGCTATATTCATCAGAATATTTAGAATTAAATATCAGAGTTTCAGTTACTAATCATATGAAATTTTTCTACCTTCTGTATATAGAACTGCATGATCGTCAAGCTCAGTAAAGATTTCGTCAAACTGAGCCTCGAGGTCGTCGAACTAAATTTTCTCTTTCGTCGATCTGAGCTCTGCATTCATCGAACTAAGCCTTGCTTTCGTCTAGCTGAGCTTTTATAAACTGATCTTTTCCTTCGTCAAGATGAGCTATATATTTGTCGAACTGAGCTCAGAGTTCGTCAAACTAATATCAGAGTTTGAGATATGAGTTAGTCAAAACGAGCTCTGTGTTCGTCAAACTGTGCTTCTCTGGAATTCCTTCTGAAGTAATAACCATGGAAATAACCTATCATCCTAGTCTATACAAGTTGGATCAAAATGCAGCAACTGCCTGCAGAGATGTACTCTAACTCAGCCGTTGAGATTGCGACACAGTTCTGCTTCTTGCTGCTCCAGGAGATTAGCCTTCTTCCAAAGAATTGGCACGTCCCGGAGGTGCTTTTCCTATCATCTTTGCTTCCTGCAAAATCTGCATCTGAAAACCCAATTAGTTCGCTGTCATTACCTCTTGGGTACCATAAGCCAATATTTGGTGTATCTTTAAGGTATCTCAAAATCCGCTTTGTAGCAGCGTAGTGAGATTTCTTAGAGTTCACCTGAAATCTAGCACAGACACATGTTGAAAATATTATGTCAGGTCTACTTGCAGTGAGTTAGAGCAGGGATCCAATTATGCTTCGGTACTTGGTTTCATCAAAAGGTTTCCCTTTTTCATCCTTGTCCAGAGACATAGTTGAGCTCATTAGAGTCCTCATAGAGGTTGCGTTCTCCATTTCGAATTTCTTAATTAGCTCTTTGGTGAACTTGGTCTGCGAGATGAAAATTCCATCTTCAGATTGTTTCACCTGAAGCCCTAAGAAATACTTCAACTCGCCCATACTGCTCATTTTGAACTTCCCTTGCATAAGTTTTGAGAACTTTTTACAGAGGTTGTCGTCTGTAGAGCCAAAAATAATGTTGTCGACATAGATTTGCACTAGCAAAATCTTGCCTTTTATTTCCCTAAGAAATAATATCTTGTCTATCTTTCCCCTTGTGAACTTGTTCTCAAGTAGAAAGCTAGACAGCGTCTCATACCAAGCTCAAGGAGCTTGTTTCAGACCATATAGGGCCTTGTGAAGGAAATAGACGTAATCAGGAAAGTTAGGATCAACGAAACCTGGGGGTTGTTCCATATTCACTTCCTCCTTTATGTTACCATTTAGGAAGGCAGACTTCACGTCTATCCGATAGACGGTAAAGCCTTTGAGTGCAGCATATGCTAGGAACAACCTTATTGCCTCCAGCCTTGCCACTGGAGCATATGTCTGGTCGAAGTCGATTCCTTCTTCTTGACGATAGCCTTTAGCGACAAGTCTGGCCTTGTTCTTTATGATCATCCCGTCTTCGTCCATCTTATTCCTGTAGACCCATTTTGTTCTAATGATGTTCTTTCCTTTGGGTCTTGGAACAAGCTTCCATACATTGCAGCGCTTGAACTGATTTAGCTCTTCTTCCATTGTCATTATCCACGATGCATCTGAGTTTGCTTCCTCAAACTTCTTTGGTTCAACCTGCGAGAGAAAACTTAAATAAAGATTCTCATTAGTTGTACCTCTCCGAGTTCTGACACCGTCCCGGGGATCTCCTAAGATCTGGTCCATAGGGTGATCCTTTAGATGTCCGAGCTCTAAAGTTCTTGCATCTGGATTATCTCCAATCACTAGAGTGATTTCTTCATCTTGGATGACTTCTTCATTTTGATCATCATCCTCTCCAATAGGAGTTGGAGTGGTGATCTTAATGAGCAGTGAGAACTCTCCTTCTGATAGCTCAGAGCCTGAGGTACTAGGCTCAGAAGTTTCTTCTTCTTCACTAATCTCTGGAGCTGGAGCAGGGGAGGCAGCCTTTGTCTTTCTGGAGGTGTCTGCTTTTAGAGCAATAGACTTTTCTTTGAGAGCAGACCTGCTCTTCTCTTCTTCAGCATTCCTGGTGTTGAGTTGAAGCTCATATGACATAAGCTTCCCGAAGAGATTTTGTGGGTCAGTCTCAGCCAGCTTCCCAAACTCCCTGATGGCACAGACCTTGTTGTCCCATTCTTTGGTTAGTGATCTCAGGAATTTGTCATTCAGTTCTCCATTAGTGAATACTCTGCCATAGACCCTTAGGCCATTCACTATCTTGAAAAAGTTCTCAAATGTATCAGCAATGGTCTCTTTGCTTCCCTGTCGGAAGGCTTCATACTTCTAATTGAGGAGGGATCTCCGATCATCCCTCACTTCTTTTGTTCCCTCCATTAAGGTAACCAAGGACTGCCACATCTCCTTTGCAGATTGGCAGTGGATTAAGTTTTGTAGCATTGAGTCATCAACTACACTTGCTATAATGTTTTTAGCTTTCTTGTCCAGTGAGACAAGTGCAATCTCATCCTTGTCCAAATCCATCAGCTTATTTGGAACCTTCTTGGTCGGATCTATAGTGGAGACAGTCATAGGGACATAAGGACCTTCTTCAACTATCATGAAGATCCTTGAATCCACAGCTTCCATAAAACATTTGATCCTTTCTTTCCACATGGGAAAGTTGTTCTTGTTGCACAGGGGAAGCTTGGCGAAATCCTTTGTCTTGTCCATGATAGATAGATCTCAATTAACAACTATATGCAGGAACTGATCAAGGTGTTAACCTTTTAACGATCAACCTGGCTCTGATACCAATTCAAAGATAATAGTTGTTAACCTAAATCACCTACAGGGGGGGTGAATAGGTGAGTTGTGCGTCTTTTGCGGAATAAAAAATCTTAGAACACAGCACAGATCTATCTACTAAAATATCACAGACGAGACAAGATTTATAGTGGTTCCTCGATCTTGGGTACATCCATTTTCCCTAACCGATCTAGCAATAAACTAGACTCGGCTACTCCACTATCTCGGATTGAAAATCAATCCTACCCTCGGAACAAAGTTCCTACAATCTCAATCCAATCCAACTGGATCTACAACTCGGAAGAAACACCTTCCTATAAACTCGAAGTGGAAAACTCCTACACTCGGAGAAAAATTCTCCTACAAAAAAGAAATTCAAGTATTGAAATATACAAACAGTGAAATCGTCTGATTTAGATCTGAAAATAAAACAGAAACTGGAATCTTCTTCTTGGCGTGCAGCTTTATCAGAAAAGTTGAAGAAGGATTCTGGGCAATCAGTAGATCTGAACTTCTTGCTTCCACGATCGGACAGATGATGAGTATGTGAAAAACGATCTCGATCTGGAGAGCTTTTTCAGTCTATTTCCTCTGAAGATCGAAACCCTTGCCAGAGAAGAACAGCGGCGGCGGAGGTTTTCATTCTGTGAAGAGAGAGAGAGAGGAAATAACGATTATTTTGGAAAGCGACGGCTGTAAAACTCAGAAGAATTTTCTTCTTAAAAGTTCTGTTTTCTCATTAGGGTTTGTCGATTAGACAATACCTTTTATAGGAGTACTAATAATGGCCATAATCGGTTTTAATGACGTACACGTGGACCAATCATATCACGGTATTTGAAAATATGTCAAATCTGGACTTAGAAGAAATTTCAGAGAAAATGAAGTCATATACACGAGTAGGTATAAAACTACTCGAGTAGGTCAAGGACTACTCGAGTAAGCAAAGAGAAATTACTCGGGTATACAAATCAAGACTACTCGAGAAGGTTGAAGACAGATACTCGAGTGCATATAAGCAACTACTCAAGTACCTAGAAGATCTACTCGAGTACACAGAAAATTTTCTCGGGAAGGAGTTGAGCTACTCGAGTATAAGTTATACTACTCGAGTAGGCAGAATTGAACTACTCGAGTGGTTAGAGGAACTACTCGAGACAAACACTTAGAAATATTCTGCACACGGGAAAAACAGCTACTCGAGTAGTTAGGTTTAACTACTCGAGATAAAAGAAATCTTCTCGAGTATATGAAAGACTTACTCAAGTATTTCTAAGCTACTCGACACAGAGAAGAGAGTTACTCGACACAGTGTCGAGAACTACTCGAGTATATAGAATACCTACTCGAGTGAATGACTTAGAAAAAAAAATTCCGAGAGAGAGAAATCTGGAACTACTCGAGTATGAACTACTCGAGAGAAAATAAGCTACTCGAGTATGTGACTTCGACTACTCGAGTGATTTACATAGAGAAATTTGGAAACTGAATTCTGGGCGGGGCAACTCGAGTAGGAAGAGAGATCTACTCGAGTAGTTAAGTAAGCTACTCGAGTATGTCAGTGAACTACTCGAGTGTTTTACTTAACTTCACGAGAGGAAGAATTTTCTTACTCGAGTATGCAGACCTTTTACTCGAGTATTTCTCAAGCAATCTACTCGAGTAGTTAAGGACCTACTCGAGAGAAATACTTAGAGAAATTCTCTGTCAGCAATTTTTCTTATACTAGAGGGGAATCAACATTAAGTCTTTTCACAGTTCTATAGCTTGAATATGAAGTGTATCCCAATAGAGAGGCTACACATGAGTCAACACTTTAGAACACTTAATGAGGTATTACACTGTATGGTCCTGTGTTTGGTGACCCATTGTAGACTGGCATTGGTCTACACTTCCCATTGGAATCCTGCAAACACATAACTCAAACAAAGCATCAAATACAACCTAATTCATCTTAGTTCCAGGGTGACTTCATCAAATCTGGGTTAATGTGGACATAGTTCCCAACACAGCGCTTGAACTGGTTTAGTTCTTCTTCCATTGACATTATCCACGATACGTCTGAGTTTGCTTCCTCAAAATTCTTTGGTTCAACCTATGAGAGAAAACTTAAATATAAATTCTCATTAGTTGTACCTCTGTGAGTTCTGACACCATAACGGGGATCTCCTATGATCTGGTCCATGGGGTGATCTTCAGATGTCTGAGCTCTAGAGTCCTTGCATCTGGATTATCTTCTATCACGGGAGTGACTTCTTCATCTTGGATGACTTCTTCATCTTGATCATCAGCCTCTCCAATAGGTGTTGGAGTGGTGATCTTGATGAACTTTTCACCTTTATCTTCAGACGGTCCATCTAAGCTAATTCTTCCAGATTTGCACCTGCATCTTCAATAAGCACACTAGAAGAGTTGCTTTGCAGCAAGCTCGTCTCATCAAATACATCATGTATTGATTCTTCTACAACAAGGGTTTTTCTATTACAAATCTTATATGTCATACTATGGCAACTATAACCTACAAAATTACCTTCAAAATTCTTTTCGCTAAACTTAGTAGTATGATACTTGCCATTGTTGAGTACGAAGCATTTACAGCCAAAAATTCTAAAATATGAGATTGTTGGTTTCCTGCCCTTCAGAAGTTCGTAAGGTGTCTTATCATAGTTTTTGTTTATGAGGGATCGATTTCGCATGTGGCATGAAGTGTTGATGGCTTCAGCCCAGAAGTACTCTGGAAGTGAAGCATCACTCAACATGGTCCTACAGGCCTCTATGAGCGTTCTATTCCTTCTCTCGGCCACTCTGTTCTGTTGTGGAGTACGAGGAGAGGAAAACCCATGAAAGATACCTAAGCTTTCACAAAATTATGTCATGGCCCCAAACTTGAATTATGTTCCATTGTCACTTCTGATTTTGACTATGGAGCAGTTGTACTCATTCTGAACTTGCCTAACAAAATTAGTAAGGATGTCGAAGGTATCTGATCTGCGTTTCAGAAAGAACACTCACGCAAAGCGTGAGTAATCATCAACAATTACCAACATATAATCCTTACCTCCCAAACTTCTAATTTGTAGTGGACCGAACAAGTGCATATGCAGTAGATGAAGACATCTGTTAGAATCCTTGCCAATAATGCTTTTAAAGATAGCCCTTGTTTGCTTGCCTTTTACACAAGCATGATAAGGCATATCTTTAACGTACTTGACATTTGGGGCATCACATACTAAGTTCATTGAAAATAATTTATTAATAGTATTGTAATTAATATGTGCTAGTCTCTTGTGTCATTGGTCACCAAGAGACGCACTATCTTTTGTTAAAAAGCACAATGGTGTAGAAGAGTCTATACAAATAAAATTTAAGCAAAATATGTTTCTACTTCGAGTGTCGGATATAATTGATTCCATATTGTCAACAGATTTTATCAAGAACTTTTCAGCGTGAAACTCAACTATGTATCTTTTATTGCAGAGTTGGCTTATGCTTATGAGGTTATGTTCCAAACCTTCAACGTAAGCCACATCTGAGAATGATACATTGCTGTTCGTAATCATACCGTAGCCTTTAGTGATTCCATGGTCTGAACCTACAAAGATGACCTTTGGTCCGTTCATCACTGGAGAAAAATTCTGAATTAGGCTTCTTGTCCCGGTCATATGCTGAGAGCATCTACTGTCCAAATACCAGATTGGTGTTTTGGTGGCCTTTGGACATACCTGCAATCACAATCAGTTTGTCTTAGGAACCCAAATATGTTTGGGTCCTTGGTCTCGGGTTAAAACACTCCCCCTACGAATATTAGCAGAGGAGTGGTCTTTCTCATATTGCCAACATGAGGGGTTGCAGCATTTCTGGGATTAAACCAGCAATCTATGGTAAAGTGACCAGTTCTGCCACAACACCAACAGTCAAATTTGTTGTATCTTTGCCTTATGTTCTCCTGCTTGACCTTTTGGAATTGTGGTCTAGCAGGGGCAGCATTCTTGGAGGAAGAAGCTTAATGATGATGACAATCACATGTTTTCTTCTCCTTCACTGGCTTTTCTACAACAGGCTTTGCCTTTGATGCCTTCTTGAAGTTATGACCATGATTGAAAGGGTCATAGCTCTGAAGAATCAGTTTTCTTAAGGTGCCTTAAAGACACTTTCACCAAAGTTTCTGGGTCGAGTCCATCCTTGATAATAGGACTTTGGCTCTACATAGGTAGGCCTAGCAAAGTGTCCATAGGATGAGTCAAGATCAAACTAATTTGAAGGAAATATGACCTTTTTGAAAGAGGTCTGATCCTGAGGGAATTTCCCCTTCTCTTTGGCCAAGGCCTTTTTGGCGGCCTTATTCTTTCATTGAGCCTTATTTCTCCTAGAAGACTTACTAGGAGCTTCTTCATGGCCTAGTCCAACACCCTTGGCCTTAGCTGAGAATTCAGCAATGAATGGAAGAACAGTCTTAGGCTTCGAGAAACTTTCAACAAGTTTCTTTTCAGCAGCGAGTTGTTCTTCCAATTCTTTGATGATTTTCTCTCTAAGTTCAAGATACTCAAGAGCCTTCTTATATTCTTCAATAGCATTATTGAAGTTCTCTTTGATTGATTCAGTCTTGGTGACTTCCTCTCTCAAGATGCTCTCTTCAGCTTTAAGAGACTAATCTCTTTAGCATGAGTTTTCACGACTCGGCAACATTTATCTTAAGTGAAAGAAATTGTACCTAATCACCTAGGGGGGGGGGGTGAATAGGTGACCTTAATTTTAAAACTTTTAGGCAGATTTAATCAAAGAATTATAAATACTTCTTCACAGCAATTCAGCACAGCAATCACAGAATTACACACACAGAGTACAAACAGTTTTATAGTGGTTCCCCAAGGTCTGGGTACATCCACTTTCCCCCTTCGCCTATCTAGTAGTGTACTAGATTCGGCCAAACTCCTCCACTATTCCTCAAATCCACAGATCTTACACTCAGAACCCCAAACAGGTTCCTACAGCTCAGGCTCAAAGCCCTACCACTCAGTCTTCACCAAGACCTACACTCAGCCTTCAACAAGGCCTACACTCAGCCCTCAATAAGGCCTACACTCAGAGATATGGATCTCCTACACTCAGGCACACAGGCCCTACCACTCAGCCTTTATAATTTCAGGCTTACAACTCAGATCCCTAAGGATCCTACAAGAAATTAAAAATACAATGTGTAAACCTACAACTCAGAATGAGAGAGAAGAGTTGTCTGGTTTCTTGAAGAGTTCTTGGAAGAACTTTGCTGAGATCAACCTCCCTTAGCTTCCTTCAAAGCTTCTTGAATGTAGAACATAGTAGGGTTGATTCTCTATGCAGCTGATCTTCAATCTCTACAACTTAAGATTCAGATCTCAATCTGAACCCTTCTTCACAGCCTGGTTCAACAGCTATCTTCTTGGATGGAGTTTTCTCTCTCCAACTACTTAGATCTTCACTTGAATTGATTCTTCAATGAATTGCTTGATCATCTTCTTCTGTTGACAGAATAAGCCTTTATATAGGTTTTCTTCATGGTGACCGGCTGATCCGGTTTCTAACAACTTTCTGACAGCTCTGACAGTTGCAGTAGACCGGCTGGAATGACAGCTGTCAAGTCATCCAGTCACTTCTTGAATTTTCTGTAACTGTCTGAAAGTGTTGAGACAGTCAGTCTTTAAGTGTCGACACTGATAGACCAAGTGTCGACACAAGTAGACTAAGTGTCGACACTAGCCTTCATGGTGTCGACACAACTCCTTGTGTTGTAGAATTTACTTCGCGACACTGCTTCTTCAATATGTGTCGATACTGATATTGTGTGTCGACACAACTCCTTGTTTTTCAGTACTTAGTTGAATTCTGCTAAGTGTCGACACAACTCCTTTGTGTCGACACATCTTCTTGTGTTGAACTTATTAAGTGTCGACACATCTTCTTGGTGTCGACACATGCCTTCTGTGTTGATACTTTTGCTGAGTGTTGACCCAGCTCCTTGTGTCGACACATCTTCTTGTGTTGAGACTTTGGCTGAGTGTCGACACATCTCCTTTGTGTCGACACATGTACTTAGAATTTGTTGAACTTTGCTGAGTGTCGATACAGCCTCCTAGTGTCGACACTTTCTTCATGTGTTGAGACTTTTGCTGTGTGTCGACACATTCTTCATTATGTCGACACTTGTACTTAGGCTCTGTTGATGTTTTGCTGAGTGTCGACACAGCCTCCTAGTGTCGACACTTTCTGATGTCGACAATGTTCCTCTGGGTGTCGACACTGCTTCTAAGTGTCAACACAGCTTCTCGGGACATTTCTTCATTCAGTGTCGACACAACCTGTATGTGTCGACACTTTCCTTCTGGTATCGACTCTGCTTTCCTAGTGTCGACACAATTACTCCAGGTGTCGACACTGCTTCTCTAGGTGTCGACACAAGTCTTCTTAAGTGTCGACACTTTTCTTCTGGGTGTCGATACATGGACTTAGAAACTTTTCAGCTTTCCCTGCAAATACTTAACCTGCACAACTAAACTCAAAACACATCAAATACATTTTAATGTATATCATTGAGTAGGGTGAGGCTTCTTCACATCATGTACATTTATTCCAATGTACCCAACAATCTCCCCCTATTTGGAGAAGTCATAACCCTTAGTCAATGATATACACCATTCATAACAAATTCATGGCATGATGTAAACCAGGATTATATAACAGGGTAAGTACATAAACATGTATAAACAAAACATGTATACACAAATTTCTCAGAACATTAATGTAATAGATTTAACATATATCACATTGTTCTAACAACTTCAACATATTCATTATTCAAAAGTTTACAGAGAGTTTAAAATCAAATGATTACAACTGTAAACTAAAGATAAATTCTATCCTATTGCTTGTCAGGCTCCTTGATCACTATGCCCTTTCCAGATTGTATCTTTGCTTGGACTGGGGCTTCAGCATCTTCAGCAGCAGCAGGCTTCTTCCCTTTAAGATCCTTCTTTTTCTATTCTTCAGCTTTGATCTTTTGCCTTTCAAAGTAATGATAAGGCTTAGGAAAGTACTTGCTAGGCTCCTGGGCAGTAGGAGGTATCTTTCCCATCTTAGCCTTTCTTCTATATTGAACCATTGCCTCTTGCCTGGACTCATGCTTCCTCCACTCCAGTTCAGAATACCACTTGTTTCTATCTTGGATATTGTCCTTGACAGCCTTCCATGCAGTCAAGATAATATTCCTGGAAGTGGGGCTCCATTGTTCAAAGTCAGGCCTCAATTCAGCTTGCTCCCTGAATCTCTTCTTAGACAATTGGGCTTCTTGTTCTTTCTGCAAAGCTTCTTGTTCTTTCAGTATAGCCTCTGGCACTGGCTGAACCACTTTCTCTATGATGACCTTCTGATTTCCCTCAGGAGGGCTATACATTGATTGTATGTCTTGATATATCATATCAAAGTCTGGTGGAGGGTAAATTACTTGAGCCACTTCAGCTTGCTCCCCTCCAATTTATGCAGGATTAATGCCAGACTCTACAACATTGTCATCATCACATAATGGAGGATATCCAAGGGTGGCTCTGATGGAATTGGAAATCCACTTTGCATGATCAGAGCTGGCTTTGACTAAGACCCTCTCCCCCTTTATGACTTCTCTTTCAATGTGATCTCTTAGATCATCTTTCTGGAATCTTATTTGTGCATTTAGGTAATTTACTCCATCTTTGTAGAAAGGTTTCAACCTTTGGAGCTTTTTAGTTATTAACTTCTGGGAATCCTGAATTGCAGAAGTAACAGCAGTGATCCCTTTTTGTAAGGCTTTATCAAATTCTGTCTTGGCTGTAGTCATGGCTATAGTTTGGGCAGAAGCTATATTCTTCATTTCTGTGACTATTGCATTATGAGAAGCTGTGAGATTATCATTCATTCTCAGCTGGTTCTCCAGGACATAGCCTTGCTTCACTGCAATATCATCTACTTGTGTTTTGATCTTCTCCTAATGAGTGGCCAGATAGACTACTGCATTCCATCCTTTATGGAAGCAGTCAGTCATCTCTTTCTTATTCAGATTCATTTCAAATCTGATTGACTTTATGTCTTGGGCCAGATCAAATTGCAATGACTTATGGCTTTCATCTATATATTTTTCTATTGTTAGTCTTTGCTCATCCATCTTTATCTTTAATGCAACCATCAGAGAACTGAAATCTGTAGATGGGGCTGGTTGTGGTGCAGGCTGTGGTGCAATTGTTTGTAAAACTTTCTTATAATTTTGGCTCCTTCTTTTAAAGACTTGGAATTTCCTCTTCTTGGCTCTTGCAGCCTCCTCATCCTCTGATGCAGATGTGCTATCAATAGTCACTCTATTCTTAGGACTTGGAGGTAACTCCTTCTCAGTCCTTTGTATCCCTTGAGCATCTTTTGGCACCTCAGTCTCATTCCTTGCAGTTTCATCTATACTTTCCACTTGCTCCCCCTCAACATGGGCCTTCTCCCCCTCAGCAGCAGCTGTCTCTTTCTCAAAATCTGTTTGTAGAAGATCTGGGAATAGCTCTTCTAGGGTAAATTCTTGTTGAGTATGGGGTGGAGAAACTCTTATCTCATCAACCAATAGATCAGCAACAGATGTGTCCTCTATGACAACATCTTGTGGTTGACTAGGAATCTGAGGTTGCTGATTAACATCAGACAATCTTTCAGTCATATCTTTATTTTCAATAGAGAAATCTAATTGGTTGATTTCAGTTATTACCTCAAGTATTGTGTGGGTAGCTTGTTCACTCTCTAGTGGAGTTGGCTCTTCCACAAGTAGAGGCTCCCCCTGGATGGAATCCTGGTGAATTGGGCTTGCTTGTGGTAGCTCCCCCTTCCTCTCTACATCTTCTTGTCTAGCTGGAGACTTTCCAGCATTTCCAGTTTCTTGTTCATCATCTGGAGTAAACACAACTTGCTCTTCAGAGCTGCTTGATGATTCTTGAGCCACAGGGGCTGTCTTCTTCTTCTTCAGGGGTGTTACCTTCTCAGGAGTTAGCATTTCCTTGGTTAACACTCTATCCCACATAGAGAAGATCCTCAAATCCATTCTCCTCATGTAGTTAATTTTGGATCCTGCAGCTTGGGTCATTACCTCTGGTATACTACTAGCTAGGTATAGACTTAGTATTCTACCCAAATTGGGCTTCTTCATACTCTCTTTTATCTTCTCAAACACAACTGTAGACCAATCAGTTTCTAGTTTGAATATTATCCTTGTCATGAGGCTAAACATGTGAGCTGATATTCTGTCATGGCCTCCAGGCTTGCTCAGGATAACTTTGCCAACAATTTCAGATAGAAATTTGCCTTGCATGTTCATTCCCTTCCTGTTGAAAACAGATCCAATTTTCATGTTGGAATCCAAACCACACCATGTCAATGCTTCTCTAGTCTTAGAAGCAGAAACATCATCTTCTTCCTTTGTCCTTGGTAGTTGTAGTACCTTTCTCAGACTCTTAAGAGAAACTTTCACCTTAGCCCCATGAACTCTTGACTTAATCTTGAGTCCTGATTCATCTAGTTTTGCTGCATTCAGAAACTCCAGGACTTCCTTCTTCCAGATCTTAATCGGTTCTGAAACAAGAAATTCTAATCCAGTCTCTGCGATTAGGGTTATCACGCCTTTGATATCTGGTTCCGCGTCATCAAATGTGTGCTGCACGAGTTTATATCCTTCATTCACATTCTCTTCGAGCTTGGGCGCCATTAGGGTTTGAAGAAATTTGAATCTAGAGAAGAGAGGTGTCGACACACAAGTTTGGTCTCGAAACTTTGGTGAGCATGTCGACAAACAATGGCGAAGACCTATTTATACCTTTCTAGAATCGAAGATGAAAGGGCGCGTCAAAATACTCAAATTGTGTTGACACTGTTGAAAAGTGTCGACACAGACATATAATATCTTGACAACTATGTGTCGACACAAGTATAGTCGACAGAATATATGTGCCGACACTTGTTTATGTGTCGACACCACTTAGCTCGACACTTAGTCGAGACTTTACTTGACTAATACTGCATAAAGTCTATGTGTCGACACCACCTTGGATGTGTCGACACCAACCCTGCATGTGTCGACACTAATTCTCTGAAGTGTCGACACAGACTTCCTAGATGTGTCGACACCTTTTCTCTGAAGTGTCGACACCAATTCTCTGTCTCGACACAGACAACTCTGTGTGTCGACACTATTTTACTTAGCCAATTTTGAAAACTTATTCTAAGTTTATCATACGTAATTCAATTTTGAACCTATTGAATTTGGTTTCATCTAAGAGCTTAGTATACATGTCAGCTAGTTGATTATCTGTATTAACATATTCTAGTGAAATATCTCCTTTTTCCACATGTTCTCTTAGAAAATGGTATTTTATTTCTATGTGCTTAGTCCTACTATGGGAGACAGGATTGTTTGCAATAGAAATAGCACTAGTAGAATCACAAAATAGAGGTGTTCTACTTACTTGAATACCATAGTCTTCTAGCTGATGTTGTATCCATATAAGTTGAGCACATCAACTTCCTGTAGCCACATACTCTGATTCTACTGTGAAGATAGCCACACTTGTTTGTTTCTTGCTACTCCATAAAATCAGTCTTCCACCTAGGAATTGACAGGTACCAGTTGTACTTTTCCTATCTTCCTTGCAGCCTGCAAAATCTGCATCTGAATAACCGGTTAGTTCAAAGTCTCCATTCCTAGGGTACCAAAGGCCTAGATAAGGAGTACCCTTAAGATATCTCAGAATTCTTTTGACTGCTGTCAAATGAGATTCTTTAGGGCATGCTTGGTACCTAGCACAGACACATGTAACATACATGATATCTGGTCTACTTGCAGTCAAATACAATAGGGAGCCAACTATCCCTCTATACAAAGTCTCATCTACAGGTTTCCCTGCATCATCTTTGCTAAGAGACATACTTGACCCTATAGGAGTTTTCATGGTACTGGATGATTCCATACCATACTTCCTTAACAATTCTAGAGTGAACTTAGACTGGCATATGGATAAACCATTCTCAGTTTGTCTAACTTGGACACCCAAGAAGAACTTAAGTTCCCCCATACTGCTCATTTCAAATTGTCCTTGCATAAGTTTTGTAAACTTTCTACAAAGACTATTTTCTGTAGACCCAAATATAATGTCATCTACATATATTTTGACTAAGATTATCTTACCTCTGGATTCCCTAAGGAATAAAGTCTTGTCTATTTTCCCCCTTGTGAATTTATTCTCAATGAGAAAAGTAGACAGGGTCTCATACCAAGCCCTAGGGGCTTGTTTTTACCCATACAATGCCTTCCTAAGTTTATAAACATAATTAGGTTTAGTTGAATCAACAAAACCTGATGGTTGTTCCACATAGACCTCTTCCTTCAGATTTCCATTCAGAAAAGCTGACTTAACATCCATTTGGTATACTTTAAACCCTTGATAGGTTGCATAGGCCAAGAACATCCTTATTGTCACTAGTCTGGCTACTGGAGCAAAGGTTTGATCAAAGTCAATACCTTCTTCCTGCCTATATCCCTTGACAACCAGTCTTGCTTTGTTCTTTATAATGACTCCATGTTCATCCATCTTGTTCCTGAAGATCCACTTAGTTCCAATTATGTTGTGTTCTTTTGGTTTAGGAACAAGCTCCCAGACTTTGCATCTTTTGAACTGGTTCAGCTCCTCTTATATTGCCTCAATCCAATGAGGGTCTAGGATGACTTCTCTAAATTTCTTTGGCTCTACTTGGGATAGAAAACTGGAGTAGAGTACTGAACTTAGATTTCTGCTCCTTATTTGTACCCCTTGACTTAGATCACCAATAATTTGATTTGCTGGATGATCTTTTAGATGTCTATTTGCTGGAGGCAGCCTGTTTTCAGGTTGAACTCCTTCAGCTTCTTCAACTTGCTGCACCCATTGGCCTTCTTCTGCATCAGGTGCATCTAGTACTCCCCCTGGACAACAGCCACTATCATCCACATGCTGACTTGCAGTAGATCCTTCTTCAATAGTAAGCTTGTCCATCTTCTCAGTCACACCTGTGGAGCTGCAAATACTTCTAGACAATTCATTGTTAATGAGTTTAGTTTCATCAAATACTACATGTAATGACTCTTCTACAACTTGAGTAGTCAAGTTGTAGACCCTATAAGCCTTACTGTTGTTGCTGTACCCAACAAAGATCCCCTCTTGGGATTTGGCAGCAAACTTGGTCAAGTAAGACTTTCCATTGTTAAGTATATAGCATTTACAACCAAAGATCCTGAAATAGGATAGATTTGGTTTTCTGCCTTTCATAATCTCATAGAGAGTCTTATTGTGGCTCTTGGTGATAGTAGCCCTATTAATTACATGGCATGCAGTGTTTACTGCCTCAGCCCAGAAATATTCTGGGAGAGTTATGTCACTTAATAGGGTTCTACCAGCCTCAATCAACGTTCTATTTTTCCTTTCAGCAATGCCATTTTGCTGAGGTGTTCTTGGTGAAGAAAATTCCTGAAAAATTCCAAATTCTTCACACAGTTTTGTCATACTATCAGACTGAAATTCAGTACCATGGTCACTTCTGATTTTGACCACTGTACTGTCCAATTCATTCTGAATTTGTTTAACAAAGCTGTATAAGATACTTGGAGTTTCAGATTTCTGTCTAAGGAAGAACACCCAGGAAAACCTTGAGTAGTCATCTACAATCACAAATGTGTAGACCTTCCTACCTAGGCTGTGAACTGGCATAGGACCAAAGAGATCCATATGCAAGAGGTATAAGCACCTCACAGCATCTTTGTTCTCAATGCTATTAAAGGTGGATCTAGTCTGCTTGCCCTTTTGACAAGCTGAGCATATCCCATCTTTAATACACTTAACCTGAGGACCATTCCTCGTTAACTCTTTGCTATAGAGTTGACCAATTGTCTTGTAGTTAAGATGGGCTAGCCTCTTGTGCCATTTGACACAATGAGAGACTTTCTCATCAGCTACAAGACACACTGGAGAACCATTGTTCTCACACATAATGTCTAGACAATAGACATTTCTCTTCCTATAACCAGTCAGAATGATCTCTTGATCATTTGACCTCCTGATATGACAACCATCTTTGACAAATGAGATGTCATATCCTAAATCACTCAGCTGACTCATACTAATGAGGTTGTGTTTCAAACCTTTAACATAAGCCACTTGAGTAATTGTTATAAGGTTGCTAGAAATGTTACCAAAACCTTTGATGATTCCTTTTTCAGAACCACCAAAGGTGACTTTAGGACCATCCTTGATTGGTGTATAGTCCTTTAGCAATCCCCTAGTTCCAGTCATGTACCTGGAACATCCACTGTCCAAGTACCATATTGGGGCATGGCCACTTGGATTCACCTGCAAAATAGATTAGTTAACCTTAGAACCCAAAGAATTCTTGGGTCTTTGGTGCTGGTTAGTTTGCCTCTTAACAAAACTACCTGTAGCTTTTCTAGCAGGCAGATTGCTACTCACCTTCGCACTAGAATTGTGCCAATAGTCTATGGCAAAGTGGCCTACCTTGCCACAACACCAGCACTCAAATCTGTTATACCTTTGCTTAGGTACAACCCTGGCTGTTTTATCTACAGCAGGCTTGTTGAGTACTGGGGCTTTGACCTTAGACTTGGACTTAACAGTCCTAGCAGGTTTTGTAAACCCTAATCCAGTTTTACCCTTTTGATGTACAAATTCATCTATCAAAGGTAGAACAGACTTTGGTTTAGAAAACCTTGCAACTGTGTCTCTCTCTTTCTGAAGACTAATCTCCAGATTTCTGATTTGATCATTCTTAAATGTTATAGTCCCCATCTGAATAACAGTTATGTTCTTCAGCCTGGCTATTTCATTTAGTTTTTGATCAATCAACTTATCAAAATCTGTTGCAGCAACTTTAAGACTGGCAATTTCCTTAGCCTGACTTTTGGCCAAGGATTTGCTTTTCTTCAAAGCTTGCAACACTACTCTATATTCATCAATCAATTGATGAATATCTCCTTCAGATTCAGATTCACTCTCATCACTTGATGCTGATGAATCTGATTCTGAACCAGCACTAGAAACTGAACTTGAAGAACAATTTTGTACCTGACTTGGTGCAGGCTGATCCTGGATTTTGTCTCCTTCTGATAAGGCCATTAGTCCCTGGCACTGATTGTCCTCTTGCTCATATATTGAGTTCATTAATTGGATGAACTCATCTTCTTCTTCTTCAACAAACAGTCCAATGTAAGCTTCAGCTTCTGAATTAGTTTTTGAAGAAGACATATCTGACAGGCTTTTGTCCTTTTTAGCAACAAAGCAACTTTCCTTTTTGCCCTTGATTTGAGTCTTCTTCTTATCAGTAGACTCTTTCCTTTTTTCTAGACAGTCAGCAACAATATGTCCCTATCTGTTACAACAATAACAGACTATCTTTGAAGATGTAGTTCTACTTGACTTGGGCTTTCTCCTGTCATTCTTTGATGATTTCTGTGAAGTGGATGACTTAGACCTCCACTGTTTCTTCTTAAGAAACTTCTGAAAATGTCTTGTGAAAGCTGCAAAGTCCTCATCACTCTCACTGCTTTCAGAATTCCTGCTTTCTGATTCATCTAACTCAGTCTCAGCCACTTTTGGAGGAGGAGATGGAGACTTACTTTTATATTTCTCGGTGGCTTCTGTCTTGAATGCCACAGCTCTTTCTTTATACTCAACTCTGGTAGTCTTCTCCTCTTCTTTCCTTACCATTAGCTGTATTTCATAGGATAACAGCTTTCCAAACAATGTTGGAGGAGGAATGTCTGCTAACTTGGCCATTTCCCTTATGTCACAAATCTTAGTATCTCAGTATTTAGTTAGGGATCTCAAGAACTTATCATTCAGCTCATAATTGTTGAATTCTCTTCCATAGGACATCAACTCATTGACAATCATATAGAATTTCTTGTAGCATTCTGTTATACTATCAGACCTGCCTTGTCTGAAGCTCTCATATTCTTGGTTTAACAAAGACTTTCTGTCCTGCCTAACTTCTTCAGAGCCCTCCATGTACACTATCAGTGTGTCCCATATTTCCTTTGGTGTTTTACAGTGAATCAAATTCTAGAATGTGGCATCATTTATTGCACTCACAATAATATTCTGAGCCCTCTTGTCCATAGTGGCCATAATAATTTCATCTTTTGTCATCTCTGAAAAGTCCTTAGGAGTTCTCTGATTTGCATCCAGGACTGATACTTTCATAGGCACATATGACCCTTCTTTGACTGTGATATAGATTCTAGGGTTAGAGGCTTCCATAAATAGTCTAACCCTTTCTTTCCAGATGCCAAAAATCTCCTTTCTACAAATTAGCAACTTCATGGATCCAAGTTCTTTGTGATTCTCTGTTGAACCCATTTTCTTGATTTTCTTGATTCTGCACTTGATTATACTGAATCTGCCAACAGGATCTACTCAGACAGTTATGTCCTTTTTGAGTAATCTGGCTCTGATACCACTTGAAAGAAATTGTACCTAATCACCTAGAGGGCGGGGGGGGGGGGTGAATAGGTGACCTTAATTTTTTAAACTTTTAGGCAGATTTAATCATAGAATTATAAATACTTCTTCACAGCAATTCAGCACAGCAATCACAGAATCACACACACAGAGTACACACAGTTTTATAGTGGTTCCCCAAGGTCTGGGTACATCCACTTTCCCCCTTCGCCTATCTAGTAGTGTACTAGATTCTGCCAAACTCCTCCACTATTCCTCAGATCCACAGATCTTACACTCAGAACCCCTAACAGGTTCCTACAGCTCAGGCTCAAAGCCCTACCACTCAGTCTTCACCAAGACCTACACTCAGCCTTCAACAAGGCCTACACTCAGCCCTCAACAAGGCCTACACTAAGAGATATGGATCTCCTACACTAAGGCACACATGCCCTACCACTCAGCCTTTATAATTTCAGGCTTACAACTCAGATCCCTAAGGATCCTACAAGAAATTAAAAATACAATGTGTAAACCTACAATTCAGAATGAGAGAGAAGAGTTGTCTGGTTTCTCGAAGAGTTCTTGGAAGAACTTTGCTGAGATGAACCTCCCTTAGCTTCCTTCAAAGCTTCTTGAATGTAGAATACAGTAGGGTTGATTCTCTATGCAGCTGATCTTCAATCTCTGCAACTTAAGATTCAGATCTCAATCTGAACCCTTCTTTATGGCCTGGTTCAACAGCTGTCTTCTTGGAAGGAGCTCTCTCTCTCCAACTACTTAGATCTTCACTTGAATTGATTCTTCAATGAATTGCTTGATCATCTTCTTCTGTTGACAGAATAAGCATTTATATAGGATTTCTTCATGGTGACCGGCTGATCAGGTTTCTAACAACTTTCTGACAGCTCTGACAGTTGCAGTAGACCGGCTGGAATGGCAGCTGTCAAGTCACCCAGTCACTTCTTGAATTTTCTGTAACTGTCTGAAAGTGTCGAGACAGTCAGTCTTTAAGTGTCGACACTGATAGACCAAGTGTCGACACAAGTAGACTAAGTGTCGACACTAGCCTTCATGGTGTCGACACAACTCCTTGTGTTGTAGAATTTACTTCTCGACACTGCTTCCTCAATATGTGTCGACACTGATATTGTGTGTAGACACAACTCCTTGTTCTTCAGTACTTAGTTGAATTCTGCTAAGTGTCGACACAACTCCTTTGTGTCGACACATCTTCTTGTGTTGAACTTATTAAGTGTCGACACATCTTCTTGGTGTCGACACATGCCTTCTGTGTTGATACTTTTGCTGAGTGTCGACACAGCTCCTTGTGTCGACACATCTTCTTGTGTTAAGACTTTGGCTGAGTGTCGACACATGTACTTAGAATTTGTTGAACTTTGCTGAGTGTCGACACAGCCTCCTAGTGTCGACACTTTCTTCATGTGTTGAGACTTTTGCTATGTGTCGACACATTCTTCATTATGTCAACACTTGTACTTAGGCTCTGTTGATGTTTTGCTGAGTGTCGACACAGCCTCCTAGTGTCGACACTTTCTGATGTCGACAAAGTTCCTCTCGGTGTCGACACTACTTCTAAGTGTCGACACAGCTTCTCTGGACATTTATTTATTGAGTGTCGACACAACCTGTATGTGTCGACACTTTCCTTCTGGTGTCGACTCTACTTTCCTGGTGTCGACACAATTACTCCAAGTGTCGACACTGCTTCTCTAGGTGTCGACACAAGTCTTCTTAAGTGTCGACACTTTTATTCTGGGTGTCGACACATGGACTTAGAAACTTTTCAGCTTTCCCTGCAAATACTTAACCTGCACAACTAAACTCAAAACACATCAAATACATTTTGATGTATATCATTGAGTAGGGTGATGCTTCTTCAAATCAGGTACATTTATTCCAATGTACCCAACAGTAAGCCATGATCAACTCCTTTTATTAGGTCATGAGTTCAGACTCATCGTCAAAAGATCTGTCCTCACGATCATGTTCAGAAACTTCAGAATCTGAAAGAGGAGCGTGAGAGTTTACCTTTCCAGTGAACTCGGGTTCCTGTTCGTCATCTGTCTGAGCCATGAGCCCGAAATAGGCTTCTTATTCTTCACTCAACTCAGATGAGTCAGAGTCACTAAGAGTCTTACCCTTTTTGGCTATTAAGCTCTTCTCTGTCCACTTCTTGTTGTACGAGGACTCCTTTTCCTCTCTTCTACCACCCTCCTTCTTGTGAGGGCAGTCAGCAATGACGTGTCCTGGCTTATTGCAGCGTAGCAAACAATGTCAGTGGAAATATGTTTATTCTGTTTAGAAGCATACCTATCGTGGCTACTTGAGCCTTTTCTTTGCCGATCACCATCACGTCATGATCTTCTATAGGAGGCAGCCTTGCCTTTCCATTGCTTCTTCTTGCTCAAGAATTTCTTGAATTGTCGTGAGAGCTGTGAGAACTCTCCTTCTGATAGCTCAGAGCCTGAGGTGCTTGGCTCTGAGGTTTCTTCTTCACTAACTTCTTGCGCTGGAGTAGGAGGAACAACCTTTGACTTCTTCGAGGTGTCTGCCTTTAAAGCAACAGACTTCTCTTTGAATGCAGACCTACTCTTCTATTCCTCAGCCTTTCTGGTATTGAGTTGAAGCTCATATGACATAAGCTTCCCGAAGAGATTTTGTGGGTCTGTCTCAGCCAGTTTTCCAAACTCCTTGATGGCACAGACCTTGTTATCCCATTCCTTAGTTAGGGATCTTAAGAACTCTTCATTTAATTCACCATTAGTGAAGACTCTGCCATAGACCCTTAGCCCATTCACTATCTTGAAGAAATTCTCAAATGTGTCAGCAATGGTGTCCTTGTTTCCTTGTCGGAAAGCTTCATACTTCTGATTTAGAAGGGATCTTCTATCATCCCTCACTTCTTTTGTACCTTCCATCAAGGTAACTAGTGAGTGTCACATCTCCTTTGCAGACTAGTAGTGGATCAGGTTTTGCAGCATTGAGTCATCGACTGCACTTGCTATAATATTTTTGGCCTTTTTGTCTAGTGACACAAGTGCAAACTCGTCCTTATCTAGATCCATCAGTTTCTTTGGGACTTTCTTAGTTGGATCTATAGTGTAGATGGTCATGGGAATATAAGGAGCTCTTTCAACTATCATGAAGATCCTTGGATCCACAGCTTCCATAAAGAACTTGATTCTCTCTTTCCACATGGGAAAATTATTTTTGGTGCACAAAGGAAGCTTGGCAAAATCTTTAGCCTTGTCCATTTTTGGTAGGTCTCAAAAGACAACTATTGAAGGATCTGATCAAGGTGTTAACCTTTTAACGATCAACCTCCCTCTGATACCAATTGAAAGTTTATAGTTGCCTACCTAAATCACCTAGAGGGTGTGAATAGGTGAGATGTGCGTCTTTTTGTGGAATAAAAATTTCAAACCAATGCATAGAACTAACTACCAATCAATCACAGACGAGGCAAGATTTATAGTGGTTCCCCAACCTTGGGTACATCTACTTTCCCTCACTGATCTAGCAATACACTAGACTCGGCTACTCCACTATCTCGGATTGAAAATCAATCCTACCCTCGGAACAACGTTCCTACAATCTCGATCTACAAAATGGATCTACACTCGGAAGATAAAACTTCCTACAATCTCGGAGACAAAAGCTCTTACACTCGGTGAAATTTCTCCTACAAGAATGAAATAAATTGTATAGAAATACAAACAGTAAATCTTCTTTTTCAGATCTGCAACTATTGGCCAGGATCTTCTTCTTCTAGGCTTTGCGGCTTTATCAGAATGGTGAAGAAAAATCTCGGCAAGATTGGATCTGAATCTTCTTGGCTTCACACGATCGATCAATTAGAAGATGAGGAGTTGAGAGAATCTCAATCTATAAAGCCTTCTTGATCTGAATCCTCTAAAATCGAAACACTAGCCAGTCGGGAATCAGCGACGGCGGCAGTAGCGGTTTTCTTTTCTTGGAAAGAGAAAGAGGAAATCAGAGACTTGAGAATATAGCTGCAAAACTTCTGAATATTCTCTTTGATTAAACTTAGGGTTTGTCGGTTTGACAAGATTATTTATAGGATCGGTGAAGATTAGTCATAATTAAGTCATTATGAGATACACATGGACCAATCACGTCAAGGTTCATGAAGAATTCTGTTATTCTGGACTTAACAAAATTTTCAGAAAAAAAATCGAAGTAATATACTCGAGAGAGAAAGGACTACTCGAGTACATTGCAGTACTACTCAAGTGTGTAGAAGATAACTACTAGAGTATATGAGTAAACAACTCGAGAGAGAATAAAATAGTTACTCAAGTACATGAAGTCAACTACTCGAGTAAACTTGAAGAGAAAGAATTCAGCTACTCGAGTATCAAAAAAATGACGTACTCGAGTATTTAAGTAGTTACACGATAGGTGGAGTGGATTACTTGAGTATAATGAATACTACTCTAGTAGATGAGAATGAACTACTCGAGTGGTTGAGAAACTACTCGAGATATGTACTTAGAAAAATTTTCTGAACTGGAATACTGGACTACTGGAGTATTGAAGTTGAACTACTCGAGAAGAAAAGAACTACTCGAGTATATGGAAATGACTACTCAAGTAATTCACTTTGAAAAATTTTCTGGAATGGAATTCTGGATTACTCGAGAATTAATTCTGGACTACTCGAGTAGTAAATAAACTACTCGAGTACATGACTTAGACTACTCGAGTAAGTGAGAATTTCACGAGAGTCAGAATTCGATTACACGAGATAGAAGATATAAACTACTCGAGTACTATACAGTACTACTCGAGTATTTAACTTAGAAAACTTTTGGAGGAGAAAATTCTGTAAACCCGAGAGAGAAAGGAAACTACTCGAGTAGTTGTCTTAACTACTCGAGAGCCATCAAAATGACTACTCAGGATTTGCCATTCTTACTCGAGTAAGAGTGTTATTACTCGAGTATGAACTCTGCTATTTACTCGAGTAGGTATAGAACTACTCGAGTATTTTACTTAGCAAATTCTCTTTGACAGAATTTTCTTCTTCTTAGGAGAGACCAGCAACAAATCTTTTCACTTAGTCCTAGAGCTTGAATATGAAGTGTATCCCAATAGAGTGGCTACACATGAGTCAACACCTTGGATCATACAATGAGGGATTACTTTGTATGGTCATGTGTTTGGTGACACATTGTAGACTGACATTGGTCTACACTTCCTATTAGAATCCTGCAAACACATAACTCAAACCAAGCATCAAATACAACTTAATTCATCTTAGTTTTAAGGATGATTTCATCAAATTTGGTTTAGTGTGGATACAATACCCAACAAGGTCATTTCCTAAAACTTGGAACAGATTTAGCAGTGCGCACCTTTTCAACTCCTGCGACATCAACTATAAATAAGGTGAGAAAGAAGTTGTCGTCTATGCTTACCTAAAATCTTGAGAGATTGATCCCTGAGTGTCGAGACCTAGAACTCCTTTAGTTGGCACATCTTCTTTCTCAAGTTATCTCAATTCCAATGGCTCCCAAGATCGACGACAACATCAATGAAGGTTATGAACTCGTGCGCAATAGATTTGTCTCAGTGCAAGATGAATTAGGAATGTCATTGACCTAATCACTAAAGCAGGTCTAGTATATCTACTTTCAGAACCATCAAAGATCTGGAAACATGTAGTTTCAGAGTTCTTCTCAAATACTATACTGGATTTAAAATCAGCAAAGATAAAGTCAAGGGTAAATGGAGCAAAGGTGAAAGTCACAACCAGGAAACTTATAAACGTGTTCCAAATACCAAGAATCGCTCAGTAAGATATAATAGACACCACCAGGACTATTGAAGCATTAGTGCGGTGTGGATTGGATCCAACCACTAAAATTTTAGGTACCTTACACATGAAGGGTATGAATACACAAGGAAAATTTCTATCTGAAGTGTTAGGGAAAGTGCTGGACTGCAAGATAGGGGCACATGACATAATTTCTACTTCAATGTTTGAGATGATGACCAGATTGATATTCAAAGTTAAGACAAATTGGAGCAAGGTAGTTTTTGATAAAATAGCAGACAGTATCAATAAGCCTAACATGGCCATATTTCTAAGTCTGTACCTAGTCCAGGTCATACCTGAAAGTCTCAATCTTAATCTTGGATCAAAGATAAATCATATGAGAAGGATGGACTTGAGAATTCTATCAAGATGGGACAGAGTTTTGAGAAAGGAAACATCAGAACCTAAGAAGAAAAAGGAGAAGAGGAAGAAGTCTGAAGTTGTGGATGAAGTTTCTTCCAATGAATCAGGAGAACAAGAAAGTTCAGGCTCTGTCAAACAAGATGATACAATAATTGAGAAATCTCCAAGGTGATGGCGACGGTGATGGCGACGGTGATGACGACGGCCACCAGGACGGCCAACTTGGGAATTACTATGTTGAAGATGTGCCGACAAAGGACGTGCGACGTCGTAGCGGTCATGGTTACAAGCTTCGCCCTCGCAACAAGACTCATATTTGATATTTTAGCTTTGGTGTGCTAATAGCCGTTTCATGATGGCTCTTTTAAAAAAAAAACATTATTTAATTTCTGCATTTTCTTTATGTGGTGTGCCTTTAGCCACTTGTTATTTGCTTTGAGATGTAAGCCTATATAAGGCCTTGAACTTTTCATTTGATGGTAGACTTTAATTGAAATCAAAATTTGAATTTGCCAACCCTAATTTTCCCTCTCTTCTTCTCCTAGCCGCCGCCCCCCCCCCCCCCTCTTTCTTCCTTCATCCAAATCGCCGGCCTCAAGGCTCCTTCCTTCTAGAGTTCGGCCATCTCCTCTCTCCCTCTTGCTCTCGACCGCCCCCTTCTCTCTAGTGCTCGGCTACTCTCATCTCCCTCTTGCTCACGGCCACCCGAGATCCTCTCTCTCCAAGGATACTTTGGCCCATGCATGAGAGGTTGTTTGCAAGGAAGAAGATAGGGGTTTCCTCAACGGCGTGAAGTGAAGGAGATTAGCACGTTCATCATCCGTAGCGCGCTTCCCGTGGACTTTCAACGGAGGAGCGATCAAACTTGGTGGATCCACGTGATAAGTTGTAAATATACCTATTTTTGTGTACATTAATTTAGATATTTTCATTTATTTTTGTCTTTTTTACTTATTTTTATTCAATAAATTGCTCCTATTTTTGTAAATAATATACTAACTTGTTCTATTTTATTTTGCAGGAAAAAATGAAAAATCTGCCAAAATTGACATGTCACGCCCGTGACATATTGGTCACGCCCGTGACCAGGGCGTGACACGTCAAAAACCGTGAAATCAGCAAATTTGAAGTGCAAAGCCTGACACGCCCGGGGTCACGCTCGTGTCACCCGAGTCACGCCCGTGACCCAAGCCCGTGACACTCCACTCGACGATTTCATCTCGACATTCGTCGAGTGTCGACACCCGCCTGTCACGCCCAGAGTCACGCCCGTGACCTGGGGCGTGACCTTTCCAGCTAGCCCGACAAGACCCGCGCAGCGACTTTTTGGCGCACCGCGCCCAGATCCACCTGCCTGTCACGCCCCCTGTCACGCCCGTGACCAAGGGCGTGACCTCTGCGAGACCGACACGTGTCCACCCGAAGTCAACTTTCCCGTCAAATCGCCGGCCGCCTTCCAAATAGTACTGTCACGCCCCATGTCACGCCCGTGACCAAGGGCGTGACCCATGTAAATTTTTTCTATAAATTCAGAGGGTCTCCTTTGAATTCCTGTTCCCCTTTTGGGTACCATTTTGTAAGGGGAGGTGCTGCGTAGATGGATTTCCAACCTATGGAATGGGGTTTTCTCTTTCTCTCTCTCTTTTATTTTTGTACTAGTCTTGTAATAGTTTTTTTTTGCCATAATAAAAATGTAGTTTTCTTTCTCATTTCTATGTTTTGGACTTCATCTATGCGCCCACCCTTTGCAATCTTATTTATTCCTTGTTTTAACTTAGTTTTTTTTCGTCTTTTTAATACGTGTGTGTGTGTGTATGAGAGTAAATGTTATGTTTTCTTTATTTTGGATAAGTAGTTGTTATGTTTTCATTTCATTAGCTTTTGATAGCTTAGATTTTCATAAGTTTCTAATTCATCCCTATAGATCCGTAAAATCGTTTTCAAAGTGTTTTCCTCTTTTTTTTAACTTAGCTTTTTATTTCGTAAAACCTTTTCGTTTTTTTCGTTTTATTTTCACTTTTTAATCAGTTTTACGGAGTTATAGGAATGATAATATAGTCGTTTTAATTTTTCGTGCACTTCGATTTTTCGTTTTAAGCTTTTGTCCGTTTAATTTTTCCGTTCTCTTTTTATGCATTTCTACCGCATTCTAGCGGTAGAAATGTATTCGTTTTTATTTTTCGAGCACTTTCATTTTGCGTTTATTTGCAAACTTTTTCGCTCCGTTTATTTTTTATTTTCCCTTTTTATGCATTTCTACCGCATTTTAGCGGTAGAAATGCAGTTGTTTTGTTTTTTTCGGTAACTTAGTTTTTTTTGCAATTTTTTATGTGTGCGCATTTATTTCCGCCTACTCGTTAAGAGTTAAATGGCGCTTTGCTTTATTTCAATTCTGTCGAGTGTGTGCGTGTGTTTTATTTTCTTGTAGAGTGTGTGTGTTTCATTTATGTCGAGAGAGAGTGTGCGTGCGTTGCATTTATTTTGTCCTACTCGGTTGAGTAGGACCCGTATTTATTTTCTCCTACTCATTTGAGTAGGACTTGCGTGTGTGCGTTTTACTGCTTTCATTTCTCCCGCCCACGCAGTTGCGCCGGGACTCGCAATTTACAGCTTTCTTCAGTCCTACTCGTTTGGGTAGGACTTGCAATTTTCAGCTTTCCTTTTCTGCTTTATTTTACTGCTTTCATTTACTGCTTTCTTTACTGCTTTCTTTTCTGCTTTTCTCGCAAGCCGTCCCCATTCCGATGAGTGGCTAACAGTTCTTAGCCCTCGGCATCGAAGAGCATTGGGACAGAAAAAATAGCTTAAAATAATTAAAGGTCGTATTTTTCTAATTAATTAACAGTACTTAAGGTTTGCCCGGGGTTAACGACGCGTAGGACCACATATCGATGTGTGGGCCCTATTTCTGTTTTCCATACGCTCGCCGAGAGGCCGTGCGTATGGACAGATCACCCCTTGGCAAAGAGAGTTCCGCACTAACCCTCGAAAGAGGAGGCGCGCCAACTCTACCGGATTGGGTTCCCCACCCAATAGCGGGGTTCTTAGCGTAATGCGGGCGTTAAGAGGAATCCTTCGTCGGACTAACGTTCGGTCGAATAGTCTTAGCGTTCAGGTGAGCGATAGTCCTAGAGATAGGTGAGCTCATTCTAGTGGAACCTCCACGGCCAAGTCTCCGCCTTAATTAATTAGAAATTTAGGAGCTCTTTTTATTTAAAGTCTATTTTAGTTCAATTGTTTTTTCGGTGCCATCGAGCTAAGCTCTTCATCGGCACCACCTTCTTGCTTTCTTTTCATGCTTTCATTTTTCTTTCTGCCATTTTCTGCTTTTTATTATATATAAATAACCCGACAAGTTAATTATCGGTAAAATAATAGTCCCCTCCAGGGAAGAGTAGAAATAATCGAACCGGACCCGAGAACAATACGACCTCGATATTCCACCCGGAATATCCTGTACTACTCACGATAGGTGCACTTGCCTCCTTTCGTTAAAACTCGATCTAAACCCTTTTTTATATCCAAAATAAATAAATAAATACGCGCGACCCGTTTTCTTAAATAAATTCACTTCCGCCTTTTTTCGCAAATAAAACCCCCGGGTCGCCGCGTGACCGCAAATAATTTCCGAGTGTTTAACCATCATCACCACGCATCACGGATCTACAAATCCGAGAGGGGTAACAAAAATTTCGACCAAGAGTTTTCTTTCTCTAGATAGTTCTTGTGGTGGACGAATTTTTGCGTTATTTTCCGATTTGTTTTTCTTCGTAGTTAATCAAATAATAGATCGGTATTTTTCGTTTGGATTTCCGAAAGATTCGTAAGAGGATTGGCGATCCTCGCTTTCTTTTTGTTGGGATAGATCCTACCATATTTCGAATCAATTTGTTCTTGGTGGATCTATTTTGGTACAACCCAAAAGCTCGTTCGGGATCAAGATTATCCCATTTAGCCGGAAAGAATTTGGCCTATAGCCAACATTCGATCTATTTGCGGAACGACGATCCGTATTGTTAGCGCGAGCGATAAATAAAATAATTGTTGCGGCTGCGTTTTCGTTAGCGTGTGGAATAGAGAGCGTAGATCGTGTCATAAGCGATATCGTGGCCTCCGTGACGAATCTCTAGGATATACCCTGCATCAATTTGGTATCAGAGGGAGGTTCTCGTCAATTTCCTAATTGGCACTCCTCCCCCTCTTCAAATTAAAAACAAATAAATTTCAAATTTTAAATTTCAAATTTCTGATTTCAAATTTCGAATTTCAAACTTCAAATTTCAAAATTTCAAATTTCAAATTTCAAATTTCAATTTTCAATTTTCAAAATTCAAAATTTAAATTTCGAATTTCAAACTTCAAATTTTAAAATTTCAAATTTCAAATTTCAAAATTTCAAAATTCAAAATTCAAAATTCAAAATTCAAATTTCGAATTTCAAATTTCAAATTTCAAAATTTCAAATTTCAAATTTCAAGTTTCAAAATTTAAAATTCAAATTTCAAATTTCAAAATTCAAAATTTCAAATTTTAAATTTTAAATTTCCAATTTCAGAAATCCAAAAAAAAAAATTTTATTTTTCATTAAATCATTATTTTTATTAAGTTATTTTAAAATTTAATAGTTGGTCTGCAAATAGCAGCCTATATTTTTATATTTTCAGTAAAATTCAAAAATAATTTTTTTTTAATAATCCTCATATTTTTTCTAGCAAGAAAATCTATTTTATATAATTATAACTTTAGTGGCTAAGCGGGAACAATTCCATCTTTTAAAATGAAGTAGGGTCAGGTTATTTAGTCATTGCATGTGCACCAGTTGTGGGTGAGTTTTCTCTCCGGTTCTCACTAAATGGCATATGACATATATGCTGCCCAGTTAGACTATTCTTATGCTAAGGATATGACTAAACACACCCCTAGGGCACACCACATTTATCCTACTTATGACGGTTTAGAGTATCCCCAAAGTTTTCGAGACTGGCTTAAGGGATTAGACCAAAATATTTTAATTGTCACTTATGGGATGACTGCGAAAAGGTTAGCTTTGCCCGAGAGCGGTTAGTAGGTCGAGCCCAATTATTTTGGTTAAACGAAGAGCGTCGTGTTGGTAGCTATCATTATACTTGGCCGCACATGCGTAGTCTCCTCTCGGATCAATTTGATCCCGCCTACCTGCGCACTAATAGCACCACACCCGTTAGTAAGAATAGTTATTGCACCAGACCCGTATCTGCTTATAGGAGTGACCCTACGCCTCAGGATAGATCCTATCCCCAGAGAGGTAGTGATACCCAAAGTGTGCTTAGTCCCACCTATAGGGAACATAAGCCATTTAGACCCCAAAATTTGAACTCGAAAGAGGTTACTATTAGGGTGCTAGCTTCTTTAGCATCGACATCTAAGCCCTCTGGTATAGTGACTGATACCTCTGAGGATTCTTATGTGGATGTAGAATCTCTGGATGATGAAGTTAATCAGCCAAGTGAGAGTCTTCCTTCACTTATGATAGTGCCTGACTCTCCTGTTGAACCTGAGGATGTGAATAGGACTAAGCCCGTCACTAAGGACGAGGCAATTCTCGCTGATGCTTTTAGTGACGTTGAGGAGATTGGTTACCCTAGTGACCTCGACGAGGATTTCTCCCCTGAGGAATCATCTCCACCCCCCTTCGACGATATTTTAGTCAGGGAGTCGTCTGATGACCCCGAGTCAGAAGATGTTCAGGCTGAGTCGGTAGAGTCATCCAATGTTGAAAGCTTACCTGTTACTAAATTAGGTGATGACTTGCTAGGACCCGGTATTATTATGGTTGACCCAGAATTAATGGATGTTTCAACGGTATTGGAAGAGTCACCTTGGGATGGTTGTTCAATTTGGGATTACCTTATTGTGATACATCCGGGAGTTAGTTCATTTACGGTATCAACGCCGCTTCAAAGTCAAGTTAATTTTGATACTCCCCGGGATTCGATTTGCCCATCCCTTTATTTTGATTGTGACGACGCACCCACTTCATGGGAAGAGTTGGTTAACGAAGGATGTGTCGTTTTGGAAAATTTACACTGCGGGGAAAAATTATCTTTGGATGACGGTAGCCCTGAGGGCCAGAAAGACATTTTGTTGATGACAACTCCTTTACCTGGGGCCCAAAAATGTTTAGAAATTTTGTCGAATACGATTTTGCCTACATATGATACGATCACTAATTCTGAATTAAATGAAGTATCGAGTGAGTTGGAAGACTTGTCGGCTGAGTTTTCAATGAGGATGAATCCACTGTTTAATTTTTCCTATGATTTTAACGGCCTGCAACCGGAGGCTTGTTATTGGACGAGTAATCCGTATTTTGACGTTGAGTGTGCCTTAACTTCCCCTATGGAATTAACCATGTCGACTCTCTCTCCGGTTCATTTAACTTGAGTAGATGATTTATTAGGACACGAGCTAGTCATTCCTAGCCCTTTATATTTAGAGAAGTTTATTATTACCACCTCCCAGTTAGGCTTACTTAGATGGATGTGGGTAAACGTAGTTGGTGACGAGCGTTTTCTGCTGGCTATTCATTACGAAATTTTTAAATCAAAATTTAATTCCAAATTTAAAACCAAAACGTTAGGCTCCACTGAAATAATTTTTGAATTTAAAGAACCCGTGCCACCTGACATAGTTCCGTTATTTTCTACTATTAATTCTAGTCATGTTGCACATGGGTTCACCCCACACGGTACAAAACTCATGTTGCTTATGGGTACAAAACTCATGTTTTCATCGGCCTATCATCCCCAAACGGATGGGCAAACGGAAGTGGTCAATCGAAGCTTGGGCGGATTACTTCGTTGCTTAGTAGGTGATCATAAGGGTACATGGGACCTTATTCTTCCTCACGCTCAACTCGCCTACAATAATTCTAAGAATAGGTCCACCGGGTTATCGCCAAATGAGATAGTGCATGGATATAAGGCGCCCGTGCCTCTTGACTTGATTCCGTTACTACCATCATTTAAATCAAGTCAATTTGCACAGGACTTCGCCTCGCACGTTCACACTCTCCATGAGCACATAGGCAAGACGTTAGCTAAACAATATGCTATTTATCAATCGAATGCTAACATACATAAGCGAGCAGTCCCCTTCAATATTGGCGATTTGGTAATGATACGTCTTATCCCTGAACGGATGCCTTCGGGCACCATAAAAAAAAATAGCGAATAGGAGAGCCGGTCCTTTTCGAATTTTGAAGAAATTATGCAAAAATGCTTATTTGTTAGAATTACCCGTTGATTGGGGAATCTCCCCTGTGTTTAACATTTCGGATTTAACGCTTTTTGTTGCTCCACCACCTGAACTGTCTGTCTCTCCATTTAATAATCCAACTATACAATCTAATGGGGTGGGGGTGAGCTCAATTCTGGATCGCTTTCTCCTTCGAAATCTACGGGAGGTATGCCGTCTATTGATGATGAAACTTGTTTTTCTGCTTCACCTAACGTTTTTCCGAGGTTTCCCCAGACGGATTTCTTGCCTGACAGGATTTTGCAGGATGATGTGTTTCCCACTCCCGACGGCGACATTCACAGGTTTTTGGTTCGTTGGCGTGGTCGTCCGGCTTCGGACGACTCTTGGCTCTCTACTACACAGGTGGATCTTCTTGACGCGGACCTCATACGCCGTTATATTTCAGCCCGCTCATCGGAGAAGAGTCCTTTTGAGCGGCGGAGGATTGATGGCGACGGTGATGGCGACGGTGATGACGACGGCCACCAGGACGACCAACTTGGGAATTACTATGTTGAAGATGTGCCGGCAAAGGACGTGCGACGTCATAGCGGTCATGGTTACAAGCTTCGCCCTCGCAACAAGACTCATATTTGATATTTTAGCTTTGGTGTGCTAATAGCCGTTTCATGATGGCTCTTTTAAAAAAAACATTATTTAATTTCTGCATTTTCTTTATGTGGTGTGCCTTTAGCCACTTGTTATTTGCTTTGAGATGTAAGCCTATATAAGGCCTTGAACTTTTCATTTGATGGTAGACTTTAATTGAAATCAAAATTTGAATTTGCCAACCCTAATTTTCCCTCTCTTCTTCTCCTAGCCACCGCCCCCCCCTCTTTCTTCCTTCCTCCAAATCGCCGGCCTCAAGGCTCCTTCCTTCTAGAGTTCGGCCATCTCCTCTCTCCCTCTTGCTCTCGACCGCCCCCTTCTCTCTAGTGCTCGGCTACTCTCATCTCCCTCTTGCTCACGGCCACCCGAGATCCTCTCTCTCCAAGGATACTTTGGCCCATGCATGAGAGGTTGTTTGCAAGGAAGAAGATAGGGGTTTCCTCCACAGCATGAAGTGAAGGAGATTAGCACGTTCATCATCCGTAGCGCGCTTCCCGTGGACTTTCAACGGAGGAGCGATCAAACTTGGTGGATCCACGCATCACGGATCTACAAATCCGAGAGGGGTAACGAAAATTTCGACCAAGAGTTTTCTTTCTCTAGATAGTTCTTGTGGTGGACGAATTTTTGCGTTATTTTCCGATTTGTTTTTCTTCGCGGTTAATCAAATAATAGATCGGTATTTTTCATTTGGATTTCCGAAAGATTCGTAAGAGGATTGGCGATCCTCGCTTTCTTTTTGTTGGGATAGATCCTACCATATTTCGAATCAATTTGTTCTTGGTGGATCTATTTTGGTACAACCCAAAAGCTCGTTCGGGATCAAGATTATCCCATTTAGCCGGAAAGAATTTGGCCTATAGCCAACATTCGATCTATTTGCGGAACGACGATCCGTATTGTTAGCGCGAGCGATAAATAAAATAATTGTTACGGCTGCATTTTCGTTAGCGTGTGGAATAGAGAGCGTAGATCGTGTCATAAGCGATATCGCGGCCTCCGTGACGAATCTCTAGGATATACCCTGCATCACAAGGCCCTCACCTGGAAATGGTGATCAGGTGCAGGGGGAGACTGTACAAGAGATGGATCAAGTTGAGGGGGAGAACTCCAATGATCTGCCTAATATTAATATAAATTTTGTACATAATATAATAATGGAAGTAGTACAATATCTTGAACAGGAAAAGACTGATAGAGAACATGAAGATACAATCTCTAAGGAGACTGAAAAAGAAATTCTTTTGAATAAGGAAACTGACATCCAGGGGGAGCTATCTGCAACTCCAGAACACCAAGTTCCTGATGATGAAATTCAGCAAGGAGATGCTAACTTAGAAAATGTCAATATTAATGAAGAAGTTGCAATAGTTGAGTGGGAGTTACCAGATTTAGCCCCAAGTGCTGAAGGTGGTGAGCAAAAAAATTATGTTGAAGTGGTAAGTACTTCTAAATCCGAGGAAGAGGAAGCCACTTTATTGAAGAAAAGAAAACTATCAAAATTAAAAAAGAAAAGTAAAAGCTACAAGAAGATTATACAATCTGGTTCAGCATCTGCTCCTCCAGTGGATTCAAGCTCTCTGCTAGTTCAACTACAAATTATGCTTGACCAGCAAAAAACTCAACTTGAGAAATATGTTGATGAAAGGAACAAGGACCTGCAGTTTCAACTGGCTCAGGACATTAAGTCCATTAAATTTGAAGTAAATCTACTTAGAACAGATATGACTATTTTCTTTCAGAACGGAGTAAATGTTGTAGTTTATATTGCAAAATAACAACAAGAAACAAAGCAAACTGAAGATGAAATGATTGTCAAACAAGGCTATGTCCTTGAGAATCAAATAATTTTAGATGAAAACATGATTGTCTTGCATACTGAAACATTGGTCAAGCTGACTGAGCAGACCACTACTCTAGAAACCAAGATATCTTCTGCCACAAAGGACATGGAAACCCAACTGACAACTCATTTGGCCTTCTTGATTAAGGATATCAAGGCTTCTGACAAAAATTTGGATAACAATTTACTGAAAGTAAAAAACTCTGTCACCTCAGGAATCAATTATCTCGATGGACAAGTACAATTTTACAAGAATGATTTGAGGGATCATATGAAAAGAGAAGTCATAAAGGGGGAGAGGGTAATGATAAAGGATAGCTCTGAGCATGCTACTTGGATTTCCAATAACATCAGAGACACTTTAGGCCATCCTCCCCTATGGTATGATGGAGATCAAACTGTTGAGTCTGGTTGTCAACTAGCTTAATCTGAATCCATTCATGCTCCTGGACAATCCATGTACAATCATATAGCACAAGTTCTATTTGAGGCTATCCAAGCTGTTGTCCAATCTTTGTACAATCCTCCACCACAAGTTCAAAATGTTGTATGTGAAGAGGTGGAGATGTGTGCATCTGCTTTACTGAAAGAAAAAGAAGCTCAGCTATCAAATAAAAGGTTTAGGGAACAAGCTGAAGCTAGGCCAGACTTTGAACAATGAAGCCCAACCTCTAGATAAATTATCCTCACTGCATGGAAAGCAGTTAATTCTAATGCTACTGATAGGGGAAAGTGGTACATAGAGCAAGAATGAGCTAAACATTTGAAGCAACAAGAGGTCATCCAGAAATTCAGACATGATCTGAAGACAGGGAAGATCTCAGCTAAATCTGTTGAGCCCAACAAATACTTTCTCAAGCCTTATCACTATTTGAGAGGCAAAGGCTCAAGGAGGAAAAGATCACAAAGGCCAAGGTTGACAGAGGCCAAAAGATTGTCGATGACAAAGAGCCTGAAATTAAAGCCAAGATTCAATCAGGAAAAGTGATTGTCATCAGAGAGCCTGATCTTTCATAGGATATTTTATCTTTTGAGCTTTATGTAAATTTTGGTTTTAAAAAACAGTATAATGAATTTGATAACTATAATCTTTTGACTAGATATAATGAAAAGTTTGGTTGCACTGAACTCTATCTGTGCTTTCAATTATGTTACTTTATATTTTGATCAGCACTGTTGTTTTTATATCTTTATCATCATATTTTGGTACCATTATGTTTATCATTGAATTGGGGTTATGACTTCTCCAAATAGGGGGAGATTGTTGGGTACATTGGGAATTGTGTACCTGATTTAGAGAAGCTCTTTCAACTTAATGATATACACAAATTAGCATATGATGTATGTTGAGTTTATCTGTGCAAGAAAAATAAACTATGTATAAATATGTCAAGACACTACACAAGTATCGACACCTTTGTAAATGCTATGCTGAGATAAGGAAACGGGTTGTGTCGACACCCAGGACTTATGTTGACACTATTATTCAAATAGTTTCGAGACTGGATGCAAGCTATGTCGACACCCAGGACTTGGGTCAACACTGTGAACTATGAAAGCAACTGTGTCAACACTCAGGACAAGTGTGGACACACTTTACACAAGTTGTGTCAAGACTAAAAGCAACTCGGTCAACACTCGGGACTAATGTCGACACACTTTATACAAACTATATCGAGACTGGGTGAAATCTGTATCGACACCCAGGACTGGTGTCGACACAACTAAAGTACAACATTATCAACACCTTCATGCAAAACCTCTCTGGGCAAAATTTCTTCTAAGTACAGAATTCAAGCCTGAAGTTCTGACAGCTATCAGAACTGTCAGATGTCAGTAAATTTACCAGGGCAATCGATCACCCTTTGCCAAAGCCTATAAAAGAATACCACCTCGACAGAAATAGAAGAAATCAATTCACATTCTTCTTCTCCAAATCTGTCAGATAAAATTCATAGAAACCTGAAGGAGTAAAGAAGGCAGATCGAGGATGATGGCGACGGTGATGGCGACGGTGATGGCGACGGTGATGACGACGGCCACCAGGACGGCCAACTTGGGAATGACTATGTTGAAGATGTGCCGGCAAAGGACGTGCGACGTCGTAGCGGTCATGGTTACAAGCTTCGCCCTCGCAACAAGACTCATATTTGATATTTTAGCTTTGGTGTGCTAATAGCTGTTTCATGATGGCTCTTTTAAAAAAAAACATTATTTAATTTCTGCATTTTCTTTATGTGGTGTGCCTTTAGCCACTTGTTATTTGCTTTGAGATGTAAGCCTATATAAGGCCTTGAACTTTTCTTTTGATGGTAGAATTAATTGAAATCAAAATTTGGAATTTGCCAACCCTAAATTTCCCTCTCTTCTTCTCTTCTTCTCTTAGCCGCCGCCCCCCTCTTTCTTCCTTCCTCCAAATCGCTGGCCTCAAGGATCACCATCTCCTCTCTCCCTCTTGCTCTCGGTCGCCCCCTTCTCTCTAGTGCTCGGCTACTCTCCTCTCCCTCTTGCTCACGGCCACCCGAGATCCTCTCTCTCCAAGGATACTTTGGCCCATGCATGAGAGGTTGTTTGCAAGGAAGAAGATAGCGGTTTCCCCCACGGCGTGAAGTGAAGGAGATTAGCACGTTCATCATCCGTAGCGCGTTTCCCGTGGACTTTCAACGGAGGAGCGATCAAACTTGGTGGATCCACGCATCACGGATCTACAAATCCGAGAGGGGTAACGAAAATATCTACCAAGAGTTTTCTTTCTCTAGATAGTTCTTGTGGTGGACGAATTTTTGCGTTATTTTCCGATTTGTTTCTCTTCGCGGTTAATCAAATAATAAATCGGTATTTTTCGTTTGGATTTCCGAAAGATTCGTAAGAGGATTGGCGATCCTCGCTTTCCTTTTGTTGGGATAGATCCTACCATCTTTCGAATCATTTTGTTCTTGGTGGATCTATTTTGGTACAACCCACAAGCTCGTTCGGGATCAAGATTATCCCATTTAGCCGGAAAGAATTTGGCCTATAGCCAACATTCGATCTATTTGCGGAACGGCGATCCGTATTGTTAGCACGAGCGATAAATAAAATAATTGTTGTTGCTGCGTTTTCGTTATCGTGTGGAATAGAGAGCGTAGATCGTGTCATAAGCATTATCGTGGCCTCCGTGACGAATCTCTAGGACGTAGCCTGCATCAATTTGGTATCAGAGGGAGGTTTTCGCCAATTTCCTAATTGGCACTCCTCCCCCTCTTCAAATTAAAACAAATAAATTTCAAATTTTAAATTTCAAATTTCAGATTTCAAATTTCGAATTTCAAACTTCAAATTTAAAAATTTCAAATTTCAAATTTCAAATTTCAAAATTCAAAATTCAAAATTTAAATTTCGAATTTCAAATTTCCAATTTCAAAATTTCAAATTTCAAAATTCAAAATTTCAAATTTAAAATTTCAAATTTAAAAATTCAAAATTTAAATTTCACATTTCAAATTTCAAAATTTCAAAATTCAAAATTCAAATTTCAAAATTTAAATTTTAAATTTCAAATTTCAAATTTCAAATTTTCAAAATTTCAAATTTCAAAATTTCAAATTTCAAAATTCAAAATTCAAAATTTAAATTTCGAATTTCAAATTTTCAAATTTCAAAATTTCAAAATTCAAATTTCAAAATTCAAAATTTAAATTTCAAATTTCAAATTTCAAATTCCAAAATTTCAAATTTCAAATTTCAAATTTCAAATTTCAACATTTAAAATTTAAATTTCAAATTTCAAATTTTAAAATTCAAAATTTAAATTTCAAATTTCAAATTTCAAAATTTCAAATTTCAAATTTCAAACTTCAAAATTTAAATTTTAAATTTTAAATTTCAAAATTCAAATTTCCAATTTCAAAAATCCAAAATTATGACCTATGATGTTCACGTTTCCCGGTTGGACTTTTGGTATGATAAAGTCATGACTAAGTTTCCCCCTAGGCAATGCCACACTTGTCCTACTTATGACGGTTTAGGGTGTCCTAAAATTTTTAGGGATTGGCTTAAGGGTATAGAACTTCATTTTAAGTGTTATGGATGGGATGACCCCCAAAAGATTCACTTTGCCCGAGAACGGTTAATAGGTCAGGCCCAGTTATTTTGGCTGAACGAAGAGCGTCGTGTTGGTGGTTATCAACATAATTGGCAGGCGATGCGTAGCCTCCTTTCAGATCAATTTGATCCCGCCTATCACCGTACTACCAACACCGAGCTTGTGAGTGAGTACGACTTACTACATTATTGTCACACCGACCTAGACCTCACCTTTAGTACGGCTTTGGAGATTGAGAAGCGCCGACCTCCTAGGAGAAAGGTTCACTCACGTCAGAAGATTATTACCTTTGAGTCTAGTGACGTATCTGATCTTGGCTCTATTGTGCGTCCTATTCCGAATACGCCCGTAGTTCTTTTTGAGTCTTCTCCTGAGCTGCCTGATCTAGTCGTTGACTCTCCTGATGAGTCTGCGGTAGTGTCTAAGACTGAGCACGCCACTGTGGGTGAGACCGACTTAATTGATGAGCTTAGTGATGACGAGGAGTTTGGTTACCCTAGCGACCTGGACGAGGATTTCTCCTCTGAGGAATCGTCTCCTCTTCCTTTCGACGATGTTTCTGAGGCGTCTCCCTTGACAGTTATGGAGTCTTCTGATGACCCTAAGTCAGAAGACATTCCGGCTGAGTCACCCTATGTTGAGAGCTTACCTATTACTGATTTAGGTGATGACCTGCTTGAACATGAGCTAGTTCCTTCTAGCCCGGAACATATTGAGGTGCCCATTTCTTTAGCTTCCCCGATAGGTCAATCCAGTCGGATCAGTGCGAGTGAGGATCACAATATTATAATGATTGATCCAGGATTGGTAGATGTTTCAACGGTGTTGGAAGAGTCACCTTGGGATGGATGTTTATCTTGGGATAATCTTAGTGGTGCACATCCGGGAGATAGTTCATTGATATTATCATCGTTGCTTGAGGGTCATACTAATTTAGATTCTCCCCGGGATTCGGTTTGCCCAACCCTCCATCATGATTTAGACAATGTACCTACTTCGTGGGAAGATTTGGTTAGCGAAGGATGTGACGTTCTGGAAGATTTACCCTGTGTGGGAAGGCTATTTGTGGATGATGGTAGCACTGAGGACCCGATAGACATTTCTTTGATGTTAGATCCTTCGCCAGAAGTCCGAAATGGATTCAAAATTTTGTCGAGTACGATTTTGCCTACTTTTGAGACCAATACTTATTCTGATTTGGACGAATTATCTAGTGGGTTGGAAGACATGTCAGCTGAGTTGGTAGAGTCACTCCATGATGAATGTTTATCTGATAGTGAGTTAGATGATGACGATCCAGCTGAGTTTTCGGTAAGGACGAATCTACTGTTTGATTTTTCCTTTGATTTTGATGGCTTGCACCTGGAGGATTTTTCTTGGACGTTAAATCCATGTTTTGACGGTGAGTATGATTTAGTTCCTCCTCTGGAATCGCCCATGTCGACTCCTCCTCCGGTTCACTTGATTCGATTAGATGACTTGTTAGGGAACGAGCTTGTCATTTCTAGCCTGAGATATCTAGAGATGTTTATTTATCCAGCTTCCCAATTAGACTTACCCAGACGGGTGTGTGTGAGCGATTTGTTAGTTGTCACGTTCGGTCTTTCCACTACTGTTCGTAGATCTGACTATGCTGTTCCTAGGATGGACCGTTCATCTGACCGTTTGCCGTTGGGTAAGGCTTCGTTTTGGACCGCTAGTGATTCCATGGCGATGTTACGTCTTGATGTGGTGTCCCCCAAACACAATTATTTTCCAAGCCCGGTCGCTTGCATTTATCCTCCGCCTTTTGATGATCTGTGCAAGCACACGTTAGTGAACGTAGTTGGGTATGTGGAGTTGTGTCTCCCGCACTACCTTTCAACTCCGAGAGCATCCAACTATATAGTTGGAGATGAGCCTTTTCCGCAGGCATTTCTTTGTGAAATTTTTAAATCAAAATTTAAATCTAAATTTAAAACTACGACGTTGGACTCCACGGAAATCGTTAATGAATGTAGAGCACCCGTGCCACCAGACTTAGTCCCGTTATTTTCTACTGTTAACTCAAGTCATATTGCACATGGGTTCACCCCTCATGGAGGTACGTGGGACCTTGTTCTTCCGCATGCTCAATTAGCGTATAATAATTCTAAGAATAGGTCCACTGGTTTATCTCCGAATGAGATAGTGCATGGTTATAAGGCGCCAGTGCCTCTTGACTTGGTGCCGTTACCGCCTTCTTTTAAGTCAAGTCAATTTGCACAGGACTTCGCTTCACACATTCACACTCTCCATGAGCATATTGGCAAGACGTTAGCTAAGCAATATTCTATCTATCAATCGAATGCTAACGTACATAGGCGAGCAGTCTCCTTGAACATTGGAGATTTGGTTATGGTTCGTCTTATCCCTGAACGGATGCCTTCGGGCACCATAAAAAAATTAGCGAACAAGAAAGCTGGTCCTTTTCGAATTTTGAAGAAATTAGGCGAAAATGCTTATTTGTTAGAATTACCCGTTGATTGGGGAATCTCCCCTGTGTTTAACATTTCGGATTTAACGCTTTTTGTTGCTCCACCACCTGAACTGTCTGTCTCTCCCTTTAATAATTCCACTATACAATCTAATGGGGTGGGGGTGAGCTCAATTCTGGATCGCTTTCTCCTTCGAAATCTACGGGAGGTATGCCATCTATTGATGATGAAACTTGTTTTTCTGCTTCACCTAACGTTTTTCTGAGGTTTCCCTGGACGGATTTCTTGCCTGACAGGATTTTGCAGGATGATGTGTTTCCCACTCCCGACGGTGACATTCACAGGTTTTTGGTTCGTTGGCGTGGTCGTCCGGCTTCGGACAACTCTTGGCTCTCTGCTGCACAGGTGGATCTTCTTGACGCGGACCTCGTACGCCGTTATATTTCAGCCCGCTCATCGGAGATGAGTCCTTTTGAGCGGCGGAGGATTGATGGCGACGGTGATGGCGACGGTGATGGCGACGGTGATGACGACGGCCACCAGGACGGCCAACTTGGGAATGACTATGTTGAAGATGTGCCGGCAAAGGACGTGCAACGTCGTAGCGGTCATGGTTACAAGCTTCGCCCTCGCAACAAGACTCATATTTGATATTTTAGCTTTGGTGTGCTAATAGCCGTTTCATGATGGCTCTTTTAAAAAAACATTATTTAATTTCTGCATTTTCTTTATGTGGTGTGCCTTTAGCCACTTGTTATTTGCTTTGAGATGTAAGCCTATATAAGGCCTTGAACTTTTCTTTTGATGGTAGAATTAATTGAAATCAAAATTTGGAATTTGCCAACCCTAAATTTCCCTCTCTTCTTCTCTTCTTCTCTTAGCCGCCGCCCCCCTCTTTCTTCCTTCCTCCGAATCGCCGGCCTCAAGGATCACCATCTCCTCTCTCCCTCTTGCTCTCGGTCGCCCCCTTCTCTATAGTGCTCGGCTACTCTCCTCTCCCTCTTGCTCACGGCCACCCGAGATCCTCTCTCTCCAAGGATACTTTGGCCCATGCATGAGAAGTTGTTTGCAAGGAAGAAGATAGCGGTTTCCTCCACGGCGTGAAGTGAAGGAGATTAGCACGTTCATCATCCGTAGCGCGTTTCCCGTGGACTTTCAACGGAGGAGCGATCAAACTTGGTGGATCCACGCATCACGGATCTACAAATCCGAGAGGGGTAACGAAAATATCTACCAAGAGTTTTCTTTCTCTAGATAGTTCTTGTGGTGGACGAATTTTTGCGTTATTTTCCGATTTGTTTCTCTTCGCGGTTAATCAAGTAATAAATCGGTATTTTTCGTTTGGATTTCCGAAAGATTCGTAAGAGGATTGGCGATCCTCGCTTTCTTTTTGTTGGGATAGATCCTACCATCTTTCGAATCATTTTGTTCTTGCTGGATCTATTTTGGTACTGTTAAATTTTCTCAACGTGGTCAGCAAGATAGCCCAAACGCCAAATTAATATCTTCGGAACTACCCAGTTCGCACGCTGAACCTGCGGAAAACCCAAGGACCAGAGGTTGCACCCAACAAAACAATGGAAGCACAAGAAGGTCTTATTATGCATTCACTTCTTTACAATCCGAGGCATACATAGCGAGACATGATTTCGCTAGTATTGCAGCTGTAAACAGAAAGAACCACAAAACAAGCAGGGCGGACAGCACTCCAGTCCGCCGAGACCGCGAGGTCGCCGAGACCGCCGAGACCGCTGAGCTCGCCCAAGCTATGCTGCAATCCGCCGAATACCATGGAGTCCGCCGAAGCCGCGAGGCCGCGCGGACAGACTGTTATTTGCCTCCTGCTGAACCCGAACTGAGGAACTCCCCTACCCGCCTGAAGCCGGCGGACAGGTTATTGAAGCTGGCAAAGATGAAACAGAACTGACAAGCCGCAGAGCGACCTCCTGCTGAGTCCGCAGAGACCGCACACTTCCAAGCACTGACCGAAGTCACAGCCAAACTCCTGGCTCCTTGAAGTTATCCGCGCGACCTGCACACAGCAAACCGTCAGCCTGAAACAATCCGCGCGGACTGGAAAATACAGACCGCAGCACTCGCCCACCCCAACTTACTGTTCACTCAAGTTACTTAGGTTACTGTAGATGTGCCAGGGGGTCCTATTTATAGGCAAGGTGAGGAGTGTGGTCACCGCCCAAGAGATAGCGACACCACCCTCAGTCCGCGCGAATACAACCACCGTCCGCTCAGTCCGCGAGGACTTAGCCGGTCACCAAGGGAAACCGCCAGGAGCAAGGTAACCAATGACGAACCCTCTCCAGTCCGCCTAAGCTAAGCGGACAAGGCACCAGCCCGCAAAGCTCCAACTGCATCAGGACAGCAAACCCCCTTCAATGGCTGTCCGCACCAACCCGAGGCAGTCCACAAGACTCACACCTCAATCCGCCACAAGTCCACGACCAAAGGCAAACAGCAACATTCCGCCCGATCACAGCGGACTTGGCGGATACGGCGGACACCATGAACTTGGCACAATGTGTGACCAAGTCCAAAACCAACAAAGGCCAGTGCGAGCATGGCTGACACAAAGTCCCATCCGCCAAACACCCTAGCACAGACCGCCACCAGTCCGCGAGCACCTCGCACTTGTCCAACGCAGCAGCTTCCTGCCGGACTCCAAGAAACAGTCCGCCAACCGGTCTCCACAGCAAGACCTGCTGTAACACCAGAACTTGACAAGGCCTCAGCCAAGCTCTAAGCCCAGTCCGCAACAGCCCGCGCCGCGGACACATCAGTCCACAAGGCTCCCGCGAACTCGAGCCAACCCGCCTATCAGCACAAACTTGCACCTGCGGCCTCTGAGCAATGCATCAGTCCGCAAGCCTCTCTATCCGCAGATACCAGGCCGCACCAAACCGCGGACTCCATGCAACAACCCGCTCAACACAGCCGGCTTCCACCAGACTTTCCACCAGGCCGCAAAACGCAGTCCGCCCAGTCCTCCCAGTCCGCCAAAGCTGTCCGCCACAGGTCGTGCGGCCTGACCCGTCGCCCACTTCCACTTCACAAATTTCAACACTCCCCCTTGAAGTGAGAAGTGGTGACCAAGCCCAGCAAGCTGCGCAAGCGTTCAAAGGGCCCCTTCGACAGCGGCTTCGTGAAGATGTCAGCAAGATTATCTTCACTCCGAACATGCCCGACCGGCAGAGATCCTTCCAACACCTTCTCCCTGATGAAATGGTGATCAATCTCTATATGCTTGGTCCTGGCGTGACACACTGGATTGTTAACCAGTTTGAGAGCACTCTCATTGTCACCCCGGAGTAAAGTAGGCCCTTGCACTTCTTCATGAACATCCTCTATGAGTCTCCTCAACCAAACGGCTTCCCGAGCAGCCAAGGCCGAAGCCTTATACTCCGCCTCCGTGGTTGAAACCGACACCGAGTCCTGCTTCTTGCTACACCACGAGATGCTAGCTGAACCGCAAGTGAACACATAACCAGAAGTAGACCTTCGATCATCCGAATCACCGCCATAGTCAGCATCCGTGTACCCGAGCAACGCAAACTCCGCATCCCTTCCATAGAGAAGTCCCATTTCAGAAGTCACCTTGACATACTTCAGAATCCCCTTTGCCGCCAACAGATGAGATTTCCTTGGTTCAGCCATATATCGACTTACTCGGCCAACAACATAAGCTATATCCGGCCTTGTAATCGTCAGATAGATCAAGCTCCCAACAAGAGCCCTGAACACCAAGGGATCATTAAGAACCCTTCCCTCATCTCGTCGAAGCTTTAGCCCAGGTTCCAGTGGAGTAGAGCACTTCTTCCCTTCGCCCATGCCAAACCGCTTCACAATACGATCAGCATACCCTTTCTGGCTAATGAGAATCCCGCACTCCTTCCTCTCCACTTCCAGACCGAGAAAGTGATGCAACTCTCCCAAGTCCTTCATCTCGAAGCGTATAGCAAGCTCAGCCCTGAGCCTTGCTACTTCCTCCTCCGAATTTCCTGTGATGATCATGTCATCCACATACAGTAGGACCAAGACTCTTAGCTCTCCCTTCTTCTTGATGAACAAGCTAGAATCCGAGTTAGAAGCAAAGTATCCACAGAATTGCAGGTACTCTGCAATCTTCCCATACCACGCTCTAGGAGCTTGCTTCAACCCGTAGAGAGCCTTCCTGAGTTTGCAGACATAGTCCGGATGCTTCTCAGAGACGAAACCAAGCGGCTGATCCATGAAGATGTCCTTGTCAATCTCTCCGTAAAGAAAGGCATTCTTCACATCGAGTTGCCACAACCTCCATCCCTTGCTAGCAGCCAAGACGATCACCACTCTTACAGACGTCATCTTCGCAACTGGACTGAATGTCTCCTCATAGTCTTCTCCATACTGCTGTGAGAATCCTCTAGCGACCAGGCGAGCCTTGAACCGATCAATGCTCCCATCAGCCTTCTTCTTCAACTTATACACCCACTTGCAAGTGACCGGAGTAATGCCATCAACCTTGGGCACAAGGTCCCAGGTTTCATTCTTTTTCAGAGCATCAATCTCTTCCTTCATGGCACCTTCCCACTCCTTCACTCCAGTGGCCTCGTTGAAGCTTGCAGGCTCTCGCTCATCCAGAGGACCTGCAAAGAAGCAGGAGACAAAGCTCACTGCATTCCCATCACAGTATCGAGCTGGTGGCTTAACCACCCTCTTCGATCTCCGAAGACATGGCTCCTTGCTCACGGCTTCCGTTGCTTCTTCAGGCTCCACTCCTACCTGGGGCAAGCATTGAGCAGTGCTCCCCCTGCTTCCTGAGCCAGAAGGCTCAGCCTCGGAGTTTGAAGCAACAGGAGCTGCTGGTGAAACAGCAAGCTCCTCTTCCAAGCCTTCAGCAGCCTCCACCGGTGCTTCCTCAACCTTGCTACTTCCGGTAAGCTCCACCGAGCCACCTCTATATGACGTCAGCTCGTCAAAGACAACGTCTCTTGACACCATGAACTTCTTCGTCACAGGGTCCATGCATTTCCATCCCTTCTTCCGCTCATCATAGCCAACAAAGACAAGTTTCCTTGCCTTCGCATCCAGCTTTGTCCGTGAAGCATCCGGGACATGCACATAGCAAGTTGAACCGAACACCCTAAGGTGTCCCACACTCGGCTTCTCCTTTAGCAACAACTCAACAGGAGTCTTCATGTTGATAGGGCTGAGTGGCATCCGGTTGATAACATAGGCAGCACAAGACATTCCCTCCGCCCAAAAGGACCTTGGGATATCTTTCGCATGAAGCCAGCATTTGCAGGTCTCCGTCAAATGACGGATCTTCCGCTCCGCTACCCCATTTTGTTGTGGAGTGTGAGCACAAGTAAGCTCTCGTTGGATCCCGTGCTTCCTGCAGAAGTTAGAAAACTCGGAGGAAACAAATTCACCCCCGTTATCAGTTCTAAGCTTCTTAATCCGCAAGCCAAGCCGGCCTTCTACCAACTCCTTGAACTCCACGAACAAACGGACGGCTTCCGACTTCTCTTTCAAGAAGTACACCCAAGTATACCTTGAGTAGTCATCAACCAAGACAAGCATGTAATTGGTTCCACCAAGGCTGGCAGTAACAGTCGGTCCCATCAGGTCGCCATGAATACACTCCAATGGTTTCTTGCTCCTTGTTTGAGATTTATCAAACGGAAGGCGATGTGCCTTACCGTATTGACAGCCCACACAAACATGCCCTTCACCAAAGGAGGACAACATCGGCAACCCCCTCACCAGACTTCTACTAGCCATCGCCTTCAGCTTGTCCATGCCAACATGCCCCAGCCTCTCATGCCAGATAGCCGCACTATCATTGGCCCTCATCCTATCAACATAGGCACTGGTGGAAAGAACAAACAAGTTCTTCACCCTCCTCCCAACATGAGCAACATCAGCCTTCACCGCTGATACGTTGCGAAGGAACCTCACGTCTGTTGGCCCAAACAGAACGTGATACCCAGCGTCCACCGCGTTGGTCACCGAGAAGAGGTTCTTCTTCATGCCCGGCACGTGATACACACTCCTTAACGTGAGTGGCCCCTGATCACTACCCAAAGACACGACCCCCTCCTTCTCTACTGCATAAACAGTATTATCAGCAGTGATAATAGCTTCATTACCTGAGTAAGCCTGCATGGAGGTGAACTTCGACTTGTCTCCGGTGAGGTGATGACCACACCCGGAGTCGACGATCCACTCGCTGTTGAAGTCCTCAGCACATAAGGCCCGGACACAAGTGCCCGTCATGAAAGCTCCTCCCCATTCTGCTTCTTCACTTCGCGAGCAAGCTTCCTCCTTTCCCGCAGCATGCCCAGGCTGCAGTTTGACCTTGCAGTCCCGCTTGAAGTGCCCTCGCTGATGACACCGGTAGCACTTCAAGTTCTTCTTCCAGTCCTTAGGAGCATTGCTCCTCTCCGGCGGATATGAAGATGAAGTCTCCTTCTCAACAGCAGCCTGCACCTTCTTCTTCTTCTTCTTCCCTTCCCATCCCTTCTTCTTGCCTGAGAAGAGAGCCTCGCTGCCTTCCTGATTCAGATTCACTCCAGCCATCTGCCTTGCTAAGCTCTCCTGCGAGGCAAGCAGATTTTCCAGCTCCAGCAGCGACGGCTGAGTAGCACACCCTTGAACAGATGTGACAAAGGCCACATACTCCTTCCGCAAGCCGCGGATAATGTGCCTTTTCATCTTTGCCTCAGAGATAGGCTCATCAGGATCCAGTGCCGACAGCTCAGCACACAGGCTCTTCATCTTTAAGAAGTATTTGGAGATGGAAAGGTCTCCCTGAGTTGCCCTGGCCAACTCATTCTCCAGGAACTGCAGCCGCGCCACATTCTTCCTATTGAACAACTCATCAATGGTTGTCCAAATATCAGCAGCCGACTCACACCCAATGATGTGATCAAACAGTTCCGGAGAGATAGCTCTCTTCAGAACGAACTCTGCCTTAGCATTAGTTCTTCTCCAGAGCCTCACCTGCTCAGCAGTACCGAAAGCAGCAGTTACTTCCTGTCTGTCGTCTCCACCGACAACTTCCCACAGCTCCTCGCCTAGAAGATAGCTCTTCATGCACGACTTCCACTTCTTGTAGTTAGTCGGCGTTAAGAGTTCAATGCCCAGACCTCTTGCTAAGCTTCCTTCCATTGCAATCACCTGTTGGTACCCTTCAGCAGCTCCGAGCAACAACACAGGTTGAACACCACTCAATCACTGAGTAACAACCCTGGTTGACCTCCGCTCACGCAACTGAACCTCCGCAACCTCAGAAACCTCGCTCTGATACCATGTTAAATTTTCTCAACGTGGTCAGCAAGATAGCCCAAACGCCAAATTAATATCTTTGGAACTACCCAGTTCGCACGCTGAACCTGCGGAAAACCCAAGGACTAGAGGTTGCACCCAACAAAACAATGGAAGCACAAGAAGGTCTTATTATGCATTCACTTCTTTACAATCCGAGGCATACATAGCGAGACATGATTTCGCTAGTATTACAGCTGTAAACAAAAAGAACCATAAAACAAGCCGGGCGGACAGCACTCCAGTCCGCCGAGACCGCGAGGTCGCCGAGACCGCCGAGACCGCTGAGCTCGCCCAAGCTATGCTGCAATCCGCCGAATACCACGGAGTCCTCCGAAGCCGCGAGGCCGCGCGGACAGACCGTTATTCGCCTCCTGCTGAACCCGAACTGAGGAACTCCCCTACCCGCCTGAAGCCGGCGGACAGGTTATTGAAGCTGGCAAAGATGAAACAGAACTGACAAGCCGCAGAGCGACCTCCTGCTGAGTCCGCAGAGACCGCACACTTCCAAGCACTGACCGAAGTCACAGCCAAACTCCTGGCTCCTTGAAGTTATCCGCGCGACCTGCACACAGCAAACCGTCAGCCTGAAACAATCCGCGCGGACTGGAAAACACAGACCGCAGCACTCGCCCACCCCAACTTACTGTTCACTCAAGTTACTTAGGTTACTGTAGATGTGCCAGGGGGGTCCTATTTATAGGCAAGGTGAGGAGTGTGGTCACCGCCCAAGAGATAGCGACACCACCCTCAGTCCGCGCGAATACAACCACCGTCCGCTCAGTCCGCGAGGACTTAGCCGGTCACCAAGGGAAACCGCCAGGAGTAAGGCAACCAATGACGAACCCTCTCCAGTCCGCCTAAGCTAAGCGGACAAGGCACCAGCCCGCAAAGCTCCAACTGCATCAGGACAGCAAACCCCCTTCAATGGCTGTCCGCACCAACCCGAGGCAGTCCTCAAGACTCACACCTCAATCCGCCACAAGTCCACGACCAAAGGCAAACAGCAACAGTCCGCCCGGTCACAGCGGACTTGGCGGATACGGCGGACACCATGAACTTGGCACAATGTGTGACCAAGTCCAAAACCAACAAAGGTCAGTGCGAGCATGGCGGACACAAAGTCCCGTCCGCCAAACACCCTAGCACAGACCGCCACCAGTCCGCGAGCACCTCGCACTTGTCCAACGCAGCAGCTTCCTGCCGGACTCCAAGAAACAGTCCGCCAACCGGTCTCCACAGCAAGACCTGCTGTAACACCAGAACTTGACAAGGCCTCAGCCAAGCTCTAAGCCCAGTCCGCAACAGCCCGCGCCGCGGACACATCAGTCCGCAAGGCTTCCCGCGAACTCGAGCCAACCCGCCTATCAGCACAAACTTGCACCCGCAGCCTCTGAGCAATGCATCAGTCCGCAAGCCTCTCTATCCGCAGATACCAGGCCGCACCAAACCGCGGACTCCATGCAACAACCCGCTCAACACAGCCGGCTTCCACCAGACTTTCCACCAGGCCGCAAAACGCAGTCCGCCCAGTCCGCCAAAGCTGTCCGCCACAGGCCGCGCGGCCTGACCCGTCACCCACTTCCACTTCACAAATTTCAACAGGTACAACCCAAAAGCTCGTTCGGGATCAAGATTATCCCATTTAGCCGGAAAGAATTTGGCCTATAGCCAACATTCGATCTATTTGCGGAACGGCAATCCGTATTGTTAGCGCGAGCGATAAATAAAATAATTGTTGTTGCTGCGTTTTCATTATCGTGTGGAATAGAGAGCGTAGATCGTGTCATAAGCGTTATCGTGGCCTCCGTGACGAATCTCTAGGACGTAGCCTGCATCAGAGGATCAACTTCTATCTTCTCCAGGCAAGTTCAACCCTAACTTCTCCTTCAAGAAACTTTGAAAAAGGTAGAAGGGTTGGATCATTTTCTTCACAGCAACGATTAAGGGAGAAAATTCCACATCAAGTTCTAATCAAGAAGAAGTCAACAATCTCTCTCTTACTGGGTGACATTTCAAAACACACAATTCCTTTTTGATATTATAATTTTGTAAGATCTATCTATAGATCTGAGGGTAGGGGATTAATTTCTCTGAGTTGTAAGCCTATATTATAAAGGCTGAGCTAGGGATGTGTGCCTGAGGTAGGAGAAGGGGAAATTTCTCTGAGCTGTAGGAGCAGGAAGGTTCTAAGATTGTAGGGCAAGAGTTTGTTTGAGGAGTAGGAGTGAAGGTGCACTCTGAGGTAGGATTCTTGGAGAGGAATTTGAGTTATATGATCTTAATGATCTGAGGTAGGACATTACATTTTCTGAGTTGTAGGAGCCAGTTGGGCTCTAATGTGTAAGATCTGAGGATCTAAGGAAAAGAAAGAAGAAGTTTGTCGAAATCTAGTTCAATGCTAGATAGTCAAGGGGGAAAGTGGATGTACCAATAAATTGGGAAACCACTATAAATCTGTGTGTGCTGTGCTGATTTGCTGTGTTGTGATGATTTGTTGTGTTGTATTGTAACTGTTATATTTATATTCATTCGGCTTTTTTGAATGATGTGATTGGATTTATTCACTGTAAGTAAATTTATGTTATTTAAAAGTATCCAAGATTTAAATTGGACCTATTCACCCCACTCTAGGTCACTCACTATCCTAAAATAAACACTTTACAACTAGTGCTATTTCTATAGCTAGGAATCCCGTATCACATAGCAGGACTAAGCACATAAGGATTAGATATCACTTTATAAGAACGCATGTATAATATGAGGATATTAGTCTCGAGTTTGTTCCCACTGACAAGCAGTGCTGACATCTTCACTAAGCCACTAGATGAAGCAAAGTTCAACACCTTCAAATTTGAATTGGGTATGTTGAACTTAGTTTAGCTTCAGTTACTCCCTATAGTATTTTTGGCTGCATATTTGTTTCTTTCTTGAAGGATGTGAAGACCTTTAGTGGTATAAAGATTGTGGAGATCAAATTGTCTATCAGGAATATGTGATAGGAGATGCTCTTATTGAGGTGGAGCAATTAAAACAGCTACAGGAGCAGGTTCAGCCCTGTAAAGAGATGGCACTAGTAGCCGTATCAATTGATATCCTACACATAGCTACGGGAGAAGAAAATCAAAGGAAGCTAGACCTCCCTGACTATTTTACAAATGTTAAAAAGGGGGAGAGAAGGGGTTGATCAAGTTATGGATCAAGTGGTATCAAGACCAAAAGGATTGATCAAGCAAGCTCAACTGTGGCTGTAAGATGGGGGGAGAAGAGATGCTTCTAAATAGGACTAAAGAATGGGCTGATCAAGTTATGGATCAAGCGCTATCATGGCCAAAAGGATTGATCAAGCAAGCTCAACTGTGACAGTAAGACAGTGGGAGCAGGGATGCTTCTAAACAGGATTGTGACTGTAAAACAAGGGGAGCAGGGATGCTTATAAATAGGGAGAGTAGGTAAACCTCCTGTAATTTTCTTATTATAGTGTTTTATTAGTGCAAATATGGCATGTATGTCATTGACTAAGAAATTGAAGTGAGGTTTTGACTTCTTCAAATAGGGGTAGATTGTTGGGACCATTGATTCGAATAATCTTGATCTGCAAGAAGTCAAACAAGTCAATGATATACACCTAGTTATATTTGATATTGTTGTAAGTTAATGCATGTAGGTTAGCCATTGTTACAATAATAGGATAGGTGGACACAAAGAAGTTAGCTGGATAGGCAAGAAATTGCCTAAGTCCACAGCCGTTGAGTGGAGCAAGCTCACTTAACGCCAGATGGCTTAAGGAAGGAAGCTGGATGAAGAAATGCAGCTAAGTCCACAGTCATTGAGTGAAGGCAGTTCACTCAATGCCATAGCACCAAAAGCATTGAATAAAGTCAGGACTGTCAAAGCCTAAGCAGTGGAAGCCAGAGAAATAGCTAAGTCCATAGGCGTTGAGTGATGTCAACTCTCTCAATGCCATGTAGCATAATTCATCGAGTATTATTGTCTAAGGCAAAGCCATAGAGTTTTTGTCAAAGAAAAATAAGCTAAGTGAAGAAGCGTTGAGTGAAGCCAGTTCACTCAACGCCATACTGATTCTGTCAATGCCATAGAAGAAAGACTAGAAAATTTGTCTAAGTCCACAGGCGTTGAGTGAAACCAGTTCACTTAACGCCTAATGACAAAAGCTTTGAGTCAAGCTCTAGCAGTAAAAGTCAAGGGGAAAGAGTGAAATAGAAAAATGGCTAAGTACAAAAGCATTGAGTGATGAAGCTATACTCAATGTTCTCAATGTCATGTAGTGGAGCAGTTGTGGCCAAGTACAAAAGCGTTAAGTGATGAAGCTACACTCAACGCTCTTAACGCCATGGTTGCTGAAGAAGCAAAAAATAATCTAAGGCAAAAAACATTGAGTGATGAAGCTACACTCAACACTCTCAACGTCAAAGTTGCTGAAGAAGCAGAAAATAATCTAAGGCAAAAAGCGTTAAGTGATGAAGCTACACTCAACGCTCTCAACGCCAAGGATGTAGAAAGGGCTGAAGATCAAGCTAAGGCAAAAAGTGTTGAGTGAAGCTTATACAATCAATGCTCTCAATGCCTGGACAAGTTCAAAATTTGACTAAGTTAAAAAGCGTTGAGTGGATCTTACTCACACAACATCTAGCAGAGCTGAAAATGTTCTAAGTCCAGATTCGTTGAGTAATGCTTATTCACTCAATGCTTGTGTACTTGTCTGAAATTTTCTAAGTCCAGAATGCCTGACGTTTGCCAAGTCAACAAAGTTCAAAATGACTAAGGAAGAGCTGTAATCCATTACTTACGGCATTGTTAGTCTCATTCTGTAAAACTAATGATATAATCAGCTGATTGTACAACCCTGTGTCCGGCGAGCGGGTCCCACCAGGGAGGTTGAACAGGCCTGCCCCCGCGACTCGCACCCAAGCGGCAGGACGGGCTGAACGACTAAAGGACTGGCCCGCTCCTGCCCATCTCAGGCGAGCGAGCTGGCGACCCGCAGCAAGCGAGCCGGACCCGAGCTGGCGACCCGCAGCAAGCGAGCCGGACCCGAGCTGGCGACCCGCCGCAAGCGAGCCGGACCCGCGATTGGCGACCCGCCGCAAGCGATCCGGACCCCGAGCGCGACCTGACCGCCGATCCGCCCGGCAAAAGGCAGGCGGCTCGCCCATATCGGCTCGCACTCGCCCAGTGAGGGTAGGCGAGCCCCAGAGCCGGGTCGCACCCGCCTCCTGCGGGAGAACTGAAGGCGAGCTGACCGCCCGGGGGTGCGAATAGCTACTCAGAACAGCGGAGCCTCGCTGTTGGCAGGCCAGGTTGGACTGCGCATAGCTGTTCAGAACAGCGGAGTTTGGCTGTTGGCAGACCCATCCAGGGGTCTTTTGGTACTTCCAGGTCAGTCCTTTTGGTTATTGGCAGTTCAGATTCTGAAAATCTATAAATCGGACCCAAGGGGTACCTCAGAGGACACGCTTTCAGTGCCTCCTTGCTCTCATTTTCAAGTGTTCTCTGAGAGTACCTTAGCTCGGCTCTTGGCTAAGGAGGGGAAGCGCTCAGAGATCTTCCGGGTTTGTGGTGGGACCTCCCTGCCGAGCCCTTGGGTCTGTCTTTCCTTGTCTCTCTCGTTGTTTTTCTTGCAGGTGCGAAGTAGGCACGAGACCACCCCTTCCCCAAGGGTCGAACTCCACAAGAGGCCGGTTTCCGGTTTCAACATTTTGGTGCGGTGAGCGTGGAGAGTGGTCAGTGCAGAAAAGCTTCGGCGAGCTCAATGACGGGAGGTCAAGGATCTGACAGGCAGAACTCGCCGCCCAACCCACCTCTCGCGACAGTGGGGATGTTTGAAGACTTCAGGAATGAGGTGCTGGATCTCGTCAAGATCGCACTCGGCGTGCGGGCCGAGTGTTCGACTCCGGCAGCCCAAATCGCGGCCGCCCCCTCTCTGGGCGAAGACGCTCCTGGCAGGCGAGCCGGGAAGGAAGTGGCTGAGGAAGGTCGGGGGAGCGAGCTCTCGGGGCGCGAGCTCTTCCCCGGCTCGGCAGGCCGAGGCCGATTCGGCGAGCTGGGTCCGCGTGACTCGCCGGCCCGCCAGGTGGGGGGGGGGGGGGCAGCCCTTTTAGCGAGCTGGTCTCCTCAGCTCCAGTACCAGACGGGTTCAGAGAGCCCGAGATGACCTACTACACCGGGAAGGGAGACCCGGTTCAGCACGTCCAGTGGTTCGAAGACGTGGTCTCCATCCGTCAGATGTCGGACGGATTCAAGTGCCGTCTCTTCGCCATCACCCTCCGGGATAAGGCGAGGGAGTGGTTCCACCAGCTGCCGGCCAGTTCCATCTATTGCTTCGAGGACCTACGCCGAGGGTTCATGTTGAGGTTCACTACCGCAAAGAAGAGGAAGAAGGAGTCTGAGTCCCTGTTCCACATAAAGCAGGGGGTGAACGAGACGTTGGGAAGCTACGTCGACCGGTTCCAGGAGGAGGTCACCCAAGTCCAGGAGATGCCGGGCCACAGTCTGATGATGGCCTTCACACTGGGCCTGCAGCAGGGTTTCTTCCGCATGGAGCTGAAGAGGATTCCCCCCCTCTCCTACGAGGAGCTGATGGAGAGGGCGGCGAGAGAGGTCGACGGGGAAGCGTCGAACCCAGAATTTGCGAGGAAGTTGGCCAGGTGGGCGACTGAGGAGGAGAAGGAGTCGAGGGGAGGAAGAAGACAGGAAGAGAGGAGGGAGGAGCCCAGGCAGAGGGAGCAGAGGCAGCTCCAAGGACAGCAACCGGGATGGGGGCGTCAGGAGCCCGACCGTAGGCTGGGCTGGAGACCAGAGTGGCAGGGGCAGGGGCCACAGAGGGGCTACTACGGGAGAGGCCACTATCAGGGGAGGCAGGACCAGTTCCACCCCCCAGGCTGGAGGCAGGGTCAGAGGCCGCGGCTCCCCGATCAGGAGGAGGCCATGGCCATAGCTCTGGGAGCAAGGAGAGGGGTCATGAGGAGGAGGAGAAGGGAGTTCAGGGTGGAACTGCCCTACTGCGACTTCCATCAGGAAGAGGGGCACGCAACGGCCACGTGCCCGGAATTCTTGGAGATGAGAGAGAACAGGGGGCGGCAGCAGCAGCAGGAGGAGGTGCGGCAGGAAGTGAGGATCGAGGAGGTCCTGCCTCGGACGGAGGAGGATCGCTGTGAAGACCGGGTGGATGTGGGGACCCGAGGAATGATCGGAGTGATCCACGGGGGAGTAGGGGTCGAGGCTTCCCGCAAGGCAAGTCTCCACACCATGTATCGGCGGAGCGTCGCCTCTACGTCCCAAACCCCGCCGCCAGAGGAGAGGATCACTTTCTCTAGAAGTGATATGTCGGACCACGAGGATCCGTTCTGTGATGCGTTGGTCATCAAGGCCGCCATCGAGAACTTCACTGTCTCTCGGATCCTAGTGGAAAATGGGAGTTCCGTGAACGTCGTCTTCAAGAAGGCGTTTGACGCGATGCAGGTGGAAGCTAAGAGGGTGCTGGCCTCGGACGGGCCCTTGTTCGGGTTCTCGGGAGAGAGGAAGGAGGTAGAGGGAGGAGTCGGCCTCCACGTAACCCTGGGGGGGCAGTCCCGAAACTGCAAGTTCGTCATTGTGGACGCCCCCAGCAGCTACAGCGCAATCTTCGGGAGGCCCCTGATCAGTGCCTTCCGTTGCATCCCCTCATCTTTCCATCAGTGCTTGAAGTTCAACGCTGAGGGGGCGCAGGTCAGGGTTAAGGGAGACCCTAAGGTGGCACGGGAATGCTACGTCACCGCGGTGAACACCATCTCTTGGCAGGAAGGGGCCGAGGAGATGGGGCGGAGGATGGAGGCAAACGAGCAGGGAGCCGGAGAGGTGGAGCTGGAGGTGAAGGGCTGCGCAGGAAAGGCGGGAGGAGGAGGTTTGGAGGAAGTGGTCGAAGTAAGGGCCATGGCAGGGGAGATGGAGGTAGAGGTCCCCGCTCAGGAGGAAGGGGATGCCGAGGGATGGGGGGAGCAGTCCAGACTGGAGGCCGCAGAGGAGGTGGTGGAGCTGGAAGTGCTCACCCGCGGAGGTAGGGTGGAGAAGATCCGCGTCCGCGGGGGGCTGACCCCGGAGGACCAGGGCAGGATGCTGGAGTGCATCCAGAAGAACGTGGACATCTTCGCCTGGAGCGCCGCGGAGATGCCGGGGGTTGACGCGGATGTGGCTTGCCACCGCCTCAACCTGGACCCGGGAACACGCCCCGTCCAGCAGAAGAAGAGATCCACGGCGGACAAGCTTGCGGAGCCCATCAGGGAGGAGGTGGCAAAACTTCTCAAAGCGGGCTTCGTGTCCGAAATTCAATACCCCGGCTGGGTCTCGAACGTTGTGATGGTCAAAAAGGGAGACGGCCGCTGGCGCCTGTGTATCGATTTTTCCCTTCTTAATAAAGCTTGTCCTAAGGATTGTTACCCCTTGCCTCGGATCGACGCGCTGGTTGACTCAGCCGTCGGTTTTTCTGTAATGAGTTTTTTAGATGCATTTTCAGGTTACCATCAGATCAGGATGCACCCCCCGGACATAAAGGATGTCTCATTCATCACAGGGGACGGCTGCTATTGCTACAAGATGATGCCGTTCGGGTTGAAGAACGCTGGTGCCACCTATCAAAAAATGATGGACAGGGTCTTCAAGGAGCAAAGGGGGAGAAACTTGGAGGTCTACGTGGACGACCTCATGATCAAGAGCCGAGACGTGGACTCCCACCTCCGGGACCTGGAGGAGACGTTCACCACCCTGCGCCGATACAAGATGCGGCTGAACCCCCTTAAGTGTGTTTTCGGGGCTAGCCGGGGGAAGTTCTTGGGGCATCTCCTCACCCCCGCGGGGGTCGAGCCGAATCCCGATAAGGTCAAGGCAATCTTGGAGTTGGGGTCCCCGCGGAATGCGAAGGAGGTCCAACGGTTGACGGGGAAGCTAGCAGGACTGAGCCGCTTCCTCTCTCGGGCAGGGGAGAAGTGCTCCCCTTCTTCAAAACGCTGAGGGGGGGCCAGAGGTTCGAATGGACTAAGGAATGCGAGGAGGCGTTCCAGGCCCTCAAGGCGCAGCTAACACAGGCCCCGCTGCTCCAGGGGCCGAAGGAGGGTGAAGACTTGTTCCTATATCTCGGGGTCGGGGCAGAGGCCCTGAGCTCCGTCTTGGTTCGAGAAGAGGGGAAGAGACAGCTCCCTGTCTATTACGTCAGCCGGGTCCTGAGGAAGGCCGAACTCCGGTATCCGATCCTGGAGAAGCTCGCGTTCGCATTAATCATCTCGGCCCGGAGGCTACGACCTTACTTCCAGGCGCACTCGATCCGAGTGGTGACAGACCATCCTCTCCGCAATATCTTCGAGGGGGTGGAGCACTCGGGCCGGCTGGCCAAGTGGTCGGTGGAGCTAAGCGAGTTTGATGTCTCCTTCGTGCCACGGCTCTCGATCAAAGCTCAAGCGATGGCCGACTTCCTGGCCGACTACGTGGTAGAAGTAGCAGAGGAGGAGCTCACTTGCCCGGCTCCTTGGAAGGTGAGGGTGGATGGAGCCTCGGGAAGGCATTCACTCGGGATAGGAGTGGTCCTGGAGAGCCCCCAAGGGACTCAGATTGAGCAGACGGTGGTGGTACATTTCCCCATTACTAACAACCAGGCCGAGTACGAAGCAGTGATAGCGGGACTACGCCTGGCCAGAGAGTTGGGGGTGCTGGATGTGGAAGTTCTGACCGACTCCATGGTGGTGGCTTCCCAGATCAACGGGGAGTTCGAAGCAAGGGAGCCCGCTTTGAAGTTATACTTGGCCAAAGTGAAGGGGGTCATAGGGACCTTCCAGACCTTCTCCATCCAACACGTGCCAAGGGAAAAGAATGAACAGGCCGACCAACTAGCGAAGCATGGCCCCCGGATGGGGGGCACCATCACCGACCTGTTCCGCCCCTCCATCGAAGAGGGGGAGCTCATGGAGATCGATCAGCAGCCCTCGTGGATGGACCCAGTAGTAGTTTTCCTCTCCACGGGAGAGTATCCGGAAGGAGTAGACAAGAAGAAGCTGAGGCACAAGTCCGCCTACTACCTCCTCAAAGACGGGCAACTATACAGAAAAACCCTTTCCGGGATGCTGGCTCGCTGCGTATCCGAGGGCGAGGCACAGAGGATCTTGGAAGAAGTCCACTCAGGGGAGTGCGGGAGTCATTCCGGGAGTCGGACCTTGGAGGGGAGGATAGTCCGGCAGGGGTATTTCTGGCCCACCCTGGGCCGAGACGCCGCGGAGTTCGCAAGAAGATGTCATAAGTGCCAGCTATTTGCCCCCCTCCAGCTACAGTCGGCCCAGCAACTCAAGAGCATCACGGCCCCCTGGCCCTTTGCAATCTGGGGGATGGATTTGGTTGGGCCGTTCCCCCAGGCTAGCGGCCAGAGAAGGTTCCTCCTGGTGATGATCGACTACTTCTCAAAGTGGATGGAGGTGAAGGCGTTGGCAAAGGTGACCTCCCAGGTAATCAGGAACTTCGTTTGGGGGGAGATCATCTGTCGCCATGGGCTGCCCCAGGCCATCGTCACAGACAACGGGCCTCAGTTCGCCAGCGCCGAGTTCACCAGTTTTTGCGAGCAGCTAGGGATCGACCTCAGATTCGCCTCGGTCCACCACCCCAGGAGCAACGGGCAGGTGGAGGCGGCGAACAAAATCATCGTCAATCTCCTCAAAAAGAAGGTGGAAAACCTGAGGGGGAGCTGGGTGGAGCAGCTCCCCGCCGTCCTTTGGGCCCTTAGAACCACCCCGAACACGGCCACGGGGGAGACCCCCTTCAAGCTCTCCCATGGGTGCGAGGCGGTGCTCCCCATAGAATTTGAAGTTCAAACGCCGCGGGTCGGAACGGCCAGGGAAGGCCGAGAGGAATGGCAAGCCGAGAATGGGGAGGAGCTGAGACTCTCCCTCGACATGGTAGAAGAGTTGAGGGATCTTTCGGCCGTCCGACAGGAGGAGGTCAAAAGGAGGATGGCGAAATACTTTGACAAGCATGTCAGGGTCAAGCAGTTCACGGAAGGGGACCTGGTACTGAAGAAGGTGGACGCGGCAGGGCGGTCAGCGCCTGTAGGGAAACTCAACCCCAGCTGGGAGGGGCCATTCATTGTGAAGGAAGTTTTGAAGTCGGGGGGCTATCGGCTCCAAAATGTAGAGGGCGAGGCCCTGAGTCTCACCTGGAGTGGAGACGACTTGAAGAGATTTTTTCCCTAATTTTCTGTAAACAACCTGATTTCTCATAATGAAGCTTTTCTTCTCCTCCCCCCCCCCAGGAATGTCATATCTATGCTTGCTCAGAGAGTTGGAATGAACTTGGACCCCGAGAAGATCCCGTTGTCAGGCTCCCACCTAGCTGGCAGGGCCGGAAGTCACTCGGTGTCATCCCTAGCCTCGAGAAGATCCCGCTGCCAGGCTCCCACCTAGCTGGCAGGGCCGGAAGTCACTCGATGGAATGAACTTGGACCCCGAGAAGATCCCGCTGCCAGGCTCCCACCTAGCTGGCAGGGCCGGAAGTCACTCGGTGTCATCCCTAGCCTCGAGAAGATCCCGCTGCCAGGCTCCCACCTAGCTGGCAGGGCCGGAAGTCACTCGATGGAATGAACTTGGACCCCGAGAAGATCCCGCTGCCAGGCTCCCACCTAGCTGGCAGGGCCGGAAGTCACTCGGTGTCATCCCTAGCCTCGAGAAGATCCCGCTGCCAGGCTCCCACCTAGCTGGCAGGGCCGGAAGTCACTCGATGGAATGAACTTGGACCCCGAGAAGATCCCGCTGCCAGGCTCCCACCTAGCTGGCAGGGCCGGAAGTCACTCGGTGTCATCCCTAGCCTCGAGAAGATCCCGCTGCCAGGCTCCCACCTAGCTGGCAGGGCCGGAAGTCACTCGATGGAATGAACTTGGACCCCGAGAAGATCCCGCTGCCAGGCTCCCACCTAGCTGGCAGGGCCGGAAGTCACTCGGTGTCATCCCTAGCCTCGAGAAGATCCCGCTGCCAAGCTCCCACCTAGCTGGCAGGGCCGGAAGTCACTCGATGGAATGAACTTGGACCCCGAGAAGATCCCGCTGCCAGGCTCCCACCTAGCTGGCAGGGCCGGAAGTCACTCGGTGTCATCCCTAGCCTCGAGAAGATCCCGCTGCCAGGCTCCCACCTAGCCGGCAGGGCCGGAAGTCACTCGATGGAATGAACTTGGACCCCGAGAAGATCCCGCTGCCAGGCTCCCACCTAGCTGGCAGGGCCGGAAGTCACTCGGTGTCATCCCTAGCCTCGAGAAGATCCCGCTGCCAGGCTCCCACCTAGCTGGCAGGGCCGGAAGTCACTCGATGGAATGAACTTGGACCCCGAGAAGATCCCGCTGCCAGGCTCCCACCTAGCTGGCAGGGCCGGAAGTCACTCGGTGTCATCCCTAGCCTCGAGAAGATCCCGCTGCCAGGCTCCCACCTAGCTGGCAGGGCCGGAAGTCACTCGATGGAATGAACTTGGACCCCGGGAAGATCCCGCTGCCAGGCTCCCACCTAGCTGGCAGGGCCGGAAGTCACTCGGTGTCATCCCTAGCCTCGGGAAGATCCCGCTGCCAGGCTCCCACCTAGCTGGCAGGGCCGGAAATCACTCGATGGAATGATCCAGAAAGCAATGGCCTGCGACCTAGAGCAAATTGCGTTGTCAGACTCCCACCTAGCCGGCAAGGCCGGAAACTGCCCGAAAAGCGTGCGCAGCAGGACGGAATCGCAAGAGTTAGCCAGAAAAGAAGGAAAGGGTCTAGCATAGCCCCACCCTCAAGCCCCGGGAAAGGTGGTCGAGTAAACACAAAGGCCTGGGCGAGAGTCCACAGAGATTTAAGCATGTGGCCGAGGGGCGAGCCAGCTCACCTCGCTCGGCAGACGAGCAAGCTCGCCTCGCTCGGCAGACGAGCAAGCTCGCCTCGCTCGGCGGACGAACCAGCTCGCCTCGCTCGGAGGACGAGTCAGCTCGCCTCGTCAGAGCCGGGCCGCTGGGACGGGTCGCGCCGTCCGGCAATGACATCGTTAGAAAACAAGACAGACGAGAAGTGTAAAAAGAACAGTGTGTAAAAGGAACAATAGACAGAAATATAGAGTATAAGCGCAACTCGCGCATACAACACAGACCAGATTTTTACACATAATGTTCATCTACAAGGCAGATTACAAAAAACACGAGACCTAGAAACCCTAAAGCGGCTGGAAGCTTCTGTCGCCGGGCTCCGGCACGGGGAGGAACAGCGCCGGCACCACGTCTTTGGCCGAGAGTCCCGCTGCCTCGCTCGTAAGCAGATCCGCGCGCCTCAGCGTCTGCATCGTGTATCTCGCTGCGCTGGCCGCGTTCTTCTGCATTAGCACTTCCAGGTCGTAGTCGGAGAGGTGCTCGCGCGGGCAGACCCCGCTGGCCGGAGGAGGGACAGCGGCAGCGGCCTCCAGCTCGCGTACCCGGGCCTCCAGCGCCGCCTTCTCCTGGCGAAGGGTGGCAATCTCGGCGCCCATCCGGCTCGCCGTCGCCGCGTCCTGAAAAACGGAATAGGAATCATCATAAGCTGCGTTCGCAAGAAGAAGAGATTAGCTCCGGTTGAGAGCGTACCACCCCGCCCAGATATTGCGCGAGGGTCTCCTCGGCGGCGGCGGCTCGCCCTCTCTGAATATCCGCGTCCTCCCGAGCGAGCTTCCAGGCCTCTTCCTTCTCCTCCGCCATCTTTTGGATGGACGCGGCGTTCCGCTCCACCTGGGTACAGCGTCGCCCCACCATGTGCGCCAGCTCCAGGCCGCGCAGCTGGGCCCACGCGCTCTCATGGATCAGCACCCGTGTCTCCTCCCTGTCGAATATGGCGGCGTCTTCGCGCGAGTACAACCCAAAGGAGAAGCTGTACGCCTCCCCGCCGATTGTGTCCTGTTCCATCCAGCTCGGCAGCAGGGTCGAGATCGTTGCGCGATTCGACTCCTTGTCCCAAGCCAGGAGCGGGACGCCGAGCTCGTCCAGGTACCTCTCGCCGTAGCCAAAGTTCCGATGCGCTCTCGGCACCGGCTCCGCAGCGGCTCCAGACCCGCCCGGCGGCGCGGAGGTGCCCGCCGCCCCGACCAGGGAATCGCTGGTCGAAACAACCAGCGGGGGCGAGGGGGCCTCAGTCGGCAAGACCGCGGGGGCCTTGCCCTTTCTTTGGCCTGCGGATGGTTGCTGATCCGCGGTCTTCGCCGACTTCGGCGGAGGCGCTGACTGCCCGCCGCCCGGTCGCTTCTTGGCCGGGACCGATGAGATGTCACGCTGAGCGGCATCCGCGGCCTGGGCGCGGGCGAGAACCCCGGGGGGAATCCGGGCGCTTTCGTAAGGAGGATGAAGGGGAATGTCGCGTTCGCCTGCGAAGAAGGGAAGGTGAGATGAAAGAAGAGTGGGAAAGTAAGGACTAATGGAGACGAGTAGCAAACCTCCCCCCGGCGGGACAACCGCGAGATCGTCAAGGTGGCGGCGCAGGAACGCGACCTCGAAGTTCTTCCCGACGAAGAACGCGAACAGGTCGGCTTCATGGCCGCCTAGGTTGGGTGGCCGGTAGCTCGCCTCGCTGAGCTGCACCGGCTAGAAGGGCACGTTGCCGAAGTCCCCCTTGACGAACAGGAACTTCTTCAGCTAGTTGTGGCTCTTGTTGACAGTCTCCCGCACCTTGAGGTGGGCGCTGGAGAAGTAGGCCGTCCCGTCTCGGTTCGCCCTGAAAGAGAACAGCTTCCGGAATACTGCGAGGCTGAACTCCACCCGCTCCTCTCGCAAGAAGCAGGCGAACCCCATCATGACGGCGATGGAGTTCGGGGTCATCTGGCCCAGGACGACCGCGAAGTATTTGAGCACCTGGCGCACCTCGGGCCACAGGGGAAGTCGCAGGCCCACCTCGAAGTGAGCGAGGGGGATGGCGAGTTCATCCCCAAATAGGTCGTTGATCTTCTCCCTCTCATCAGGTCGCCTCGCAGAAAACCCGGCCGGGATGTGGTCGCCTAGAGCTTCCAAGTATTCGCGCTCTGTGATGACGGCGCGAGGGAAATCGTGCTCGGAGAAGGTCCAAGCGCATTTGCTTCGGCCGTCCGCGTCGCCGCCGCCTCCGCCCATCCCCGTTGATTCGCCGCCGAACGCGAGACAAAAAGCCGGGAGGCGAGCTAGAATCGCACTTCGCGAGAAAAGGGGAAGCGAGAAGACGTTTTGGAGTCGGTGAAGAAATAAGGGCCGGCAGGACCTATTTATAGGAAAAGAGAAGGGGCGGGAAACTTCCCGCCAAAAGATGGGGTGCGGATAGCAAAAATTAATCCGACGGTTCGACTTCCCGCGCGCGAGCACACCTCAAAGGTCGAGCCGGCACGGTTCTCGCCCGGCTGCAGCCGCGGGAGACCGGTGCGGGCGAACCAACCCCAACCCGCACCCGCACGGCGTGCCGCGCGAGACGGGAGATTCCCCGTCTAGCGAGCTCCTCGGCTCGCCCCCGCCCCGATCAGCGCGAAGAAAAGAATGGACCTTTCCCCCTAACCCGCACACAGAAGACCAAAGAAGAGCAGCGCAACAATTTCAATACATCTCAGCAACAAAATAGTTAGGCCCATAGGCAGGCTAAAAGAGTCGCAAGCAATTACAAATACAAATACAAGATAAATTCGAGATGACGGTAACCCCGCGGTATCACGCGAGCGAGGGGCAAACAACTGGGTCAGTACTCGACCCACTTCCGCCTGTGCCGCCTCTTCGTTCCCGCCCGAGGCGGCACGCGGGGATCGTGGTAATCGCGAACCGCCACCAGCTCCCGCTGAGCCCGGCCGACCTGCTCCACGGCGCTCTTAAGATGCCCCTCGGCTCGCGTTATATGCACGCCCGGCGAGGTGACGTCGTCGTCTTCCGCTTCACGCCGAGGGCCCTCCAAGGCCGCGAGCCGGGCATCGGTCTCGGCCTTGTCGCCTTCGATCCTCCTTATGGCCTCCTGCAGCAGCATTGTGTGTTTCTGGAATAGCCGCGTCACCTGCCTCTTCATCCCCGCCGCATCGTTCGGGTCGCCCAGATAATCAGATACACTGTCCACGTCAGGCGGGGGCGAGTACCCTTCGCTCATCTCGGTCTCAGGCGAGGCCCTGCGAAAGCCTGCGAGCGGGGAGGGGTCAGAATGAGCGAGCAAGAGGCAAAGTCAACGATAAAAACCAGCTCACCAGGGGTGGGCACATCGCCCGCACCGACAGATGGGCGGGAAGAGCCCGGCCGATCCCGAAAGTCCCCTCCCTCGAGGGTCTCAAGAGATTTCCCCAGCCCATGGGAGACCGCTGGACGGGGAGTTTCCGGAGGTGGGCGATCCGGACCTGGGGAACTCGCGATCTTCTCAGGCGATGGAGGCGGAGGACGATCCTCTCCCCGGTTCTCCACCTCCTCACAGGGAATTACCTGCAAAACAGGGAGTCAGACGAATAGCGATAATCGGCGGAAGGCCACGCACCCCGGGGACTACCTCAGCACCCGCCGCCGAGCTGGAGGCCGGGCAGTCGCCCGCCAGAGAACGCTTAACGATCTTTCCCTTCGCCGGCCTGAAGAGGGGGCCGGAGGATCCGCGAGCTAGCCATGGGGCGGCCTCAAGGGCCTCCTCCTGAGTCTACAGGACCGCTGCCGCCAGGCGAGCTCGCACTTCTTCGCTAACCGGCATCGAGGAACAAAAGTCTGCTCAGAGAAAATAAAGGGATTTGGGGGGCCTCCTACAGGGGTCAGCGGTATGTATTTATAGCAGAACAGTGGGCCCCCCCTTAGAAGATTCCCTGCCAGCTCAGCACAGGGGCTCGCCGAACACGCGGGTTGGATGGTTCTTTCCGAGCTTGGTTCAAGCTCAAAAAGAGCGGGGATTGTGTACAACCCTGTGTCCGGCGAGCGGGTCCCACCAGGGAGGTTGAACAGGCCTGCCCCCGCGACTCGCACCCAAGCGGCAGGACGGGCTGAACGACTAAAGGGCTGGCCCGCTCCTGCCCATCTCAGGCGAGCGAGCTGGCGACCCGCAGCAAGCGAGCCGGACCCGAGCTGGCGACCCGCAGCAAGCGAGCCGGACCCGAGCTGGCGACCCACCGCAAGCGAGCCGGACCCGCGATTGGCGACCCGCCGCAAGCGATCCGGACCCCGAGCGCGACCTGACCGCCGATCCGCCCGGCAAAAGGCAGGCGGCTCGCCCATATCGGCTCGCACTCGCCCAGTGAGGGTAGGCGAGCCCCAGAGCCGGGTCGCACCCGCCTCCTGCGGGAGAACTGAAGGCGAGCTGACCGCCCGGGGGTGCGAATAGCTACTCAGAACAGCGGAGCCTCGCTGTTGGCAGGCCAGGTTGGACTGCGCATAGCTGTTCAGAACAGCGGAGTTTGGCTGTTGGCAGACCCATCCAGGGGTCTTTTGGTACTTCCAGGTCAGTCCTTTTGGTTATTGGCAGTTCAGATTCTGAAAATCTATAAATCGGACCCAAGGGGTACCTCAGAGGACACGCTTTCAGTGCCTCCTTGCTCTCATTTTCAAGTGTTCTCTGAGAGTACCTTAGCTCGGCTCTTGGCTAAGGAGGGGAAGCGCTCAGAGATCTTCCGGGTTTGTGGTGGGACCTCCCTGCCGAGCCCTTGGGTCTGTCTTTCCTTGTCTCTCTCGTTGTTTTTCTTGCAGGTGCGAAGTAGGCGCGAGACCACCCCTTCCCCAAGGGTCGAACTCCACAAGAGGCCGGTTTCCGGTTTCAACACTGATTAAGCTGCAACACATGTAAATCATCTAGCTGGATGACAGGATTATAAGTAGAGGATGAGATCGGGATCAAATCAACATTCTAACAGATCAATTCATTTTGCAAAAAGAGGAGTGGGAGTTTTTCTACTTCCCCCTCCCCACGCCATTGTTGCAGAGACATGAACTTCAATTCGACAAATTTGAAGAGTCTTTGAGTTAGCTGCTGCAATCAACATCTACTACAGCAAGATCATAAGGTTACTCTGAAGAAGAAGAATCAGTCTATACAAGCACTAGCTGAAGTTGCTTCTCGATCCAAGCAGAGTCAAATCAAAAGATAAATCTCTGGATAGGTGGAGAAGAAATCTGATTTGGGTTTTTCTCAAGACAGGAGGAAAGGCAGAGCAATTGAATTCTGTCTAACAGGTTAGTTGATCGAAGTTAATCATTCACATTCTTTCCTCCTTCATCAGCGAGATCAGAATCAAGATTCTGAGTAGCTTCCAGCACAAGTAATAAATCATTGAAGATTATCTTTCTTGTTGCTGAGAAGAAGATAGAGCTGAGATTCACTTGGCTCAGGAAGCAGTTGATTCAGAGAACAAAATCTCTTGAGTCAAATTTATTTTAATCTTTCAAATTCTATGGATCAGTTCAAGATTTATGTTGTAATGCCTAGATTATATAGGTTGTGTGTGGATCTATGAGATTAGTGTTGTAAAGCCGAAGTTATAAAGGCTGAAACTAGGATCCAGTATAAGATCTGTGTGTTAGGGTTGATCTCCCAGCCTGTGTTGAAGGTCATTTGTGCATGTGTTAGGTGATCAGGTGACTACTATGTGGTGGGGCTGAATGCATGTGTTGTAAGTCTTAGTGGAGACTGAGTGATCCGGTGAGATCGTGCTTTAATCTCTAAGGAGCCAAGTTTTTGGAGAAGTGCCTTGCCTAACATACTGTTAGAAAGGCGGGAGGGACAGTGGATATACCCTTATGTTGGGGAACCACTATAAATATCTGGTGTGTTGTGTGTTATTTTCTTGAAAGAAGAACAAAGCAAACACAGTATGACCTAAAATAGTAAAAGTTTTTAAAGACCTTAAAAAACCTTAATAACCTATTCACCCCCCCCCCCCCCCACAGGTGATTAGCTACCCTTGTATTAAAACACTTTCAATCATTGTGTTAAAGTTACACTTTATTTGAAGTATAGTTAAAGGCATGAGAAGAGCAAGTAGTATCGTGAAGAGATGAAGTATCGTCGTAATAAGATAAATTCGCATCATGATAAAACAAATTAATGTGGTGATAATTCAAAATTATGGAATGACATATCATCGCCAACACTGAAAGTTTAAATCAAATTTGTCTTATATGGAAAGTTATCTGACATGACTTTTCTAATGTTTTTGACCGTTATTGGTGTCAGACATATATAACGTAAAGAGATGTGGAGAAAATCCTAATAAAAAATTTGTGATTCAAATAAATAGAACAGTAATTTCTCCAAGAGCAGCGCCGACAAAAACCTAGAGAATAAGACTACTTTAAGAAGGTGCAAATATTTACCAGATAATCTTCAAGTGCTCATAATCAATCTATAATAAGCATTATTCAAGATCTATCATTCAAGATTTTTGCTGTTAATGCTGCTGTGAAGGATGTCTTCATCAAGGCCTAAGAATACTCTTACAAATCAAGTGAAGATCATCCTGAGTAAGAAACTTTAATCATCATTCTGTAAGATCACTCTGAGATCTAAGGTAGGGCTCTTATTGAAGGTCTGAGATAGGGTTCCAGTTGAGGACTTGAGGTAGGATTCACTTGTTGAATCGGAGTGTAGGGTTCATGTTGAAATCCTAAGTGTAGGAATCTTGTTGAAGGCCCGAGTGTAGGGATCTTGTTGAAGGACCGATGTAGGGTTCCTATTGAGGACCTGCAATATGATTCACTTGTTGAATCTGAGTATAGGGCTCTTGGTGAAGGCCTAAGTGTAGGGCTCTTGTTGAAGGCCTGAGGTAGGGCTCTTATTGAAGGCCTGAGGTAGGGTTCCTATTGAGGACCTGAGGTAGGATTTATCTAGTGAACCTGAGTGTAGGACACTCACTTGAAGTTTGAGGTAGGGAACATGTTCTGTTCCTAAGGTAAGAGTCAATGACTCTGAGTTGTAAGATTTGTAAAGGAGATTTGAGATTGGGAGAAGTTTTTTGAGGCCAGTGCACTGCTGAGAGAAAGTTAAAGTACTCATATTGAGGAATCACTATAAATTGTGTGTTCTGTGTTGTGATAATTCTGTGATTGTTTATGTTTCTTTGGTTGATCAAGAAAAGGTCATAAACAACGCGAACACCTATTCACCCCCCCCCCTCCTAGTGGTAGATCCTATTTCTTTTAGTGAGCCATAAGAACAATAACTATATTCTCATGTATAACATTCATCACTATTATGATAAGATGCCCCACACCATTAACATTGTGAAAATGGAAATAGGATGCTGCGTGAGTAGATTCACAAAAAATTGAAGCATAAATTTTGAAAATATTTTAAATTGTCTTACCTAAATCACCTAGAGGGGGTGAATAGGTGAGTTGTGCATCTTTTACGGAATAAAAAATATAACGAGCTATGCACAGATAATCAACCAAGCAATCACAGTGGACACAAAAATTTATAGTGGTTCCCCAACCTTGGGTACATCCACTTTCCACTCACTGATCTAGCAAAGCACTAGACTCGGCTACTCCACTAATCTCGGATTGAAAACAATCCTACACCTCAGAACATCATTCCTACAACTCGATCCCAAATTTGGATCTACACTTGGAAGATAAACACTTCTTACAATAACTCGGAGAAAACAACTCCTACAACTCGGAGAAAGATCTCCTACAAGAATAAAATGAAATAATGAATAGAAACAGTGATATATTCTCAGATCTGAAATCCTTCTACCTGTTCTTCTTCCTTGGAACTTTGCGGCTTTATCAGAATAAGTTGAAGGGGAATCGACAATTTCTGGATCTAAAAACTTCTAGACTCACACGATCAAGTAGAGGATTTGTCGTTGACAGTAATCTCGATCTGTGAATCAATCTTCTCTGAATCAATCTAGATCGAAAGCCAAGGCTATGAAGAAGATCTGCGGCTCTCGATTTGGAATGAAAATTCGGATTCAGGAAACTTGGAATTTTCTTCTTGCAGCGGCTGAAAAATTCTTCTTAAAATTTTCTTGAAAACTTCCTAGGGTTAGTCGAAAATGACAAGACCCTTTATAGGATTACCCTAACGGTCATAATCATCATTAATGACATCCACGTGGACCAATCACACGTTAATTATGTTTGAAATAATCGTCTATCTGGACATAGACATTTTCAAAAAAATAGACTATGGTGTTCTCGAGAAGAAAGTTTTTACTCGAGAACTAATGAGTTCTGTTACTCGAGAACAATATGGAAGTTCTCGAGAAGAATACTTAGAGAAAATGATTTGGAGAAAGAAAACAGCTTTTTCGAGAAAGAAGAAAATTACTCGAGAAAAATAGCTTATAGATCTTGAGAAGAATAATTTTGGAACTCGAGAACAAAAGGATGTCTCGAGAAAAATACTTAGAAAAATATGTGGATGTGGAAAACTGTAGTCTAGAGAATATCAGGAAGTACTAGAGAAAAATAATATTTTGTTCTAGAGAAGAAACATTCTGGTTCTCGAGAACAAATAACCATCTCGAGAACAAATAGCTACCTCTCGAGAAAAATACTCTGGTTCTCGACAAATGACTTCTGCATCTCGAGAACAAACTATAGTCTTCTCGAAAATAACTTTATTCTTCTCGAGAAAAAGACTTAGAAAAATTTTTATATGGAGAACAAATATCCCGAGAAGAAATGTCATATATTACTCGAGAACAAAAGTACTCCTCGATAACATCAAGAAGCTTTCTCGAGAACAACTTCTGTTACTGTAAATGAAAACAAGTCTTACTCGAGAATAATCATATGTCCTTCTCAAGTACAACTATAGTACTCGAGAAAAAGACTTAGACTTTTTCTAAAAAACTTAAAATCTCCATTCTTCATAAAATTCATCATTCATCTTTTCTCTTGCCCTTAGTGCTTGAAAAGAAAGTGTGTCCCAATAGAGAGGCTACACATGAGTCAACACCAAGGATCACACAATGAGGGATTACATTGTATGATCCTGTGTTTGGTGACTCATTGTAGACTGACATCGGTATACACTTAGAAATTAAGTAATGTAAACACTTAACAAAAACTACATCAAATACAAACTTAATTCATCTTATTTTAAGGGTGACTTCATACAAATCTGGGCTATTGTGGATGCAATACCCAATAATCTCACCCTATTTGTAGAAGTCAGAACCCTCTACACTAAGGTGAATTACATTAAGATAAAAACACATAAAGATATTAATAACATGATAATTTAGAGAAAAGCAGTAATATGTAAAAATTAGATCTAAATTAAAAGTTCATATAAGTAGAAAATTGTACAAGAGAATTAAATTCTACAATTTCAAAAGTGAACTTCTATCATCTTCAGGTTACTAATCCTGTGAAGGTTGCTTTCCTTGTCTTTCAAGCTTCTCTTGTTGTCTCTTTTGATAACTATATGGCTTGGGGAAGTACCTTGGTGGTCTAGGAGGAGTCTTGGGGTTGTTTATGCCATATTCCCTGTCTTAGATTCTTCTCTTGGTAAGAGACTTCTCATACAACTCTCATTCCTAAGGGCTATAGTGAAGGTTCCTATCTTCATTAAAATCAATCACTAACTTCAGAGTATCCAAGATAAGAGATTTGGAGGTTGGACTCCAGACTTCAGTATATTCTTGAGTTCTCTTCCCTTGAGCTTCTGGATGTGGAGTAGATCTGCTTGCAGAGGCTCCATCACCATACTTTCTGCTCTTAGCTTTTTGAACTTCTGCAGGATGAGGGGGCAGTCCTGTTTGCTCAAATTCCTATACATGTTCATAGACATCAAGAGGAGGTCTTTCATAGTAATCTGGATGAGGTCCTTCATAGTGTGCTGGAGGAGGTCCTTCAAAATACTCTGGAGGAGGAGAGAAAGTAGGCATGTTGACATCTAGATTTGTAGGAGGACGGGCATTGGGATCCTTGGCAAATTCAGGAAACAGCTGATTGTGCATCCACACAGAAGTATCATAAGTATATAACGTGGTACTCTTGATTTCCTTTAGAATAGATGTCTGAATTTCTTTTAATTGATTTTCCCACTGACTTTTCATAGTTGCAGCTTGTTTTTCTAGCAGTTCCTTCACTTTGTCCTCCCCCTTTCTAACTTCTATAGAGAGGGTGTTGATGACGTCTTCTTTGAATTTTCCCACTTCTTCACAAGTCTTGAAATTTCTTTCATCACCTCTTTTGTCCAGGAGAATTTGATTATTGTCAAGAGTAACAGATTGCTCCATGACTGTGTGAATGCTAGTAATAGTGTGGTCAATGGCTTTGCCACCAATTTGCAAAAGCTTTTTAAACTCATCTGTATTGCCTTGGATTTCAGCAAATCCTTGACTCATTTCTTTTTCCAAAGCACTTACTTTATCAGTGACTACTTTCAGAGAATCATCAAAAAACTTTCTCTGTACAGTAAGCATTGCTTCAATTTTATGAAGAATTGTACCTTCAGGGAAGACTTCTTTTGGAGGAGATGGAGGTGGCTGAACAGGAACAGTCCATGGAAGTATTTATTCAATCACAATAGTAGAATTAGAGGCTTTTCTTCTGTTTACTATACTGATTTCATCTTAATTGATTGTTGGCAGAAGAGTTGGAATTTTAAAATGAAGATTGGGTAGTCTTTGTTCAGCAGCTTCAACTGGAGTTTCATCGTCTGAGTCATGGATTGAGACAACATCATCAGCATGCATATCTTCAGTAGGAGACTTATCAGCTTCATGTACTGGATATTGATCAGCTTCATGTTCTGGAGACTATGCTGGAGATATTTTTGGTTGAGCAGGAGACTTAGCTGGAGTCTTAGGAAAATGTGTTGTAAATGGATGGTGATCTGCAGGGATATGGAAAGGATCTTCTTGGGAAGTAAGTTCCTCAATCATCTTGTTGATATCTTCTTCAGTAGATAGCAGCTGAGCTTCAGTCTGGGCATCTGTCAAATCATCTTGAGGAATGTCTTCAGCAGCAACAGGAATTTCTATGTCAGAGTGCAACAAGGAGGAGGAAGCAGCAGCAGAGGGAATAGAGGCTGGTATTTCTGAAACAGCAGTAGTAGATGGAATATTTGTAACAGCAGGTGTAGATGGTAGTTCTGTAGCAGCAGGTGGAATTTCTTCTTGTTGATCTAAATAAAGAACAAAGGAGTAACTGGAGGAGTAAATAATGTGGCAGCAGCAGGAACTGAGACTGGAGGAGGAAAATCTGTAGCAATAACTGGAACATCTTGAGGAGGAATTGATGAGGCAGCATGAACTGGAGGAACTGAGGAAGATGGTGCAAGCCCCCCCCCCACCCCCTCAATAACTAAATCAGTTATTTGTTGTGAGGAGGAGATGGGGTCCTGTCCACATCTTCTATATCCTTTGGAACTATGTCAGTCTTCTTTAACTTGACTTCCCATCTCTGGATGGAGTGTATAGACACCTTCTTCATGTGATGGAGGGTTGTGCCCTTTTTCATAGGAAAAGTAGTGGGATTCATCTGATGGAGATATAAAGAAATTATCCTTCCATAATTGGGGCTCTTGATGCATGCCTTTATCTTTTCAAATAGCATCATTCCCCATTGAAATTTCTTTCTACATATAACTGCAGTCATAAGATCAAAGAATTCTGGAGTAATATAACTAATTGAACTTGCCTTAAACAGCAGCACTTTGTCTAGAATATCAGCTAGCAACTTGCTTTCTGCATTCATATACTATCTTATGATGGTGATAGAAGACTGAGGAATTCCACAGAAACTATAGGCTCTCTCATAATCTCTGCCTATTAAATCATCTTCTATATCTATGACTGGAATTTGGAGAAACTGAGAAACAGACTGAGCAGACATCTTAACCTTAAAATTTTGAACCTTAGACTTAATGATTTTGCCATTTCTCTTAACCTTGGCAATCTGGAAGAATTCTTCTACTTCAGAAGTGAAAATTCTGCAAGGGTGTTCAAGAACAAATGACAAATCGGGTGTGTCGAGTATAAGAAGAACATTTCTAAAATCGTCAGAAATTTCTGCAATCCCAGAAGAACAGAGTTCACTCTTGATCCCTAGCTTTGAGGACAACGCCATTGATGTAGAGAAATCGATCTTCTGGCTGGCAAATAAAGAACAAAGGAGTAACTGGAGGAGGAAATAATGTGGCAGTAGCAGGAACTGAGACTGAAGGAGGAAAATCTATAGCAACAGCTGGAACATCTTGAGGAGGAATTGATGAGGCAGCATGAACTGGAGGAACTAAGGAAGATGGTGCAGGCCCGCCCTCAATAACTAAATCAGTTATTTGGTGTGATGGAGGAGATGGGGTCCTGTCCACGTCTTTTATTTCCTTTGGAACTATATCAGTCTTCTTTAACTTGACTTCCCATCTCTGGATGGAGTGTATAGACACCTTCTTCATGTGATGGAGGGTTGTGCCCTTTTTCATAGGAAAAGTAGTGGGATTAATCTGATGGAGATATAGAGAAATTATCCTTCCATAATTGGGGCTCTTAATGCATGCCTTTATCTTTTCAAATAGCATCATTCCCCATTGAAATTTCTTTCTACATATAACTGCAGTCATAAGATCAAAAAATTCTAGAGTAATATAACTAATTGAACTTGCCTTAAACAACAGCACTTTGCCTAGAATATCAGCTAGCAACTTGCTTTTTGCATTCATATACTATCTTCTGATGGTGTTAGAAGACTGAGGAATTCCACAGAAACTATAGGCTCTCTCATAATCTCTGCCTATTAAATCATCTTCTATATCTATGACTGGAATTTGGAGAAACTGAGAAACAGACTGAGCAGACATATTAACCTTAAAATTTTGAACCTTAAACTTAATGATTTTGCCATTTCTCTTAACCTTGGCATTCTGGAAGAATTCTTCTACTTTAGAAGTGAAAATTCTGCAAGGGTGTTCAAGAACAAATGACAAATCAGGTGTGTCGAGTATAAGAAGAACATTTCTAAAATCGTCAGAAATTTCTGCAATCCCAGAAGAACAGATTTCACTCTCGATCCCTAGCTTTGAGGACAACGCCATTGATGTAGAGAAATTGATCTTCTGTCTGGCAAAAGGTAGAAATGGGCTTGCGGCAGACGGCGACGACAGGGAAGAAGAAACGACTCTTCTCGAGAAGGGTTTTGAAATCGAGACTTAAAATTCTCTTTGATTTATTTCTATTTATATTTACCTCTAATTATGATAATTAAGTTCATAAATAATCATTAAAAGTACCTGGAAGAGGCGGCTAAGTGCCTGGGTGCCAATATGAAAACTTGACCTTGAAGAGGAAAAAGACACCACATTTCTTGAGAGGAATGGTTGTTGTCGAGAAGAGATCCAGTCGCACTTGAGTATAAGAAGCCTTTGTCTCGAGTATAAATAAGTGTTGTTCTCGAGAAGAGATTGTCACAACCCACATTTTTCTCCGAATTCAAGAAGTATCAGAGTATGAGAAAAACACGCGTCGTGATGCCACGTCGAGCAGGGGATAACTGTCGACGCTCAGGCGTACACTATCTAACAAGACTATGAAAATTTCTTCAGTTTAATGATTAGAAAATCAGATAAAATGTTAAGGGTCGTATCCCTCGGCTCGGTGGATCATCTAGTCCACGGTTTAAAACTATACTTATACGCAGCGAAAAATACCTTTTTTATTTTTGACATCCTATGAGAGTGCATAAGTGACCCCCGAGGTCAACTTATACTATGCAAGACTCTAGATTTATATTATATTATAAGTAGGAAAACGATCTTTTTACGTTACTTGGAAGGTAGTGTATGAGTTTTATAAAACATGCTGATCATGAGATATACTTATAATAGTGTTTTTTAGGTTTAAAAATAACTAGCAACCTAGCATAAAACTTCCCAAGAGCAAGTAGACTATCTTTAGAAAAGGTAGCAGTAAAAGAAAACATATCCAGTATCATAAGGTAAAACTACCAGTGGGTGCCAACAAACTGACACGAACCCACTGGCAAGTATGTATGTCTATAAGAAAAACAGAAAAACTACCTCACAACAGTCAAGAGAAAGATCCCTACAACTCAAGGAATCATCAGCAACTCCACAGCAAATCTAGTCGTCTACCCGGCTACTAATCAGAACCTGAGGCATTCAGAAAAGAAAAGAACACATCAGCAAGTAAAAGTAAAAAATCAGAATTAGAGCGTTAAATCAAAATGGAACAGGAGTGTAAGAAAACAAGATAGTAAAAGCAAACACTGTCCAAAGTAAACAAAAGTACACCAAGTACCAAGCAACAACACCAAGCCCTGCTCAAATCCTGCAGAGGCTATAAGGCAAAAGATAAGAAAACTTGCCACAATATGCTGCATTAAACCACGAAGAAACACCTAACAATCCTAATTTGTGAGGAATGGCAGTAGTAAATCATCATGGTCCTGAGTTGGTGACCAAAAACAGTCCTCCAAAAAAACGGTTCCAACAAAAATAAAATTTCACTGTCAGCACGAAACCACCACAAACCCAGCCCATACCTGGGATAAAAAGGGTGGCGGCCACAGCAAATGCCCAGCCCATACCTGGGACTAAAAGTGGCGGCCACGGCCCGCGCACAAAACATCCTGCTCCTTTAGATCGTCAAAATACCACTACCTGCCATAACCCACAATTCGGCCCTCAAAACAAAGGAAGAATGAAAGGCCGACAAGACATTTCCCATAGGAGGTAAACACTCGGGAAGAAAAGTAATTGAAAAGAAATAAATTTTTGCCTACAGGAATCGTCGAACGCAGCTCGACGATTTTCGTCGAGCGCGGGAAATATCATCGAACTCAGTGAAATCGTCGATCACAGGTCACGGGAAAAGTTGTCAAACACCGTTCGACGATTTTCCTCAACCGCAGGCCACAGGAAATCGTCGAAATCTGTTTGACGATTTGCCTTTCGTCGATCACAGGTCAAGGGAAAAGTCGTCGAATGCCGTTCGATGATTTTCCTTAACCGCAGGCCACAGGAAATCGTCGAACTCCGTTCGACGATTTTGCGTTAAACGCAGGCCATAGGAAAACGTCAAAAACAGGCCACGGGAAAAAATATCGTCGAACGCCATTCGACGATTTTCCTTACGCCGAAAGCTGGCCACAGGAGAATCGTCGAACTCCGTTCGACGATTTCCGACGGGCCCTGAACTAAGGCTCATCGTCGAGCTCAGCTCGACGATAATCGTCGAACCCAGATCGACGATTTCTGTCGATCTGGCTGCATTGAGTGTACAACATTCCTATACCTCCAACTTCATTCCCGACCAAACTTTTTAGCCTAACTCAAACCTATTAATGGTAATCTAAGTATGAAACCTCACTGTTATTAAATTCTAGGGTTGAAATACTACCCAAACAGAGGTTTAACAGGGAACACTTCGATAAACAGAAAACAAAACTACAGCAACACGGCCGGGAATTTGAGTTTCAGAAACTGAGGAAAAAATGAAATAAAGAACAAAAAAGAGCATTTCTGGTTCAAGATCTTCATGATTTTTACAGGAAAACAGAGCAAAATAATAATCTCAGGAAAACATAAGTGATAACAACCAAATTGACATGAATAGGAGAAGAAAACTTGGCAAGGGTAGGAGCACCACTTGCCTCAAATACCAGGAATTTATCTTGCACATCCCTTCCTCTCTCTCTCTCGGCTCCAGCCGCAACAGCAGCTAAACAGGATTTAAGGTTTTAATGCGGAAAAGGATCAAAGTAAAAATTTCGAGACCTTTGGAAACACCACGAAAATTAAATCTCTTACCGTATGAATGAAGGTCTAGGAGAGAGCACTCCAAATCCGCTTGCAGAATCGAATTCCGTCCACTAACGCTCCCAAAATCGGCATCTGAAGGTTACATGGTTGGCGGTTTTACTTCCTCTCAACAGGCGACGGTTATAACCTCAAGGAAGGAGACAATGAAAAGTCTGGGTTTTGTCTCAGGCTTTATATATAAATGCATGGACGCGTCTAATCAGCCCTACCGCCTCTGGATTCAATTCAAGTTTCTTAATTAATTATTTGCATTATTATTATCAACACATCAAAACGACGCGAAAACCGAACCACCTCGGAATCCGACGAAATTCACACCGTAGATAATTACCTATGCTACGAACGCAAGGCGAAGTCGAAATCAACTTTCGACGATCAAAACTCGGGTTATCACTACCCGAAGCCAAAACACAAGCATCCCCCGAGAGGCCTCACCGGTCACCAAAACAGACCCGGCTTGCTAGGGAATCTTGCCAAAAAGGCTACTAACAACCACACAAGAAATCTAGAGAGCTAAGACCACGCTCTAACAAACCGCACAAGCCGGAAATGCGTCAACGTAACGCCAAACGAGAATTAAATAATCGCAGAAAAAACGGGGGCGTTACAATCACTCCCCCTAAAAAACGTTTCGTCCCGAAACTTTATATACGCTACTGCTACTATAGAAGGAAAGTAACAAACAAGAGTTACTAGAAAGAAAACGTACCAATCAAATCAAGGGAATAGATGAGGGTGAGCCTCCCTCATAGGCGACTCTAGCTCCCAAGTCGCGCTTTCCAAATCCTGATTCCTCTATAGAACTTTCACCATCGGGATAGACTTTGTCCGGAGAACCCGATCTTGAGTATCCAAGATGCAGACCGGCACCTCAACATATGAAAGATTAGGCTCCAACTGGGGCACAACATCCAAGACTTGCCCACTGCTTCGCACACACTTCCGCAATTGGCTTACATGAAACACATTATGAATACCAGGGAAATTTGCTGACAAATCCAATCTATATGCTGACACGCCAATCCGTTCACCTATCTTAAATGGGCACACATACCTCGGGTCCAATTTCTGGTTCTTACCGAACCTCTTAACACCAACCATCGGGGAAACCTTCAGAAACACCAGGTCCCCTACAGAAAACTCCAAGTCAGACATATGCCGGTTGGCGTTCTTCTCATATCTCTCCTGAGCAATACGAAGTTTTTCCCTAATAAGCATCACAGCAGTTTCCATCTCCTCGAGCGCATCCGGACCCAGCACAGGCCTCTCTCTGACCTCGGTCCAAAACAAGGGAGTTCTGCAGCGCCTCCCATACAAGGCCTCAAACGGAGCCATTTGCAAGCTCTCCTGGTAAATGTTGTTGTATGCAAATTCCATAAGCCCCAAACGCTCATCCCACGCTCCACCGTGGTCCAAGATGTAGCACCTGATCATATCCTCAACTATCTGGTTCACTCGCTCAGTATGACCATTGCTCTGCGGGTGGTAAGCTGTAGAATATCTCAAATCTATACCCAAACCCTCTTGCAGATTCCTCCAGAAGCGAGATGTAAAACGGGAGTCTCGATCCGAAATGATGCCAACTGGCACACTGTGTAATCTGATGACTTCACTCAGATACAGCTCTGTTATCTTTTTCATCGGATAATCAATCTTGTATGGCACGAAGTGAGCACACTTCGTCAGTCTGTCCACTATAACCCAAACAGAATCAAAACCTCTAGGAGATCTCGGCAAGTCCGTAATGAAGTCCATAGAAATAATTTCCCACTTCCAAGTAGGGATCTCCAACGGAGTCAACTTACCACAAGGCCTTCCATGATCGGCCTTCACACGCTTGCAAGTGTGGCACTCAGCAACAAATCGGGCTATATCTCCCTTCATCCCATACCACCAGGCAATCTGCTTCAATTCATGATACATCTTTGTAGATCCTGGATGGTAGGCAACACTGGATCCATGAGCCTCTCTGTAAATTATACCCCTGATGTCTCCAACAGCAGGGATTCAAAACCTGTTGTGGTACTTCAAAGTACCCGCATCATCAATATAAAAGTCTGGCAACTCCCCTCTCTCAGTCCTGAGGTACAAGTGCAGAAGATCCAGATCATCCTTCTGGTGCAACCTGGTGAGTACAATCCAAGACGGCTCTGTCACTGCCAAACTGCTCTGCATGTCACAGCGTCCCACGAAAATATCCATCAGGAGGAACTCTTCCACTAAACGATCGGCGTTGAGATTAAAGATCTTCCCCGTCTTCCGGCTCAGGGTGTCGGCCACCACATTGGCCTTGCCCGGATGATACTGTATATCCACATCATAATCGACCACATACTCTAGCCACCACCGCTGGTGCAGATTTAACTCCTTCTGTGTGAACACGTACTTTAGGCTTTTATGATCAGTGTAGATCTTGCACTGAGCACCATAAAGTAAATGTCTCCACAGCTTCAGGGCAAAGATCACTACTGCGAACTCAAGATCATGCGTAGGGTAGTTCCTCTCATGAGTATTCAATTGCCTCGACCCATTCGCAATCACCTTCCCTACTTGCATCAACACACCTCCGAGCCCAACATGCGAGGAATCCACATACACATCATAGTCCATGCCCTCCATAGGCAATGTCAAAACAGGAGCAGAACACAACCTGCTCTTCAGCTCCAGAAAAGTCTCCTCGCATTTCTCGCTCCAAAAGAACGACGCATTCTTCTGCATAAGCTTAGTCAAGGGGGCTGCCAAGGTTGAAAAGCCCTCCACGAATCTTCTATAATAGCCGGCCAACCCCAAGAAGCTCCTAATCTCCTTGGGTGTGCTCGGCCTATGCCAATCCATCACTGCAGAAATCTTTTCCGGGTCAACCGAAATGCTATCTTTGTTCACCACATGACCCAGGAAGGAAACCTGGGACAACCAAAATTCACATTTACTCAGCTTGGCGAATAACTGATGTTCTCTCAATGCAGATAAAACCAATCGCAGATGCTGCTCATGCTCCTCAGCACTGAGAGAGTAGATCAACACATCATCAATGAAAACCACCACGGACTTATCTAGAAAGTCCTTGAACACCTGGTTCATCATATCCATGAATGCTGATGGCGCGTTGGTCAAACCAAACAACATAACCAAGAATTCAAAATGCCCATACCTCGACCTGAAAGCAGTTCGTGGAATGTCTAACTCACGGATCCTGAGCTGATGATAGCCTGAACGAAGGTCGATCTTGGAAAACACTGTGCTACCACGCAACTAATCAAATAAATCATCGATCCTCGGCAGAGGGTACCTGTTCTTAATGGTAACCTTGTTCAGCTCCCTATAATCGATGCACAGCCTCATCGACCCATCCTTATTCTTCACAAATAGAACAGGAGAACCCCAAGGCGACGAACTTTTCCTGATAAAACCTTTTGCCAACAACTCGTCCAACTGGACTCGCAGCGCCTCCAACTCACAAGGGGCCATTCGGTAAGGCTCCTTAGCAATAGGATGTGTACCCGGTTCCAAATCAATCACAAACTCAACATCCCGCTCGGGGGGGAAGACCAGGAAGGTCATCGGGGAAAACATCTGAGAAACCAAGAACCACAGGAATCTCCTCCAAGCACGGCATACTGACAGCAGTCCCAACCACCGAGACTAAACAAGCAAAACAGTCAGAAAGAAACAGCTTCTGAGCACATACCGCAGAAATGATAGGAGAATCCTGGCACGGATCAGCATACACACTTCCAGGCTGACCGTTGTCCTTGATGAAGTCCAAGCGCTTCCCTTTGCACTGAATAACCGCATCATACCTAGACAATCAGTCCATGCACAGAATAACATCGAAGTCCTCTAGATCAATCATCTTCAGGTCTGCCTTCACAAGAAAGTCCACCAACAAAACAGGGCAATCCAAAATGCCCAAATCTGACAACACAGATTCACCAGAAGGGAACTTGATGCAGAAGTTATCACGAACTTGATCTAGAATCAACCGATAATGCTCTACAAAAGCTCTAGCCACAAACGAGTGGGTAGCGTCGGAGTCGAACAGAACATGTGCCCAGTGGTTCTTCACCTTAAATTTCCCTATAGGAGTATATATATAAGCAACTAAGGCACTATCAAAACAAAACCATAACCATTCTCGCAAATAAAACTTCCAAGCTAGGAAAACAACTAACCTGAGATGACCTGATTCGAAGTCTAAGCCTCCTCAGAAGAGATCACATTCAGCTTCCCCTTGCCCTTGTCCACACGCTGAGGCGGAGGTAAAGCCTGCAGTGGAACTGCCTGTAGAATAGGCTGGACCTGAGGACACCTTGACTTGATATGGCCCTTCTGGCCACACTGATAGCAGACTCTATCCTTGGACCATCACTGGGAAGCATCATGCCCGGGTCGCTTGCACATAGAACAGGGAACATCCTTCCTAGGAGCACCTTGAATGACATGAACTTGCTCCTTCTTCTGAGCTCCTGCCTTCTTGAAACACCTCTCAACAGGGTGGCCTGACCGGCCACAGAAGCTACACACCACCTTGCTCTTCTTTCCTGAAGCAGCATCGAGTACCTGAGGGTTCTTCTCTTCAGCAGACTTCCTCTTGTCCTTCCTCATATGCTGGCCTCTGCTCTTTGCGGTCTCAATTGCCTCCACTTTCAGGGCTGCCTCCACAACACCTGCATAAGTCACTGACCCATAAGCACTGGCTAACTGCTGAACCTCGCTCCTCAAGCCACCAAGAAACCACTTGACTCGATCTGCTTCAACACTCACCAACCCAGGGGCAAACCGGCTCAACTTGCTAAACTCTATCTCACACTCACTGACCGTGACTTGCCTCTGCTTCAGGTGAAGGAATTCGTTCATAAGTCGGTCACGCTAGACCGAAGTCAAGAACTTCCTCAACAGCATCTCCTTGAACAATCCCCAAGTGCAACCAGCCACCAAGCTCTTCTTTTCCCTAAGCCACCAGCTCTTAGCCAAACCCTTTAGCTGATAGGTGGCTATCATAACTCTCTGATCATCAGCAACACCGGAGTACGAGAACATCTCCTCCATGGAGATCAGCCAATCATCTGTGACCATGAAATCTGCCTTCCCATCATATGTAGGAGGGCTAAGTCTCTGAAACTGAGAAATGAAGGCCATCTCTGCTGGCACCACCACTAGAGGTCTCAGGGGAGCAGGAGGGTGAGGGGCAGCTGAACCCCCTGCAGGGTCTTGCACTCCCTGAGTCTATCCTGCCACAACTGCCGCCAGAGACTGGATCTGGACCTGCATCTCCACCAATTGTCTGGTCAAGGAATCGTTGATCAACCGCAAGCTCTCGATCACCGCATCACTCTGCGCTCCAGAAGTCTCACCCTCAGACAGGGGAGTCGACCTCGTCGAAGGATGCCATGCCATCATATGGTCATAACAACATTAGTCAAATCCTGGTATAATAGTTGGAACTAACTACAAGTACAGACAATACATACATAAATATGATCTTAAAACTACTAAGCTTGCTCTGGGAGTTTATTTGAACAAAAATGATGGTATGCCTAACCTAGGATGGTTAACCATCATCATCTAACTCTTGTGCCTAGATCGGGAATGCATGAATTTATGTTCCTTTTCTGATTTAAAACCATGTGCGTACGTATGTCATCCTGCAAATCTTTAGCTTGGCACGTTGTGCTTATACAATGTTATGTTATGCATGATTGTGCTATGCATTCTAAAAAGGCCCTAATGCATGTCATGAGCGGCGTACGCATGAAAGTGTTCTACATCTCATACTACATAACATTCCCATGCAACGAAAAAGAAACATGCTAGTCGCATTCATGTGGTGAGGTTATGCATCATATACTACATAACCCTCACATGTTGTCCCTATGGTGGATCCATATACAGACACATATTATGCATCCCATACTACATAATATGCCCCATATACTTCATGTTATGCTATGAGTGTAGTGTTCGTACTTCAACCAAGACGTGCTGATGACATATCAGTGTGTGTATGATATGATGCTAAACACCTAATACCTACAAGGAAAGGTTGCCCGACAAATTGTCAAGCCACCTGCCTCTGATACCAACTGTCACAACCTACATTTTTCTCAGAATTCAAGAAGTATCAGAGTATGAGAAAAACACGCGTCGTGATGCCACGTCGAGCAAGGGATAACTGTCGACGCTCAGGTGAACACTATCTAACTAGACTATGAAAATTTCTTAAGTTTAATGATTAGAAAATCAGATAAAATTTTAAGGGTCGTATCCCTCGGCTCGGTGGATCATCTAGTCCACGGTTTAAAACTATACTTATACGCAGCGGAAAATACCTTTTTTATTTTTGACATCCTATGAGAGTGCATAAGTGACCCCCGAGGTCAACTTATACTATGCAAGACTCTAGATTTATATTATATTATAAGTAGGAAAATGATCTTTTTACGTTACTTGGAAGGTAGTGTATGAGTTTTATAAAACATGTTGATCATGAGATATACTTATAATAGTTTTTTTAGGTTTAAAAATAACTAGCAACCTAGCATAAAACTTCTCAAGTGCAAGTATACTATCTCTAGAAAAGGTAGCAATAAACGAAAACATATCCAGTATCATAAGGTAAAACTACCAGTGGGCGCCAACAAACTGACACGAACCTACTGGCAAGTATGTATGTCTGTAAGAAAAACAGGAAAACTACCTCACAACAGTCAAGAGAAAGATCCCTACAACTCAAGGGATCACCAGCAAATCCACATCAAATCTAGACGTCTACCCGACTACTAATCAGAACCTGAGGCATTCAGAAAAGAAAAGAACACCTCAGCAAGTAAAAGTAGAAAATCAGAATTAGAGCGTTAAATCAAAATGGAACATGAGTGTAAGAAAACAAGGCAGTAAAAGCAAACACTATCCAAAGTAAACAAAAGTACACCAAGTACCAAGCAACAACACCAAGCCCTGCTCAAATCCTGCAGAGGCTATAAGGCAAAAGACAAGAAAACTTGCCTTAATATGTTGCATTAAACCAGGAAGAAACACCTAACAATCCTAATTTATGAGGAATGGCAGTAGTAAATCATCATGGTCCTGAGTTGGTGACCAAAAACAGTCCCCCAAACAAACAGTTCCAACAAAAATAAAATTTCACTTTTAGCACGAAACCACCACAAACCCAGCCCGTACCTGGGATAAAAAGGGTGGCGGCCACAGCAAATTCCCAACCCGTACCTGGGACTAAAAAGTGGCGGCCACGGCCCGCACACAAAACATCCCGCTCCTTTAGAGCGTCAAAATACCATTACCTGCCATAACCCACGATTCGGCCCTCAAAAAAAGGAAGAACGAAAGGCCGAGAAGACATTTCCCCTAGGAGGTAAACACTCGGGAAGAAAAGTAATTGAAAAGAAATAAATTTCTGCCTATAGTAATCGTCAAACGTAGCTCTACGATTTTCGTCGAGCGTGGGAAATATCGTCGAGCGTGGGAAATATCGTCAAACTCAGGGAAATCGTCGATCACAGGTCACGGGATAAGTCGTCGAACGCCGTTCGACAATTTTCCTTAACCGCAGGCCACAGGAAATCGTCGAACTCCGTTCGACGATTTGCCTTTCGTCGATCACAGGTCACGGAGAAAGTCGTCAAACGTCGTTCGATGATTTTCCTTAAACACAGGCCACAAGAAATCGTCGAACTCCGTTCGACGATTTTGCGTTAAACGCAGGGCATAGGAAAACGTCAAAAACAGGACACGGGAAAAAATATCGTCGAACGCCGTTCGACGATTTTCCTTATGCCGGAAACTGGCCACGGGAGAATCGTCGAACTCCGTTCGACGATTTCCGACGGGCCCTGAACTAAGGCTCATCGTCGAGCTCAGCTCAACGATAATCGTCGAACCCAGATCGATGATTTCGGTCGATCTGGCTGCATTGAGTGTACAACATTCCTGTACCTCCAACTTCGTTCCCAACCAAACTTCTTAGCCTAACTCAAACCTATTAATGGTAATCTAAGTATGAAACCTCACTGCTATTAAATTCTAGGGTTGAAATACTACCCAAACATAGGTTTAACAGGGAACACTTTGATAAACAGAAAACAAAACTACAGCAACACGGCCGGGAATTTGAGTTTCAGAAACTGAGGAAAAAATGAAATAAAGAACAAAAAGGAGCATTTCTGGTTCAAGGTCTTCATGATTTTTACAGGAAAATAGAGCAAAGTAATAATCTTAGGAAAACATAAGTGATAACAACCAAATTGACATGAATAGGAGAAGAAAACTTGGCAAGGGTAGGAACACCACTTGCCTCAAATACCTGCAATTTATCTTGCACAGCCCTTCCTCTCTCTCTCGGCTCCAGCCGCAACAGCACCTAAACATGATCTAAGGTTTTAATGACGAAAAAGGATCAAAGTAAAAATTTCGAGACCTCTGGAAACAGCACGAAAAATCTCTTACCGTATGAATGAAGGTCTAGGCAAGAGCACTCCAAATCCGCTTTCGGAATCGAATTTCGTCCATTAACGCTCCCAAAATCGTCATCTGAAGGGTACAGGGTTGGCGGTTTTACTTCCTCTCAACAGGGGACGGTTATAACCTCAAGGAAGGAGACAATGAAAAGTCTGGGTTTTATCTCAGGCTTTATATATAAATGCATGGACGCGTCTAATCAGCCCTACCGCCTCTGGATTCAATTCAAGTTTCTTAATTAATTATTTGCATTATTATTATCAACACATCAAAACGACGCGAAAACCGAACCACCTCGGAATCCGACGAAATTCACACCGTAGATAATTACCTATGCTACGAACGCAACGGCGAAGTCGAAATCAACTTTCGATGACCAAAACTCAGGTTATCACTACCCGAAGCCAAAACACAAGCATCCCCCGAGAGGCCTCACCGGTCACCAAAACAGACCCGGCTTGGTAGGGAATCTTGCCAAAAAGGCTACTAACAACCACACAAGGAATCTAGAGAGCTAAGACCATGCTATAACAAACCGCATAAGCCGGAAACACGTCAACGTAACGCCAAACGAGAATTAAATAATCGCAGAAAAAACGGGGGCGTTACAGAGATGTCCTATTCTCGAGTATAATACTTCTTCTCGAGAAATAATTTCTTTGTACTCGAGAAGTCTTCTAGCAGTTCTCGAGATGAAGTTGTTGTTCTCGAGTAAATACTTGTACTCGAGAAATGAAGTCCAGAATCTGAATTTTTCTAATTTTTGAAGTAAAATCAGATTTGACTTTGGTTGTTGCCTTTGTCTTCATTCTCCTTCATCCTTGTTGAGCATGCTAAGTTCTGTTTTGAAAAATGAGAACTTAGCCTCGTCCAGCGGCTTCGTGAAGATATCTGCAATTTGCCTATCAGTTGGGATATATTGAAGATCTATATCCCCATGCTCCACATTCTCTCAGATGAAATGATATTGCAGCTCTATGTGCTTTGTCTAGTTGTGAGACACTAGATTGTTGGCTATTGCAATCGTACTGGAGGAGTCGCAAAATTAAGGGATGTCTTGGAGTTTGAGATTGTAATCTTCCAGCTGATTCTTTATCCACAGCAATTGTGCACAACAACTATCGGCAAAAATGTATTCTGACTCGGCCGTTGAAATTGCGACACAATTCTGCTTTTTGCTGCTCCAAGAAATGAGTCTCCTTACAAGGAATTGGCAAGTCCCGGAAGTGCTCTTTTTATCATCTTTACTACTTGCAAAGTCTGCATCTGAAAAACCAATTTGTTCGTTATCATTACTTCTTGGGTACCATAAGCCAAGATTTGGTGTACCTTTAAGGTATCTCAAAATCCGCATTGCAGCAGCATAGTGAGATTCCTTAGAGTTCACTTGAAATATAGCACACACATATGTTGAAAACATTATATCCGGTCTACTAGCTATAAGGTAAAGCAAAGATCCAATTATGCTTTCGTACTTGGTTTCATTGAAAGGTTTCCCTTTCTCATCCTTTTACAGAGACATAGTTGAATCCATTGGAGTCCTCATTAGGTTGCGTTCTCCATTCCGAATTTCTTAATCAACTCCTTTGTGAACTTCATCTGAGAGATGAAAATTTCATCTTCAGATTATTTCACTTGAATTCCTAAGAAATACTTCAACTCTCTCATGCTGCTCATTTTTAACTTCCCTTGCATAAGTTTGGAAAACTTTTTGCAGAGATTGTCATCAGTAGAGCCAAATATAATATCATCGCCATAGATTTGCGCTAACAAAATCTTCCCTTTTATTTACCTAAGAAATAATGCCATATCTATCTTTCCTCTTGTGACCTTGTTCTCATGAAGAAAGTTAGATAGCCTCTCATACCAAGCTCGAGGAGCTTGTTTCAGACCATATAAAGCATTAAATAGAAGGTAAACATGATCAGGAAAGTTAGAATCAACGAAACCTAGAGGTTGTTCCACATACACTTCTTCCTTTATGTCACCATTAAGGAAGGCAGAATTCACGTCCATATGATAGACGGTGAAGCCCTTAAGTGCAGCATAAGCTAGGAACAACCTAATTGCATCCAGCCTTGCCACTAGAGCATATGTCTGGTCGAAGTCGATTCCTTCTTCTTGTCGGTATCCTTTGGCGATGAGTCTGGCCTTGTTCTTTATGATAGTTCCATACTCGTCCATCTTGTTCATGTAGACCGATTTTGTCCTGATGACATTTTTACCTTTGGGTCTTTGAACAAGCTTCCAGACTTGGCAACGCTTGAACTGATTCAATTCTTCTTCCATTACCATTATTCATGATGCGTCTAAGTTTGCTTCCTCAAACATCTTCGGTTCAACCTGTGATAGAAAACTCAAAAATAAATTCTCATTAGTTGTACCTCTATGAGTTTTGACACCATCCCAGGGATCTCCTATGATTTGGTTCATTGGGTGATCCTTCAAGTGTCTGAGCTCTAAGGTTCTTGCATCTGGAGCTTCTTCAACCATAGGAGTGACTTCATCAACTTGAATGGTCTCTTCATCTTTATCATCAACCTCTCCAATTGGGATTGGAGTGATGATCTTGATGAACTTTTCTCCTTTTTCTTCAATTGGCTCATCCAAGTTTAGTTCTTTCAGCTTTGAACATGCATCTTCAACAAACACACTAGAAGAGTTGCCTTGCAGCAAACTCGTCTCATCAAATAGAACATGAATAGATTCTTCTACAACCATAGTTTTTCTATTAAATATCCTATATGCCTTATTATGGATACTATACCCTATAAAAATACCTTCAAAACTCTTTTCGCTAAATTTGGTAGCGTGATACTTTCCATTGTTAAGGACGAAGCACTTACAACCAAAGATTCTAAAATATGCAACTGTCGGTCTCCTGCGCTTTAGAAGTTCGTAAGGTGTCTTATTATGGTTCTTGTTTATGAGTGCTCGATTTTACACGTGGCATGCAGTATTGATTGCTTCAGCCCAGAAGTATTCTGGTAGTGAGGCATCACTCAACATAGTCATGCAGGCCTCTATGAGTGTTCTATTCCTTCTCTCAGCTACTTTATTCTGTTGAGGAGTACGAGGAGAGGAAAACTCATGAAAGATACCTAAGCTTTCACAAAATTCTGTCATGGCCCCAAACTTGAACTTTGTTCCATTGTCATTTCTGATTTTGACTACGGAACAGTTGTATTCATTATGGACTTGCCTGACAAAATTAGTACAGATGTCAAAGGTATCTGACTTGTGTTTTAGAAAGAACATCCACGCAAAGCGCGAGTAATCATCAATAATGACCAATATATAATTCTTACCTCCCAAACTTCTAACTTGCAGTGGACCGAACATGTCCATATGACGTAGATGTAAACATCTATTAGAATCTTTGCCAATAATATTTTTAAAGGTATCCCTTGTTTGGTTGCCTTTTACACATGCGTGACAAGGTCTATCTTTGGAATACTTGATATTTGGGGCATCACGTACTAAATTGAGTGAAAATAATTTATTAATAGTTTTGAAATTAATATGTGATATTATCTTGTGTCATTGGTCACCAAGAGACGGACTATCTTTAGCCAAAAAAGTAGATTAGTGTAGAAGAGTCTATACAAATAAAATTCAAACAAAATATATTTCTGCTTCGAGTGTCTGATAGAATCATTTCCATATTATCAACCGATTCTATCAAGCACTTGTCAGCATGAAATTCAGCAATGTATCCTTTATCGCAGAGTTGTCTTATGCTTATGAGATTGTATTCCATCCTTCAACATAAGCCACATCTGAGAAGGATACACTACCATCAGTGATCATACCGTATCCTTTTGTAATTCCTCAGTCTGAACCTCCAAAGATGACCTTTGGTCCGTTCAAGACTGGAGAATAATTCTGAAGAAGGCTTCTTGTCCCGGTCATATGCCGAGAGTGTCCATTGTCCAAGTACCAGATAGGAGTTTTGCTGGCCTTTGGATATACCTGCAATTACAATTCAATTTACCTTAGGAACCCAACCACGTTTGGGTCCTTGGTCTCTAGTTAGAACACTCCCCCTACGAGTATTAGCATTATGAGTGGTCTTTCTCAAATTGCTAACTTGAGGAGTTACAAAATTTCTGGAATTAAACCAGCAATCAATGGCAAAGTGACCAATTTTGCCACAGCACCAACAGTCAAACCTATTGTATCTTTTCCTGATATTCTCCTGCTTGACCTCTTGAGATTGAGGTCTAGCAGGGGCAGCAGTCTTGGAGGAAGAAGCTTCATGGTGATGCCATTCACATGTCTTCTTCTCCATGAGAGGCTATTCTACAATTGGCTTTACTTTTGGTGTCTTCTTGATGTTATGACCATGATTATAAGGGATATAGCTCTGAAGAGTAATTTCTTCATAAGGTGCCTTAAAGACACTTTCACTGAAGTTCCGGGAATGAGTCCATCCTTGGTAACGATACTTGGTCTCTACATATATATGCCTAGCATAGTGACCGTAGGATGAGTCAAGATCAAACTCATTCGTTGGAAATATAACTTTCTTAAAAGTGGTCTGATCTTGAGGAGCTTTCCCCTTATCCTTGGCGAAAGCCTTCTTGGCCGCCTTATTCTTTCTCTGAGCCTTATTTCTCCTAGAAGATTTACTAGGAGCATCAACATGGTCTAGCCCAGCACCTTTGGCCTTTGTTGAGAATTTAGTAACAAAAGGAAGGAAAGTCTTGGGCTTTGAGAAACTTTCAACAAGTTTCTTCTCCGCAGCAAGTTGTTCTTCCAGTTCTTTTATGATCTTTTCCTTCAGGTTTAGGTGCTCGAGAGCCTTATTGTATTCTTCAATAGCAGCATTGAAGTTCTCTCTAAGTGAGTCCATCTTGGCGACTTCCTCTCTCAAAGTGCTATCTTCAGCCTTGAGAGACGTTATCTTTTTTGCTTGAGTTTTCACGACTTTTCAACATTTGTCGTAAACCTTGATCAACTCTTTGTACTGGGCCATGAGTTCAGACTCATCGTCAGAAGAGCTGTCCTCATAATCATGTTCAGAAGCATCAGAATCAGAAAGAGGAGTATTAAAATTTACCTTCCCAGTGAACTGGGGTTCTTGTTCATCATCAGTTTGTGTCATAAGCCCAAAGTAGGCTTCTTCTTCTTCACTTGACTCAGATGAGTCAGAGTCTCTGAGAGTCTTGCTCCTCTTGGCTATTCGGCTCTTTTTTGTCCTCTTCTTATTATATGAGGATTTCTTTTCCTCTCTCTTTCAACCCTCCTTCTTCTTATGAGGGCAATTAGCGATGACATAACATGGCTTATTGCAACAGTAGCAAACGATGTCAATAGAAATATGTTTATTTTGTTTAGATTGATACCTGTCATGGCTGCTTGAGCCTTTTCTATGTCGATCACCATCATGACGTGATCTTCTATGTGAGACATCCTTGCCTCTTCATTGCTTCTTCTTGTTCAAGAATTTCTTGAACTGCCTCGAGAGTAGAGAAAACTCTCCTTCAGATAATTCTGAGCCTGAAGTGCTTGGCTCTGAAGTTTCTTCTTCACTGTCTTCTTGTACAGGAGCAGGTGAAGCAGCTTTAACCTTCCTTAAGCTTTTTGCCTTCAATGCGACAGTCTTCTCCATGGAAAACGATCGGCTCTTCTCTTCTTCAGCTTTTCTAGAATTTATCTGCAGCTCATATGACATCAGCTTTCTGAAGATGTTCTGAGAGTCAGTCTCAGCCAACTTCCTAAACTCCTTGATAGCACAAACTTTATTGTCCCACTCCTTAGTCAGTGACCTTAGGAACTTATCATTCAGCTCACCATTTGTGAAGACCCGGACATAAACTCTTAGGCCGTTAATAATTTTGAAGAAACTTTCAAATATATCTGCAATTGAGTCCTTTGGTCCTTGTCGGAAGGCTTCATACTTTTAATTCAATAGGGATCTTTTGTTATCCCTACCTTCTTCATTTTCTTCCATCAAGGTGATAAGGGACTGCCACATTTCCTTAGCATATTGGAAGTGAATCAAATTCTGCAGCATAGAATCATCAACTGCACTTACTATAATATTTTTAGCTTTCTTGTCCAACGAGACAAGTACAATCTCATCTTTATCTAGATCCATCAATTTCTTAGGAACCTTTTAGTAGGATCTATAATGGAGATAATCATTGGAACATAAGGATCTTCTTCAACAATCATGAAGATCCTTGGATCCACAGCTTCCATGAAGAACTTTATCTTTTCTTTCCATATGAGAAAGTTAGTCTTTGTGCACAGAGGAAGCTTGGCAAAATCCTTGGCCTTGTCCATGCTTGGATAACTCTAAAGACAACTTTGGGACAGATCTGTTCAAGGTGTTAACCTTTTTATGAACAACCTCCCTCTGATACCAATTGAAAATGTTTTAAGTTGTCTTACCTAAATCACCTAGAGAGGCTGAAAAAGTGAGTTGTGCGTCTTTTGCAGAATAAAAAATATAACGAGCTATGCACAGATAATCAACCAAGCAATCATAGAGGATACAAATAGTTATAGTGGTTCCCCAATCTTGGGTACATCCACTTTACACTCACCGATCTAGCAAAGCACTAGACTCGGCTACTCCACTAATCTCGGATTGAAAACAATCATACACCTCGGAATAACGTTCCTACAACTCGATCCCAAATCTGAATCTACACTCGGAAGATAAACACTTTCTACAATAACTCGGAGAAACAACTCCTACAACTCGGAGAAAGATCTCCTACAAGAATAAAATGAAATAATGAATACAAACAATGATATATTCTCATATCTGAAATCCTTCTGTCTGTTCTTCTTCCTTGGAACTTTGCGGCTTTATCAGAATAAGTTGAAGAAGAATCGGCAATTTCTAGATCTGAAAACTTCTGGACTTACATGATCAAGTAGAGGATTTGTCGTTGACAGTAATCTCGATCTGTGAATCAATCTTCTTTGAATCAATCTGGATCGAAAGCCTTGGCGATGTAGAAGATCTGCGGCTCTCGATTTGGAATGAAAAGTCTGATTCAGGAAACTTGGAATTTTTTTCTTGCGGCGGCTGAAAAATTCTTCTTAAAATTTTCTTGAAAACTTCTTAGGGTTAGTCAAAAATGAAAAGACCCTATATAGGATTACCCTAACGGTGATAATTGTCATTAATGACATCCACATGGACCAATCACGCATTAATTATGTTTGAAATAATCGTCCGTCTGGACTTAGACATTTTCAGAAAAATAGACCAGGGTGTTCTCGAGAAGAAAGCTTTTACTCGAGAAGTAATGAGTTTTGTTACTCGAGAACAATAGGGAAGTTCTCGAGAAGAAAACTTAGAGAAAAATGATATGGAAGAAGAAAGCATCTTTCTCGAGAAAGAAGAAAATTACTCGAGAAAAATAGCTTATAGATCTCGAGAAGAATAATTTTGGAACTCGAGAACAACAGGTTATCTCGAGAAAAATACTTCGAAAAATATGTGGACGTGGAAAATTGTAGTCTCAAGAATGCTAGGAAATACTCGAGAAAAATAACATTTTGTTCTCGAGAAGAAACATTCTGGTTCTCGAGAACAAATAACCATCTCGAGAACAAACAGCTAGCTCTCGAGAAAAATACTCTGGTTCTCGACAAATGACTTCTGCATCTTGAGAACAAACTATAGTCTTCTCGAGAATAACTTTATTCTTCTAGAGAAAAATACTTAGAAAATTTTTTATCTGGAGAACAAATATCCCGAGAAGAAATATCATATATTACTCGAGAATAAAAGCTCTTCTCGAGAACAACAAGAAGCTTTCTCGAGAACAACTTCTGTTACTCGAAATGAAGACAAGTCTTACTCGAGAATAATCATAAGTCCTTCTCGAGTACAACTATATTACTCGAGAAAAAGAGTTAGACTTTTTCTGAAAAAACGTAAAATCTTCATTCTTCATAAAATTCAGCATCCATCTTTTCTTTTGTCCTTAGTGCATGAAAAGAAAGTGTGTCCTAATAGAGAGGCTACACATGAGTCAATACCATGGATCACATGATGAGGAATTACATTGTATGGTCCTGTGTTTGGTGACTCATTGTAGACTGATATTGGTGAACACTTAGCAATTAAGTCCTGTAAACACTTAACAAAAAGGGCATCAAATACAAACTTAATTCATCTTAGTTTAAGGGTGATTTCATACAAATCTGGGCAATTGTGCATGCAATACCCAACAAATTTGATGCAAAAATATAAGTGAAATGGAAATGCATGTTTAACAAAATTTTAAAATAGTGAAAAAGAAGTAAATAAAAGCGAAAAAACTTTTTCAAACTGTTTTCCCAAAATCTAAAAATCACAAGATGATGTATTCTCCGACAATGACGTCAAAACTTGATGCGATTACAGCAAGTGCACCGGTCGTTCAAGTAATATAAAACAAGGAGTTACTTCTGAATATCAATCTCATGTGGAATACAAAACGCTCCTGTGATTTGGAGATTATAGAATAACAGAAAGTAAAGGCAGAAAATGAAAGTGCGGAAAGTTGATTTGGTGGAGGTTTTAAGTTATAAAAGCAAAATATAAAATTACACTAATGCGGGTCACCTTCACCGCTTCGCAAACACAGGCTCAGAAGCGGTCACTGTCACACCTTTGCTCAAGGGAGATTGGTGAGGGACGCCGACACCTCCTCGCTTGTTGTCGTGGCAAAGCACAATAAACTCACATGAAAGCCAAACAAACATAAAGCGAGATTGGGCCTCCTAAGCTACTCCAAACGAAATGAACAATAAGTAAACAAAACTACATGTAAGATCTACATAAAGGAATGTTTACAACATGTCCACAACAACCGCCTTAAAAATATAGAAGAAGCAACAGACATCTCGGCCTAGATTTACAGAAGGAAAAAGAGAAATACAAACAGTGCTAGAGACTTTGCCGTAGAGAGAAAGGAGAACTACGGGTCGTCAATCTGAGCCCTTCACTGCTTCATCGGTTGCTTCTAGGATAGAGGGAGAGTTGTCACCTATCCCTAATGTGCCCGTCTACTAGAGGGTACTATGTTGTCCACATTTCCCCTTTGAAAACCGAACTTGGAGGAGGAGAAGGATGTACGAATCTTCATCTTGAAGCTCCTGGATGGTGTGGGAGAGCTTAGTGGATGAACCCTAGTCTTCAGAGGTGAACGAGTGGTGGAAACGTCACTTCCCCGATCGCTTCATCTGGCTGAAATCACAAGCAACTTATATAAAGAAAACGGGGCGCAAACGTGTGCGGCGGTAGCGTACGTAAGTGCAAAAAGTCAACAGTGGGAAAAGTTGCCTGGGCGCCAAATTGTGCACGTGCATTTACACACATGTGCATGCGCGTGCGGAATGGCGCACAAGCAAATTTGAATCGTCCAAAACTGCGTTAGAAACATAAGGAAATGGCGCAAATGCAATTGCACGCGCACGCACGAGCATGCGAGAATTCTGCAAGTTGAACATCAAGACGATTCAGGTGAGAACTCTAACTGATCGGCTAGAGGTCAAGGCAAGACGATGGTGCCCGGGCGTGCAATAATTCCGCACGCCCATGGTCGGGCAAATATAGCGTAGCACTCAACCCAATTGAGTGGCGGAGCTCAAGACGAAAAAGGGGGGACGGACGCTCGTGCGGGAATTCCACATGGGCGTGTGTCAAATAAAAAGTACACGGTCTCTCCTGAATCAGCCGAAAAATCTACCCCTGCAAATACATTCATACATATCATGCACGGGCATGGATGAAATGAATGATAAAAACAGAGTAAAAATACAATATAAAGGGCACGCATCATTCTCATATTAGCAAAATTACGTAACTACAATAAAAATGTGCTTTCATCATCGCTCACAAACTTCCATGCATAAGGAAAAAACGAGTAGCGAGCGAAGTAAAACGTTCTGGGATTTGCAAGCAGCGAGAGCACCATCAAGATGGGGTAATGTCGTGACCAAGTACGGTCACACGGGGACATTAAGGATTGTCCCGTGCACTATCACGATCAAAATACTATCGTGGTTGACCGCAAGGGAGTAGTCTCCTTCCTATCAGTCGTTACATATAATATACAGTCGTTTATTCCTAAGATTTCTTCGTTTCTCTCCCTCCCGAATTAGGAGTCAACAGATGCAGTAAGTTTCATGCAAAGGTAATGAAATGAAATGGTAATAAAAGGATAATTAAATACCGTCGGACACCCGTTGAATGCGACGGGAGATAAAACAGAGAGAGAGAGAGAGAGGGAGGAGATTTATTGGCGGATTCCACGAGAGACACGGGAAGAGCGCAGAGGTTGACAGCTGTCGTCAAGCGGTATTTGGACTACGCGCCTCGTCTCTCCTTCCCCACGTGCCTTTCCCACGCTTTTTTATGCTTAAGCATCGGAATTGGGCTCACTCCTCCGTGGCCGATAAACTTGCGCGTGGAGCCCACGTTGGAAAACAGCGAGCTCTTGTGGGCCCAATCAAGTCCAAGCTTTTGTTTTCAGTGGCTGGTGTCGTAGTTGCTTGAGGGCGCTCCGATCAACTAGATGACAATCAAGATGATGGCTATTAAAATTAGGCATCTGTTATTGGCTAGGCGTATCCCAAAATCTCATAATTTTTCACGTTTTTTCGAAATACGTCTTATACAATTAATTTTAGGTAAAGTTCTCAACATGAAAGTTGCAGATCTCGACGTCGAGATCTACAATTTTCGTGTTCATCACTTTTCCTAAAATGCATGTACAAGTCGTATTTTGGAAATATACTCATGTTTTGCGCCTTTCAGAAATACACATTGTACATGTAATTTCAGAAAGTGTTCAACACGAAAGTTGTATATCTCGACGAGATCTACAACTTTCGTGTTAAACACTTTTCCTGAAATTGCATGTACAAGACGTTTTTTGAAATGGTGCAAAAAATTACGAGATTTTGTGGTGTGAGTAGCCAATAACGGGTTGTGGTTAACAATCACCTAAAATTATTGTATTTTCGCATATATTTAGGTGATTGTTATTAGTACCACTGTTTTGGCTAGTTGTATCGTATTTTTTTTCTTAATTTTCCGTGTCTTTTGGAAATACGTCGTGTACATACATTTTTAGGAAAAGTATTCAACACGAAAGTTGTAGACGACGATCTACAATTTTTGTGTTGAACACTTTTCCTAAAAATGCATGTACAAGGCGAATTTCTAAATTGCACGAAATCATGACGTATTTCCAAAATACGTCTTGTACATGTATTTTTAGGAAAAGTGTTCAACACAAAAGTTATAGATCTCATCGAGATCTACAACTTGGGAGATCTGCAACTATTGTATTGAACACTTTTCCTAAAAATGCATGTACAAGAAGTATTTCCGAAAAGCGTAAAAAAATCGGAAAAAGTGCGGTGCGACTAGCCAATCACCTATATTTATTAATTAATTCACGTCCAAGATTCGGAGGCCGCACAGTCGTCGGTAGGCCGGACTTTAATAAAGTAGGCAGCTGTTCGGCCAATGTATTTAAAGTATTTAGGATCCACATGACCCAGTCTTTTTTAAACTGGGACCTCGCAGGCTTGGGCCTCCTCTTCAAGAGAAGGCCTATCCATATTAAAGTTTTTTATTTTAAATCAAATAAATTTACTGAATTATAAATACTTATATTTATATATAATTAGGAATTTAGGATCGCAAATTACAATTCAAAAATGTGAATTAAATAAATTATAATTTAAAAATATTTAAAATTATAAATTACATCAATTTAGACAAAAATATGCACAATATTAATATAAAAGTACTAATTGTAGCACGATAATAATCTCATAGATTTCAAACAAGCTTAATTTTTGTCCGTTAGATTCAAGCTTAATTTTTGTCCCTTTGAACATAAAAATGGATGAAGTTTCTTAGATGAGCGTTAATGAATGACAATTTAACCATCGTATTCATGACAGACACCAACGTGCAATCCTACCCCTCCTTCAACTTCCTTCCGCTCTTCTTCAACTTCGGGCAAATTATCTTTGATCAGTGAAATATGATGCATTCTCTTCATAACTTTCAAGTGATCCTTGTAGCATTTGCAGATTTTCAATGACTTTTCACTCAGGCAACTCCACTGCTCTCTCAAAATCTCACTACTAAAAAAAATACAAACTCTGAAACTACCGTATTAGCTTAGATTGTTAATAAATCACGAGGCATGAAAATCATAATAGGATGCGTATTCACTTTAATTTTCCACGATTGCAAAAAAGAAAAAAAATTTTATTTCGCTTGTGCTCAAAAAATCTTAAAATATGTTTAGTATATAACACTAAAATATTTAAAGTACTCAAAGTTCATTGTTTTTTTTCCTAGAAGACAGTTCTAAAATCTTATTTTTGAAAATATCGTGGTGCAATGTTGTGTGTCTTTCTCAACGATGCCATCCTTATAATTGATTATTATAATTATAAAAAAAAATTGGGAAATCAAAATTAAATTTTGAAACAATTATATTATCAAAAAATGTAAATGTCATGTTTAAGTATTGATGGAGTTTGGAAGATCGTTATGCGATTAACCGAACCTCCATCACTCTCACCAACTTAGTGGGGAATCATGAGGTAACCCCCGCATGTGCGATCGGCACGCTCGATCTTGGCATGATCAGCAAAAGGGATCTCACCTCGCGCACAAATCGCCCGCGGCGGGCCAAAACTGTCGGCTGCCGCCGCTGCCCGACACCCGATCCCTCACGTGTCAGGGAGCTCCCGGCCAGCCGTGGCCATGCGCTGGGACAACACGACCGGTAGTGCCGATGCCGGCTTGCCTGGCCGGCCGGCGTGACTACTCCCCGCGGCCGCCCCCTCCCCCACAACAGCAATCTGACGGCCGCGTAGAGCGGTCGATGGCGTGGGGTGCAGCCGGCCACACTTGGCCTCCCCAGCCGGGTGCGTTTGAGTGGCCACACCCGCTAGGGTCGGCCGACGCCACCTAGGCTGCAAGGTGCAGCCGACGCTGCCCCTGCCGGGAGGTGTGGCAAGCGCTCGGGCCGCGAGGTTTGGCCGACTCCACGGTAGCGAGGTGCGGTCGACACCGCGGCCGCGAGGCGTGACCAGGGCCAATGCCGGTCGCTCCTCTTCCTCCCCAGCGGCCGTCCGCCGCCAAAGAGTGAACGCCCGTGAATTGTTGATCACGATCCTTCTCCACCACCTGATTATTCCATCATGATCGTCACTATCCATTACGTGGATAACCACCGGCGTAACAACCATTGTTAGTGGGGAAATTTATTAAATTAATTCTGGTGTGCATATAAAAATATTACAAAAATAATGCAGACTTTAAAATAATCTAAATACGGTTTGCACTCAGTAATTTGGGTGGTTATGGTATGCGGATATCCGTATAACTACCGTAACCACCACTTGGGGCCTATAAAAATTCCTTTAGGCATCTCTTATTTCTAATCTTTCCCCTCTCTGCTTTCTTCTTACTCAGACCAGAGCTCTACCAGAATACTCGTACGAGCCACCTCCTGTCAAACGTCTTGAGAAATTGTCCAAGTCCACAACATCTTGATATCAAAGTCCACAGGCGTTGAGTGAGGACAGCTTACTCAACATCAGATGCAAAGAAATACGGTTAAGTCCACAGGCGTTGAGTGAAGCAAACTCACTCAATTACAGATGCAAAGAAATATGGTTTAAGTTCACAGGCGTTGAGTGAATCAAGCTCATTCAACGCTAGATGGCAAGAAGCATCGTGTGTTGTCAAGCTTCTGTATTGGCAAGCAGAAAAATTGACCAAGTTCACGAGCGGTAAGTGAATACAGTTCAATCAACGCCATATAACAGAAAGCGTCGAGTAAATGTGTGGACAGGCGTCGAGTGAATACAACAAAGGTGATATAGAAAAATTGTGATTTGATTTATGCGAAGAAGAAAAAGGGTTAAGAAGATAGGATGGAAATGAGGTCGAAAATCTTCTCCGATTCTATATGCTATAAAGGCAAGTGTACCTTATCGTTTATAGTGTAGGATATTCAGGCTCAATATCAATGTCATATTACCAGGGCGGTTTGATTACTTCTACTTTGAAGAATTACTATTATCTTATCAAATGATTTTTTGGTTTGCTTTACTTAAATACAAGAACACTAAATTGGGTTAAAACTTATGGATAAATGATTTAGTACTCGATCTTGAATCACTTCTGCATGAGTTAATCAAATTGAAATAACAACTAGATCTTAATAAAGTAAAACGCTACTTGACTGCGGGGGATCCCGAAGTTTGAACATGCTCCTCTCGGAGAAGTGCCCAACTGAGTTTAGGAAGATCCGACTGAACTCTCGTCCCGTATTCGGATGCCTAAAACTCGCCTTAAGTTATAATCCCACTATTGGATTTGACTCCAATCCGAGAGATTTATGTCATTATCTCTCAAGAGGTGCATTCAATTCTCTTTACTCTTGGATGATCAATTCAAACTACGAGCCTCTCGGCTAGCTAAAAATGAAAACTTAAACGGAGACTATATATCGATAATATAGTTCTGCTATATTAAAATCAAGAGTAAATCGAGGGCCGATACTTTAAAAAGAGAAAGAACGCTAAAACATCATAGCTTGATCAACTCATCCTCAAAACATCGCGATCAAGTACTAATGAGGATTTAGTTACCCATAATGAAATAGTAAATGAAAATCATGTTAAGAATATGCATAATAAGAAAGAGTGAGAGAGAAAGGGAACAACAAACTATTTTATTTCTTATTGGAAAGAAGTTACCAAAAGTACCAAAGGACATTACAAAGAGAGTTTGCAAAAAGATTACAAATATGATAAACAAGATTGCAATATTGGCAAGAAAAAGAAGAGATGGGAAGGGAAGAAGAAGAACACTGCTGCTGAAAATGAGCCTTCAATTTCTTATCAGCCAGAGAGGAGCTCCGCTCCTAAGAAGGATTGGAAGAAGAACTTGAGGTGCTACAGGTGTCATCAGCGAGGACACTTCAAGCATGACTGTAAGGTCAAACTGCATCCTGGGCATGCTGCAGGAAAGGAGGAAGCTTGCTTGAGTACTGAAGAAGCTGGATGGGTCGGGGCCTTCATGACGGGCACTTGTGTCCGTGCTTTGTCCGCTGTCGACTTCAACGACAAGTGGATCGTGGAATCTGGGTATGATCATCACCTCACCAGAGATAAGTTGAAGTTCTCTTCTCTACAAGCCTACTCAGGTAACGAAGCTATCATCACTACTGATAATATTGTTTATGCAGTAGAGAAGGAGGGGGTTGTGTCTTTGGGTAGTGATAAGGGGTCACTCACGTTAAGGAGTGTGTATCACATATCAAGCATGAAGAAGAACCTCTTCTCTGTGACCAATGCGGTAGACACGGGATATCACGTTCTGTTTGGGCCAACAGAAGTGAAGTTCCTTCGCAACGTATGAGCGGTAAAGGCTGATGATTCTCATGTTGGGAGGAGAGTTAAGAACTTTTTTGTTCTTGCAATAAACTCTTATGTTGATCGGATGAGGGAAAACGATAACGCTGTTATATGACACGAAAAGCTGGGGCATGTAGGAATGGATAAGTTGAAAGTTATGGCAAACAGGAGCCTTATAAGAGGCTTGCCTAAGCTAACTTCTTTTAGTGATGTTCACATTTGCATGGGATGTCAGTACGGCAAGGCATATCGCCTTCCGTTTAATAAGTTACAAACGAGGAGCAAGAGACCATTGGAGTGTATCCATGGTGACTTGATGGGACCAACTGTCACTGCTAGCTTTGGTGGGAGCAAATACATGCTTATTCTGATTGATGACTACTCAAGATACACTTGGGTTTATTTCTTGAAGGAGAAGTCAAAAGCTTTCCAGGTGTTTGTGGAGTTCAAGGAGCTAGTGGAGGGCTGGCTTATCTTGCCAATCAAGAAGTTCAGAACAGACAACGGTGGTGATTTTGTCTCCTCCGAGTTTTCTAACTTCTACAGGAAGCACGAGATCCAAAGATAGCTCACTTGTGCTCATACTCCACAAAAAATGGAGTAGCGGAGCAGAAGATCCATCATCTGATGGAAACCTGCAAGTATTGGCTTCATGCGAAAGATATTCCTAGGTCCTTCTGGGAAAATGGGATGTCTTGTACCTCTTATGTCATCAATCGGATGCCGCTCAGCCCGATCAACATGAAGTCTCCTTTTGAGACGTTGCTAAAGGAGAAGCAAAGCGTGGAACACCTTCGGGTGTTTGGATCAACTTGCTATGTGCATGTCCTGGATGCTCTAAGGACAAAGCTTGATGCAAAGGCAAGGAAGCTTATCTTTGTTGGTTGTGATGTGTTGAACAAGGGATGGAAATGCATGGATCATGCGACGAAAAAGTTTGTTGTATCAAGATACGTAGTCTTTGATGAACTGACATCGTACGGAGGAGGCTCGGTTGAGCTATCAGAGAGCAAGGTTGATGAAGAGCAGAAGGTGGCTGCTGAAGTTCTGAAAGAGGAGCTTGTTGTATCACCAGCAGCTCCTGTTGCTTCAAGCTATGGTGCTGAGGCTTCTGGCTCAGGAAGCAGGAGGTGCATTGCTCATAGTGTGCCCAAGAATGGAGCTGAGCCTGAAGAAGCAACGGAGGTTGAGCAATGAATAGCCTCTTTGGAGATCAAAGAGGATTGTGAATCCATTATCTCGGTACTGTGATGGGAATGCAGTGAGTTTGTCTCCTGCTTCTTTGCAGGTCCTCTGGATGAGCGAGAGCCTACAAACTTTAATAAGGCCACTGGAGTCAAGGAGTGGGAAGATGGCATGAAGTAGGAGATCTCTGCTCTCAAGAAGAATGAAACCTGAGACCTTGTGCCCAAGGTTGATGGCATTACTCCAGTGACTTGCAAGTGGGTGTACAAATAGAAGAAGAAGGTTGATGGGGGCATTGATTGATACAAAGCTCGCCTTATTGCTCGCAGATTCTCTCAACAGTATGGAGAAGACTATGAGGCGACATCTAGTCCAGTTGTAAAGATGACTTCGGTTCGCGTGGTGATCTCCTTGGTTGCTTGCAAGGGATGAAGGATGTGGCAGCTTGATGTGAAGAATGCTTTTCTTTACGGAGAAATTGATAATGACATCTTCATGGACCAGCCATCTTGGTTTTGTTTCTGAAGTTCATTCGGACTATGTCTACAAACTCAGGAAGGCTCTCTACGGATTGAAGCAAGCTCCTAGAGCTTGGTATGGGAAGATTGCAGAGTATCTTCAATTCTGCGGTTATCTTGCTTCCAACTCGAATTCCAGCTTGTTCATCAAGAAGAAGGGGGAGCTACAAGTCTTGGTCCTGCTGTATGTTGATGATATGATCATTACAGGGAATTCAGAGGAGGAGGTAGCTAGGCTCAGGGCTGAGCTAGCTATTCGCTTTGAGATGAAAGACTTAGGAGAGCTTCATCACTTCCTTGGTCTCGAAGTGGAGAGTACGGAGAGCGGGATACTCATTTGCCAGAAAGGATATGTGGATCGCATTGTGAATCAATTCGGCATGGGAGAATGGAAGAGTTGCTCTACTCCTCTGGATCTTGGTCTGAAGCTTCGACGAGATGAAGGAAGGATTCTTCCTGGTCCCTTGGTGTTCAGAGCTTTAGTTGAGAGCTTGATCTACTTAACGATTACAAGGCCAGACATTGCTTACGTTGTTGGACGAGTAAGTCAGTTTATGGCTGAACTAAGGAAGTCTCATCTGGTAGCGACAAAGAACATATTGAAGTATGTTAAGGCGACTTCTGATATGGGACTCCTCTACAGTAGGGACACAATATTTTCTTTGCTTGGATATATGGATGCTGATTATGGTGGTGACTCGGATGATCGAAGATCAACTTCGGGTTATGTTTTTACTTGTGGATCGGCTTGCATCTCGTGGTGTAGCAAGAAGCAAGACTCAGTGTTTGTGTCTACTACGGAAGCTGAGTACAAGGCTTCGACCTTGGCTTCTCGGGAAGCCATCTGGTTGAGGAGGCTTGTAGAGGATGTTCATGAAGAAGCGCAAGGACCTACTTTGCTCCGAGGTGACAATGAGGGTGCTCTCAAACTAGTGAACAATCCAGTATGTCACGCAAGGACCAAGCATATTGAGATCGAGCACCACTTCATAAGGGAGAAGGTGTTGGAGGGATCTCTTGTGGTCGGGCATGTTCGGAGTGAAGACAATCTTGCTGACATCTTCATGAAGCTGCTGTCGAAGGGTCCATTTCAACGCTTACGAGGCTTGGTGGGCTTGATCACCACTTCTTACTTCAAGGGGGAGTGTTGAAATTTGTGAAGTGAAAGTGGGTGATATGGCAGGCCGGGCGGTCTGAACGGCTTGAGCAGTCTGAGTCCGCGGCCTGGGTGGACTGCTGGTTTCGGCCTGGGTGACCTGGCTTGGACTTGGTGGCTTGGCTGTTCTTGAGGAGCGGCTTGTGCAGCCTGGTGTGCGGTCTTGGCCGGACTGGTGTGCCGTCTGGATGGTGTGTGGCCAAGGAAGTCTTAGTGACTTAGGCATCGAGTGGAGCGGCTTGAGCGGACTGTGTTGGCGGTCTGTTGGTTGTGCTCAGCTTGATCTACCGCCTTGCAGTTGGCCGGCTCTTGTGGTAACTGGGCGGTTTGGAAGTTGTATCTACGGTGTGTTGGCGGAATTGTTTTCTGCGTCCGTGGAGTCCTCATTTACAGACGCTTTGGAGATGGGCTTTGGTTCTTGTCAAGCTCTCCATGATGCGATGGATGTTTCACATCATTGTGGCGGACTGTCCTGCTGATTGACAGTCTGGGTCTTCTGTGTCTGCCATGCTCGCGCAAGTTGCTTGATGGGCTGCTGGCCTTTATCATTTTTTGTGACAAGTTCATAGTGTCCACAGAGTCCGTAGAGTCCGCTGTTGACCGGGCGGTCTGCCTGTTGGTCGTAGACTCGTGGCGGGCTATGGCGTTGTTGTCGAGCGGTGCAGACTGCCTTTTTTTCCGTGTATAGTGTGCGGACTGATGTAGCATGAATTGCGGGTGTGTCTGCATGTTGTGTTGAGTGGCGGACTGGCGCTATGCTTGCGTTGGGCGGACTGGCGCTGTGCTTATGTTGTGCGGGTTGGCATTGTGTCTGCATGGTGGCGGGCTGGCTTTTGACCTAGCGCCTGACGGATTGGAGTCTGGCCAAGTCCTGGAGGACTTGGCGGACTGGGTAGTGTTAGCGAGCAGGTTGGAGCGATAACCCTATTCACTAGGGTGGTGACCACACTCCTCACCTCACATATAAATAGACCCCCCGACACATCTACAGTATCTCAGTGAACAGTAAGTGAGGCCTTAGTTAATTACTGTGGTCGGGTTTTTCCTGTCCACGCGGGTTGAGCAGAGATAACTGTTTACTGTTTGCAGGTTGCGCGACTAACACTGAGGAGCCAGGAGTTTGGCTTTGACTGCGGCCAGCATCAGTGAAGTTTGTTGTTCAATCAGCGGTCTCAGCAGGTCGCTTGGGCGGCTTGTCAGTTTTCTCTACTTCAATGTTTCCAAGTTCAATAACCTGTCCGCCGAACTCGACGGTCTAGGCGGTCTGTTCTTCAGTTCGACAGCAACTTGTAGCAGGCAGCGAATAACAGTGTGTCCGCGCGACCTCGCGGTCTCGGCGGACTCCGTGTTCTATTCGTCTTCTAACAGCAGCAGCAGTTCAGGTGGCTTCGTCGACTTCAGCGGACTGGGCGGTCTCCAGTTCTGTCCGCTCGAATTGTTTGTCTTGTAATTTTTCCTGTTTTCCTCTGTACTGCCGAAATCATGTCTTGTCATGTATACCTTGCCTTGTAAAGAAGAAATAATATATGATTTGCTTGCCCCTGTGATTGTATTTGCTTGTTGAGCTTGCTTTCCTGATTTCCGTACGATCAAGGTGTGATCTTGATAGTTCTGAGGATATTATTTTGGCATTAGGCTATATCGGTGACCACTTTGAGAAAATTCAACAGGTTCACCCCTCGTCATCACTCTTAGGGACGAGATCTTGCGAACTCCCCACCACCGTAGATTGAAGGTATACCCTTCTCCCCCGTAGTGGGTTGAAGCCTATGTTAGGGTTCACCCCTCATCATCACTCTCTGGGACGCGCTCTCGTGAACTCCCCACCGTCGTGAATCAAAGGTCTACCCTTCTCCCCCAAAGTTGGTCGTGAAAGTCCACTTAGTGTCAACTACCTTCACCTATGGGGGGGAATAGGTGTCTTGCATCGTTTTTGCGGAATTAAAATCGTACCTGCACACAAAAACAAAATAACACAGCACAGAAAGGAAACATGCAAATTATAGTGGTTCCCCGATATGGGTACGTCCACTTTCCCCCTTCGACCTATCTCCCAACCAGGGACGACTCGGTCACTTCACCAACAGGATTGAAATCCAATCCTTGCACTAACGGAAGGAAACCTTCCACACGTAGGAGTCACCACTCCCACAACACGGGTTGCACCCAACCCTTACAACTAGGGACCAATCGGTCCGTTACAAAGAAATTGAAAATAGATTGTATAAGAAATACAAACAACTTATGGAGACTAAGGTGTCCCTCTTCGTTCGATGACGTGTTCTTGAAGTCAACGAAGAGTCCACAACCCTAGATCTCACTTGGAGAGAATCTCCCCGAAACTGGCGACGGCAAGAAGGGCGGCGGCTTGGTTCTCGGGATCGGCGGCGACAACAGCGTGCTGCGGCTGTTCTTTGGAGATTCAATCTTCGTAGCAAAGCTAGCAAGATCTTCCAACGGTCACACTAGGATCGATCGTCTCGATCGATTCGGAAGGGGAAGGTTTTCCCGATCTACGAATCAAGAGACAAAGGATCTCTGGTTAGACGCGTGAGACGCTGTGCTTGGCTGAGCTTCTGTCGCCGGGAGATCTGGAAGAAACCACGATCAAAGTCGGCGATCAATTGGCACGAGCGGCGACGGCGGCGAAGCAAGTTTCACGATCTAGGTCAGTCGGCGGCTCGGATTTTTCGTTTCAAATTTCTCTTCTTAGACTGTTCAAAAATACGCGAGTATTTATACATTAGGTCTTCAAGATGACCGTTGTGGGCCCCACCAACAAGAAACCCCAAGCCCGGTTCAAAACAGCGCCAGCGGCTGAGTCCGGTCCAGCGGGTTCCAGAAATTCGCCTAAGTCAAAATCGGCGAGAATCGAAGGTGATTCTCGTCGATTCGGCGAGAATCAGCTAGTGATTCTCGACGATTTTGACTTAGCGACAGATTTGCACGCTCTGATTTAGACGGAACGATTCGGCGAGAATCAGCCAGTGATTCTCGATGATTCGGCGAGAATCACTAGTGATTCTCGCCGAATCGGCGAGAATCACTTAGTGATTCTAGTCGATTATTACTTAGACGATTTTTCGTCTTTCCACCCATGAGCTGCTCTTTGACCCATCCTTGCTCCTTGTCTGCTCTTGCATTATCACAGCCCTGTACTTGAAAATAAGTACACTCCAATAGAGAGAGTACACGTAGGCCAACACACTGATCTACTCAACGAGGGATTACGTCGCGCAGACCCGTGTATATTGACCTACTGCACCCTGACATTGGTGTGTACTTAGCGTGGAATAACTGCAAGCACAACTTAAAAGATTTCATCAAATACATTGTCTATTTACCTTAGCTTGTTCAGGGGCTTCTTCAAATCAGGTACGTTGTGGATACAATACCCAACAATCTCCCCATATTTGAAGAAGCCTAAACCCTACAAGCTAAGGTGAATAGAGCTTATGGGAATGAAAATCATAAACTTAAAATTGAGTTGAGAGAGATATTCATTACCAATACCAATTTCTTGAGAGTTGAGAGAGATGTTCATTACCAATACCAATTTCTTGAGAGTTAACTTGGAGCCACCTTAGCCTTAGCCGAGAGGGTAATCTCCCCCTTTTCGGCTTCTGCAAATCTGGGTCTGTTGCAATTGACCCCTTGCTCCCCCCTCAGTTCTTGCACTTGTGCTCACACTTGAGTTCCTGGCAGAGGCTCCCCCTAGATGCACGAGCCTGGAGCTTCTGTAGTCTTCATTCCTCATAGTTTAGTATCCCCAATTCAGTTTTGAAAAGACTGAACTTGGCTTCGTCTAAGCACTTTGTGAAAATATCTGCAATCTGCTTGTCCGTGGGGACATAACAGAGAGAGATGTCCTTGTTCTCCACGTGCTCCCGAATGAAGTGGTAGCGCACTTCAATATGCTTCGTTCTGCTGTGTGATACCGGATTGTTGGCAATTGCAATTGCACTGGAGGAGTCGCAGTACATTAGTACTTCCTTGAACTGAAGGTCGTAGTCGGCTAACTGGTTTCTGATCCATAGGAGTTGTGCGTAACAGCTGCCTACCGAGATGTACTCAGACTCTGCTGTGGAGGTTGCTACACAATTCTGCTTCTTTCTGTTCCATGAGATAAGCCTTCTTCCGAGGATTGACACGTCCCGGAAGTGCTTTTCCTGTCATCCCTACTCCCTGCAAAATCAGCATCTGAAAAACCTATTAACTCGACATCATTGTTTCTCGGGTACCACAAGCCAAGATCGGGAGTACCTTTAAGGTATCTTAGAATTCGCTTTGCAGTGACATAGTGAGATTCCTTAGTGTTCACCTGATATCTGGCACAGACACATGTGGAGAACATGATATCCGGTCTACTGGCAGTAAGGTAGAGCAGGGATCCAATGATGCTTCTGTATTTGGTTTCATCGAAAGGTTTACCTTTCTCATCCTTATCCAGAGACATAGTGGATCCCATTGGAGTCCTCATAGAGGTTGCATTCTCCATACCGAATTTCTTGAGGAGTTCATTTGTGAACTTCGTTTGAGAGATGAAGATTCCATCCTCAGACTGTTTCACTTGAAGTCCTAAGAAATACTTTAGCTCTCCCATACTGCTCATTTCAAACTTTCCTTGCATAAGTTTAGAAAACTTTTTGCAAAGATTGTTGTCCGTTGAGCCGAATATAATGTCATCGACATAGATTTGCACTAGCAAAATCTTGCCTTTGACTTCCCTGAGAAACAATGTCTTATCTATTTTACCTCTAGAGAACTTGTTCTCAAGAAGAAAACTAGATAAAGTCTCATACCAAGCTCGTGGAGCTTGTTTTAAACCATATAGAGCTTTATTAAGAAAATATACATGATTGGGATAAGTAGGATTGACAAAACACGAGGGTTGAGCGACGTATACTTCCTCTTTCAGGTCTCCGTTCAAGAATGCTGATTTCACATCCATTTGATAGACTGTGAATCCTTTGTGCGAAGCATACGCCAGGAACAATCTGATTGCCTCGAGCCTTGCCACTGGTGCGAAGGTCTGGTCGAAGTCAATCCCCTCCTCCTGTCTGTAACCTTGAGCCACCAGCCTGGCCTTGTTCTTTATGATGACACCATGTTCATCCAGTTTGTTTCTGAAGATCCACTTGGTGCCAATCACATTTTGCTTTTGTGGTCTGGGAACCAGCGTCCAAACGTTGCATCGTTCGAATTGATGCAGTTCATCTTGCATGGCCAAAATCCATGCCGCATCTTTGTTCGCCTTGTCGAACTTCTTTGGCTCAACCTGTGACAGGAAGCTAAGATGCAAAATCTCGTTAATAGTACCTCTTCGAGTTCTGACACCGTCACGAGGATCTCCGATGATCTGATCTCTAGGATGATCCCTCACGTGCCGGAGCTCTAGAAGTCTGGCGTCTGGAGCTTCGACTACTTCTTGGGCTTCTCCTTCTTCTAAGAGATTTGCTCCATTTTGATCTTCAACATTCCCAGTTGACGTTGAGGTGGAAACTTTGACGTACTTAGGAGTTTCATCTTTAGCGGTCTCATCGAGACTCAGCTGTTCAAGTCGTGCACCTGCATCTTCAAGAATACCGCTGGAAGAATTGCTGTTAAGCAAGCTTCCTTCATCAAATACAACATTAATTGATTCTTCTACCACTAGGGTTTTCTTATTGAAGACCCTATATTCCCGACTGTGGGTACTATAGCCCATGAATATGCCTTCGAAGCATTTTTCACCAAATTTAGTATGCGGGTACTTCCCATTATTCAGTACATAACATCTGCAACCAAAGATCCTCAAATGGGACATGGTTGGTTTCCTGCCTTTCAGTAGTTCGTAGGGCGTCTTACGATGACTTTTGTTGATCAATGCCCGGTTTTGAACATGACAAGCCGTATTGACCGCCTCAGCCCAGAAGTATTCTGGGAGTGAAGCGTCATTCAACATTGTCGTGCAGGCTTCAATGAGTGTTCTATTTCTCCTCTCCGCGACTACGTTTTGTTGAGGAGTGCGCGGGGAGGAAAACTCACGAAAGATACCAAGTTCTTCACAGAACTCTGTCATAGCACCAGACTCGAACTCTGTTCCATGGTCACTTCTGATTTTGACCACTGAGCAGTTAAGTTCGTTCTGGATCTTCTTGACAAAGCTGGTGAAGATGTCAAACGTATCAGACTTGCGTTTTAAAAAGAACACCCAGGTAAACCGAGAGTGATCATCTACAATCACGAGCGTATAAGACTTCCCTCCTAAGCTATGAACTTGTATTGGACCAAACAAGTCCATGTGCAGAAGATAAAGACATCTGTAGGAGTCTTTGTCTGAGATGCCCTTAAAGATAGCCCGAGTCTGTTTGCCCATCTGGCATGTAGGACAGGGACTATCTTGATACACTTAATAATGGGAGCATCCCTCACTAAATCTTTAGAAAATAGCATATTAATTATCTTGTAATTAATATGTGCCAATCTCTTGTGTCATTGTTCACAAAGAGATGCACTGTCTTTTGCTACTAGGCATACGGGGGTAGATGAATCTAAGCTAAGAAAATCTAAGCAGAAGATATTTCTGCTCCTAATGCCTGATAATACCGTCTCAGAAGAGGCACATAATATTATCAGGCATTTATCCATGCAGAACTTAACGTCATAACCTTTATCACATAACTGACTTACACTGATCAGGTTATGGTTTAACCCTTCAACATAAGCCACGTCGGTGATAGAGATTATACCGTTGGAAATCATACCGTAACCTCTGGTGACTCCTCGATCTGACCCCCCAAAGATGACTTTGGGTCCATTCTCGACTGGAGTGTAATCACGCAGCAGGCTTCTTGTCCCAGTCATATGCCGGGAGCATCCACTGTCCAAGTACCATATTGGAGTTTTGGCGGCCTTTGGACATTCCTGCAAAACAAAATTAATTTCCCTTAGGAACCCAATCGAACTTGGGTCCTAGATTCTTGGTTAGCATACTCCCCCTCGGGTGGTTAACCCTACGAGTGGTCGGCCTCGCATTGCTAACATAAGGAGTCTCGTTATACCTCGGATTAAACCAACAATCCACGGCAAAGTGACCGACTTTGCCACAACACCAACAGTCAAATCTGTTGTACCTCTTCCTAGGCTCCTGCTTTACCCTGGGAATGGTGGGTACAGCCGGGGCCTTGAATCTGGAGGTGGAGGCATCATAGTGATTGCAGTCACATGACTTCTTCACCTTCTGTTCCTTCAGTATAACAGGCTTGGCTTTTGGTGCCTGCTTTCTATTATGGCCGCTAGAGAATTGACCATAATTTCCCTTGTGGATTTCCTCATAAGGTGCCTTGAAGACACTCTCACCGAAGTTGCGGGGAAAAGTCCAACCATCATATCGGCTCTTTGGCTTTGAAACCGAGGGTCGGAAATGATGACCAAAGGTTGACTCAAAGTCATGTTGGTTGCAGGGAAATCTAGGCTTTCTGAACGCAACAGGACTGAGTGGGGCCTTTCTCTTTTCAGCAGCAGAGGCCTTCTTGGCGGCCTTATTCTTTCTCAGGTTCCTGTTTCTCCTAGATGAGGAACCAGATACCCCTACATGCCCCAAGCCAGCTCCTTTGGCCTGAGCAGAGAAGGTATCAACTAATGGAAGAACTGTTTTTGGCATAGAGAATCTCTTAACGATCTTCCTTTCTACCGCAAGTTGTTCTTCCAACTTGTCGACTTCCTCCTGCTTAAGATCAAGGAGCTTAAGAGACTCTGAATGCTTTGAAGTCAGGTCTAGGTGCTCCTGTCGGAGAGAGATCAAACTGGTGATCTCTTCCCTTAGGGAGACACTCTCACCCTTAAGGAATTTCACTTCCTTTTTCTCAGCCTTCAATCTCTTACGGCACTCCTCGAAAGTGTTGAGTAGAAGCTCATACTTCTCGAGGAGCTCCGCTTCACGGGCCGAAAGGCTATCCTCAGGGTCATCATCCTGAGACTCAGGATCAGATTCAGAGTCGGAGAGAGGGGTGTGAGCTTTTACCTTCCCAGTAAATGGGGGGCATTCTCCTTCTGAGTCGGAGCGACCCACCAGCCCGAAGTAGGCTTCCTCATCATCACTGGAGTCTGAGGAATCAGACTCACTCAGTGTCTTTGGCTTTTTGGCGATGTAGCTCCTCTCTTTCCTCTTATCTCTAGAGGACTTGTGCTCCTCTCCCTTCCCCTTTTCTCTCTTGCCTTGGTGGCAGTCGGCCACGACGTGTCCTGGCTTATTGCATCCAAAAAAAATAATGTCAGAGGAGAGATGTTTGTTCGGTTTAGAAGCATACCTGTCAGAAGAATAATTTTTCTTCTGATGCCTAGAGGAGGAGCCGTCTCTCTTTCTTTGATTCCTCATCTTGAGGAACTTCTTGAATTCTCGGGTGATGAGGGAGAAATCTTCCTCAGACAACTCTGAGCTGGAGGAGCTTGGCTCGGAGTCCTCCTCCTCATCCTTTTTCCCGGCACGGTATGAAACTGCACCCTTGCCCTTCCTGGAGTGAATGGCTTTTAGGGCCACAGTATTTTCCTTGGCTGCAGCCTTCTCTGCTTCTTCTTCTGCTTTCCTGGTGTTCAGTTGAAGCTCATAGGACATCAGCTTCCCAAACAGAATTTGCGGGTCTGTTTCAACAAGTCTGCCAAACTCTCGGATGGCGCAGATATTTGTGTCCCATTCCTTAGTAAGGGACCTAAGGAATTTATCATTAAGTTCACCATCAGTGAACACTCTTCCATATCTTTTGAGGGCATTGACAATCTTGAGGAAGTTCTCGAAGGTGACTCCGATCTCTTCCTTAGGCCCTTGTCTGAAGGCCTCATATTTCTGGTTCAGGAGGGATCTCCGATCATCCCTCACTTCATCAGTGCCCTCCATTAGGATAATCAGGCAGTGCCAGATCTCCTTTGCTGTCCTGCAGTTGAAGAAGTTCTGCATCATTGAGTCATCGACCGCGCTGACCAGAATGTTCTGCGCCTTCTTGTCAAGTCCCACCAGCACCATCTCGTCCTTGTCCATTTCAGAAATTTTCTTTGGCACTTTCTTGGTAGGATCAATGGTGGAGGCCTTAGTGGGGACATAAGGTCCCTCCTCCACGATCATGAAGAGTCGGGGATCGACCGCTTCCATGTAGAACCTAATCCTTTCCTTCCAGATAGGAAAGTTTAGCCTGGTGCACACTGGGATCTTGCATGTGTGCTTGAGTCCGTCCATAGTAGAAGTCTGCCTTCTTCTTGACACTAGTGGCAGGAACTTACTCAAGGCGTTAACCTATTTGTTGAGTAACCTTGCTCTGATACCACTTGAAAGTCCACTTAGTGTCAACTACCTTCACCTATGGGGGGGGGGGATAGGTGTCTTGAAGCATTTTTGCGGAATTAAAATCGTACCTGCACACGAAAACAAAACAACACAGCATAGAAAGGACACAGGCAAATTATAGTGGTTCCCCGATTTGGGTACGTCCACTTTCCCCCTTCGACCTATCTCCCAACCAGGGACGACTCGGTCACTTCACCAACAGGATTGAAATACAATCCTTGCACTAACGGAAGGAACCCTTCCACACGTAGGAGTCACCACTCCCACAACACGGGTTGCACCCAACCCTTACAACTAGGGACCAATCGGTCCGTTACAAAGAAATTGAAAATAGATTGTATAAGAAATACAAACAACTTATGGATACTAAGGTGTCCCTCTTCGTTCGATGACGTGTTCTTGAAGTCAACGAAGTGTCCCCAACCCTAGATCTCACTTGGAGAGAATCTCCCCGAAACCGGCGACGGCAAGAAGGGCGGCGGCTTGGTTCTCGGGATCGGCGGCGACAACGACGTGCTACGGCTGTTCTTTGGAGATTCAATCTTCGTAGCAAAGCTAGCAAGATATTCCAACGGTCACTCTAGGATCAATCGTCTCGATCGATTCGGAAGGGGAAGGTTTTCCCGATCTATAAATCAAGAGACAAAGGATCTCTGGTTAGACGCGTGAGATGATGTGCTTGGCTGAGCTTCTGTCGCCGGGAGGTCTGGAAGAAACCACGATCAAAGTCGGCGATCAACTGGCACGAGCGGCGACGACGGCGGAGCAAGTTTCACGATCTAGGTCACGTCGGCGGCTCGGATTTTTCGCTTCAAATTTCTCTTCTTAGACTGTTCAAAAATACGCGAGTATTTATACATTAGGTCTTCAAGATGACCGTTGTGGGCCCCACCAACAAGAAATCCCAAGCCTGGTTCAAAACAGCGCCAACGGCTGAGTCCGGTCCAGCGGGTTCCAGAAATTCGCCTAAGTCAAAATCGGCGAGAATCGAAGGTGATTCTCGTCGATTCGGCAAGAATCAGCCAGTGATTCTCGACGATTTTGACTTAGCGACAGATTTGCACGCTCTGATTTAGCCGGAACGATTCGGCGAGAATCAACCAGTGATTCTCGATGATTCAGCGAGAATTACTAGTGATTCTCGTCGAATCGGCGAGAATCACTTAGTGATTCTAGTCGATTGTTACTTAGACGATTTTTCGTCTTTCCACCCATGAGCTGCTCTTTGACCCATCCTTGCTCCTTGTCTGCTCTTGCATTATCATAGCCCTGTACTTGAAAATAAGTACACTCCAATAGAGAGAGTACACGTAGGCCAACACACTGATTTGCTCAACGAGGGATTACGTTGCGCAGACCCGTGTATATTGACCTACTACACCCTGACATTGGTGTGTACTTAGCGTGGAATAACTGCAAGCATAACTTAAACGATTTCATCAAATACACTGTCTATTTACCTTAGCTTGTTCAGGGGCTTCTTCAAATCAGGTACGTTGTGGAAACAATACCCAACAGGTCGAAGCCTACGCCATGAGCGCCCAACATTATCACTCTCAGGGATGAGCTCTCGCAAAATCCCCACTACCACGGATCAAAGGTCTATCCATCTCCATTGTAGTAGGTCAAAGCCTATATCAGGGTTTACCCCTTATCACCAGTCTCAAGGATGAGCTTTCATAAACTACCCATTACCATGGATTGAAGGTATACCCTTCTCCCCCACAGTGGGTTGAAGCCTATGCCAGGGTTCTCCCCTCATCATAACTCTCAGAGACAATCCCTTATGAACTCCCCACCATCATGAATCGAAGGTCTACCCTTCTCCCTTGCAGTGGGTTGAAGCATCGCTAAGGTTCTCCCCTCGTCATCATTCTCAGGGACGAGCTCTCGCAAACTCCCCACTGTTGTGAATTGAAGATCTTCCCTTCTCCCTCTCAGTTGCTCAAAGCCTACGCTAGGGTGCGCCCCTCATCATCACTCTCTAGGATGAGCTCTCACAAACTCCCCACTTCCGCAAATTGAACGTCTACCCTTCTCCACCATAGTGGGTTGAAGCCTATGCCATGGTTCACCCCTCATCATGACTATCACGGACGAGCACTTACAAACTCCCAACCGCAATAGATCGAATGTTTACCCTTCCTCCCCATAGTGGGTCGTAGTCTATGCCATGGTTCTATTAGATCTTATGGCGCCGTTAAAGGGAGGGGGCAGTGAATAAGAGATTTATGGAATTTTAATTCTTAAATAAAAATATCATAGTTAATTAATTAAGTTACATAATATTTTATAAGAAATTATAATTTTTTTATATTTAAACAAAAATATTATAATAAAGATTACTTTTTAGAAAATTGCAGAATTCAATATTACTTTACTACTGTTAACGATATCACTATCGCTTAGAGCTAGATACAAATATTGAATTATTAGAGTGTATTCTAAAACGTAATTTGCAATATATTTTACTTTAATATTATTGATAGAGAAAATAATATTTTATGATATGAAAATAAAATCAGGATAATGAGATAATAAATGCCATTATTTTATTTTATAAGAAATTGATTACAAAATGTTTGGTTTCTATAACGTTAGAAATCGAGGCGAATATAAAAATCCTTTTTGATGCTTCACTAGTCTTTCTCCAAAGGACTGGCTAGTTATAGCGTATCTCTTCCTAGATCTTGCTACTAGCCACCCCTAGATCTCACCACGACCTAGTTGTTGTACACAAGATGGTGAATTTCTCCTAATCCACACAAGGACCAAGACGCCACACACAAGTACCTAGACGTCATACATAAGACTGCAATTCCCCCTTAAGCCATGCAAGGACTTTGATGTCACGCATAAGGTGGTGAATTTCTCCTAAGCCACACACGAACCTATCTGCCACGTACAAGGAGGCAATTTCTCTATCAATTATAAAGATGATAAGATAAGTTAAAAAATAAAAATTCAGAATAAAAATTCCCTCAAAATGAAGCTTTAAAGACGTCGTTGAATCCTTATAAAGATTGCCTGAGATGTTGTGCACGAACCATTTGTTCTTCGCTCTTGAACGTTCTTGGGAAAGTGAGAGTTTTCTGAAGGCTGGAGCTCTCTGGATGGAATTCATGGGAAATAATATTCCAGGTAATGGAATTCATTACCTCCACAGAATAATTCAGCCTTTTTATATTTTTGAGATATTGCCTGACGATAGTGGCAATCGACTTCCATCGATATCATTTACAGCTGCCACGTGTCCCATGATTTTGTGGTTTCCGTGGTATTATTCGATCATGGGGCTATCGTCAGCGATATACGATATCTCCTGGCAATACCTCCAAATAGTGTGCTTGGTGGTTGGATCGTGTAGAACATGGCCTTCGTCACGCTGACGTTATTTTCACTATCACCTGGCGATAGTGGCTATCTCCAGTGATATCTCCTTTTCACTTTTGCCATCCGAACCTTCTCTAGATTGTAGATGACTTCGTTCTCATTCCGGAATGGGATGGAACGTTCTGTAACTCTTCTTGGATTGAAAGTTATGGTCATTTGAAGTTCAGCACACAAAACTCATTCTTTTGTTTTTTCTAAAGTAGACACACCCTTGAATCATGCTCATGACCGAGGACTTGTCTCATCATTTAATCTGTACAACCTACACACTATACACACACAAAAGTCTAGACCAAATACATCACGGTATTTGATATTCTAAAAGAAGAGATGCGGAACGCATGCTCCAACAATCTCCCCCTTTTGATAATAACAAATACATATTTGAGAAATTAGCGAGCTTAAGAACATTTGTGTTTATAGGTAAGTGAGATAAAAGATATGCATAAATAACAAGTTTATAGTGTGATAACTTTTATAGTGTGATAACTTTAAAGCAAAAATACATACTCTTCATATATGAAGGATCCTCCTACATAAGTGTTTCCTATATATTTTACTCCCCCTAAATATAATATCTAGTTCACTAGATTTCTCAATTTATTTCTCCCCATTTTGTTATTAGGAAAAGTGGGTAGGGATAAGTGTATAGCTTTAAAGATTTATTAGGGATAACTTATAGGAAGAATAGTCATGATCGAGCAACAAATGAAGTATGCACCTCCTATATGATTACTCCCCTTATATAGATGCTTCCTATGAATTTTTAATGTACTCCCCCTAAATAATTAGATTTATGCAATTCATTCTCCTCTTTGGTAGTATCAAAAGAGGGTATTATGTGTGTGTATGCAATAGGAATTAATGTGCTCTATGTTGAAAAAAATATAATATATAGCTTATTAAATACCACTTGTTAAAAATAGGTATGATGAAGCACAATGTAGCAAGCAACATAGATGAAATGATAGAGTAAGCATTTTTATTTCAAGATACCACTTGTTGAAAAAATAGGAATAAGTACAAGTAATGATCACATCGAAAAGTATAATAAGCATTCTTAAAAATAAACATCTTTTTAGAAAGTATGAGCAAATAAAAGATAATGAGTTTTAAAACTGAAAAGTAGATGTTTGAGTTAAAGTTCCAAGAGATGTTATTCCATTAAGATATAATTGCAAGCATGATTTGAAAATATCAAGAAAAGATACAAATCTGTAATGTAAAAAAATTTAGATTTCAAGTAAAATTTGTTTGGGTATCACTTTTATTCTTTTTTTAACTTTATTTTTTACTTGTATGATCGAGTGTACTAAGAGAAGTGGTGAATACTTTTGTTTGTTACAAGACATTTTACAATCCTTTCCAAAATACTCAACCTCACAATGTTCATTAAGACTTATCAGGAGCATGAGTAGTGCTTGGTGGAGTTGGCCTTGTCATTTATTACATGCTTTTTATGCTTGTGACCAAGGACTTCGAATTTACTTGTTTTGCAGACAATATCATTTAAATTTTTTAAACAACTTTTCTCTAATGAATAAGTGCATGAAAAACAAAGAATTGAAAAAAAAAACAATTCAATGTAATGTCAGTAATCTATTTATACATTTTAATTGCTATGTTATTACACTATACAATCATGCAAGCATATGATTAAAAGCACATGTAGGTTTTCAAAATAAGTTAGTGTGTGAATTCATTATCAAACACAACACATTACTCATACATAGAGGCATGCTAAGCAATTCTACAATCAATTTCATTGCACATAATAAGATAATATTGAAGACATGACATAATCAAAATAATGTTTTAAGAAATGTGAAAACTAAATTAAACATTGTATGTAATCTTTAATTGATATAATCAATCATCCTTGACAATGACAATGAATAACAAGCAGTTTTTATATTTTTTGTTCTTCAAAATACTTATGTTTTTCAAAATCATGAATGCTCAAATTGTATATAATATGGAAAAACACTAGATGACATGTCCGAATAAAAGATATAATATGCATGACATAAATTATAATAGATTTTATAATAATGTTCAAGTAGTGATAGTGATGTAGTATGTCTTAAATTAAAAAATACCCAAACTATATGTCTACACCCTAGCTCCGTACTAAGTGATAGATTGACATGAGGAGCTACATGCATGTCGTAGGTTGGGGTGTTATTCTCATATTCATACAAAAGATGACTCTCAACCTAGCACTCTTTCACCCAAGTTCCTTGCAAGGCCCTACTGGAACCCTCCCCGGTTAAGGACAAGACATGACTTAGAGGTTAGGTCTCTAATGCACACAATCTCATGCCCTCGCTAATGTGAGACACAAACTAGGTGTAAATAATCATGGATATACTAAGCATTTAAGTGTAAGGAAGAATTCAAAAAGTATGTGTTTATTAGATGTTTAAAATTATAGTACATTTTAAAATCACATAGTTATTTTGAATTTAACTTTTAATTTATTTTATCATGACAATATGAAATAACAAACAAGGTTAATAATATTCATTATGTGTGGATAATAATATTCATCATGTGATAATGCTAGAATTTTGATTTCAATGTTATGTCATAATATTAATAAGTGATAATGTTGTATGTATTCAAAAATAGAGTTTCAATCATAATAAACATAAAATTAAGTAATTACGCATTTTATTTTATTCCGCGGTCTACAAAAAATGTGATACATGCAAACATAATAAATTCACACAATAATATTTATGTCAATTGAATTGATCATTGATATTTCAATACTTTAAGATCTTTTTTTAAAAATATAACTATAATTAAAATATATAATCTTTTGCTTCATCATAAACATATAGATAACACAATATGATAATGTACAATATATATAATTTGGTTTGCAAGTATTCAACAAAAAGTTTTGATTTTTCATAAACCTAGAATTAAATCATTTAAAAATGCATGCAAACAATAATGTAACATAACAATATACCAAACATAATACCAATATCCAATCATATGACTCATAATTCCTAAGTGTGGTAGAATATTTAGTTTAATTGTAAAAGATCATTTTGGTGTATGTGATATTCAAATTTATAATTTTAATTTATTATAATGAATTCTTTAAATAAAAATATATCTTGAGGTTATTTGAATTATTTTGCAAATTTTTTATTTTATTTAATGTTTAGAAATTATCCAAAACATATATAAAATATCTGACAGTAGAAGAAAATGATACTTAATCATAGTAAAATAATTTTTCAAAAAATATCACTTATAATTATTATATTTTTCAATGAATAAAATGTTTAGTATATAATTTTTTTGACTTAATTAAATTTATTTTTAAAATGATTTAATTAATCTTGATAATATCACTTAAGTGATTCAATGTTCAATTTATAATGATATTATAAGACAATAATATGCAATGAATTTAATAAGTTTGGATGCTAGAAAATAAGATAGATAGGTCACTTAAAAATAATATGACTTGTTATTCAATTTCATTCAATTTGATTTATTAAAGAATTTATACTTAATGTATGTAAGTCATATTGCAAAATATATAATGTGATCATAATACGTGTTGGCTCAAAGGAAAATCCAAAATAAATAAAAACAAAAAAATGACAAAAACAAAATAAATATTAAGAAAATCATGAAGTAGAATTTTGTTTATTTCATTTTGATTTATTTCTACTTCACGCATTTGATTGGATACTAATAAATAAGTGGTTTTGGAATACAAAATGGATCAAGTGTGATGGTTCCTTTGGGTACCCAAATATACCATGTTGGCTTATGGGGAGACAAGTATGAATTGGCCCTTTCAAGTGTAGTTGATGCGTCATTTTTTAAATTTGGTCCTTCATTCATACTTTTGTTTAATTTCATTTTTTTGTTTCAAATTTCTGTATTGATTATTTAAACTCTTCATGTGATGATGTTTGTTTGAAAAAGTAATGCGTTGATGATTTAAATTTGTCGATATTGTTTTCTAAGTTAAAATTATACTGTTTAACAAAAAGGCTCTTGCAATATTGATTTTTTGGAAATTTGTGTTCATTTAATTTTATTTTGGAATTCGATTGATTTTTTAAATACACATGATAATTAAGTTTTGGAATTACATTTACAAGTTTTTGTTATATTTCACTCCCATTACCAAAACTTAACATGTTTTATGATTAAGTATTCTAATAGGTGTATGTTTTATGAAGTTTAAAATTATTTAAAAGTTCTTGCACAAGTAATTTTATAGATTCTAGTTTATGAGATATAACAATATTTTCAATTAACCATTTTTCATTACATTCTTTTGAAATTAAAAACTCATTTTCATAAACCATGATTTCTTTTTTAAAAGAATTACAATCAAAACAAAATGTAGGATTTTCTAAGGGGTAGGGTCGTTATAAATTGGTCAGCTGAATGTTAACCATTGTCTTGTTTGTCACCCTTGTGGTGGATTGTCTCTGTGTAGGTTTTGGGGAGCCGAGCGGGAAATAGCGGGCTGAAGCCCTTGCTACTAAGTTGGCCCTCGAAGGCCGAGTGGATAAGTTTTACTATTTTCATGTGTGGTCGGCCTGCATGCCGATGTATATAATCCACACCTATGAAGTATACCTGTGAGGCTCGTGCATTGGTAGATATGGCAAGAGCATTGGACAAAGATATGAAGAGGGTATATTGCAAGAGGGATTTGTGGTGACAAAGTCCGAGTTCAAAGTGCCACGTCCTGAAAAGTCAGGCTACCGCAAGAGATGGGGCAAGATGTCCAAGTTTTCTCGACAAGCTCCATCTACAGTTGCGTCTGTAGCAACTTCTAGGCAAGACCCTCGTGCATGTTATACATGTGGAAAGATGGGTCATCTAGCCCGTGACTGTCAGGGCCCCACAACATGCAGACTCCACAACTTAAACATTATAAGATGATATAAAACTACCAAACTCAAAACTCAAACTAAAAATAATAGAAACAAATAACAATACTAGAGGTTATCCACCATCATAGGAGTATCAAAATGGCTTTAAGGCCTTACAATAATCATGAGTCCCAAGTCTGAAATAATAACAAACAAAAAAATGTGCTTATGCACACCTAGGCTACCTCAACATGCAAGCTAGATTATAGTTCATTGAGCAAATCACTTGACAAACGCAAGCAAACAACATAATGTTCACATCACGAGGCTTAGGCCTTTTAGGCCGGTGATCTTGCTCCCGCTTGCCATCCTTTCCCAGTAAAAATTGTTGTAACGTGTGTCAGCAAAGGCTAACCTCAACTGTGTAACCAACACATCTCCTCCCGACCATCCCTAGCAGATCCCGGGGTAATCCATCACCCTGCAGGTCAACACTTTGTATGCAAATATACATGAATTTAGAAATTAATAAAATAGGTTCGGATGTCTCATACAACAAACATGTTTCTATTTTGAGCAGGTAAAATAAAGGGGCCTACAATACTGCATGTATGTAATCCTAGGTTTCACCCAAGGCACCCTAAAGCGCATGAATCTAACACATCATCACGCATCCTCAAACGGGTACTTCCAATTTCCCCATCAGTTCTCAAGCAACAAACAGACGGGTACTTTCAATTTCCCCTAACAGCATACAAGACACTGCACATAACACTTACCAAGGCCAAACCCGCTTGTGGGTCTCAAAGCTCGGGCTTGCCTGCAAGCTCTGTCTTCTCATGTTAGGATTCCGTCTCAGAAACGACAAATCAGTGCTAAGAACCCTTGCTTGACCCCACCCTCTCGTGGGCTTCATCTCCTGGGCTTGTCCAAAACTTTGCGTTCTCGTTAGTTTCACAGAAGGGGACTTGTCTCATCAGGACACTCTCCACACATGACTTGCACGTCACGGACTAGACAACCGATTGCAAATAAAAACCCGCGCATTAGCACATCACAATCAATAGCCTTTACCTCTCTAATACACCATTCTTACTCACACGAAAATAAGGGGGAAACCACATCACAAACGACATCTTGCCACAAATGGATTTCTAGCAAAATCCTTAAGGCTTCTTATACAACATCACCAAGTTGGACTAACAGTCGCGACTACGGCTTCACTCACAATGCCTAATCCACTAGCGGAGCGGATTTATAGTGCAATATCATCTCGGGGATGGACAAAATCGACCCAGTGGATCCTCTTGAACCATGGCAACCCGAGCCCCTCTCATTTGAGAGATCTGGTGCCTAACGCTGGAAAGAAATCAAGAATATAATTAGATGTCATGCACACATCCTAAAGACCGAGAGGAGAAGTGTCGTTACCTTACGAATCCTCTTCCTAGCCATGGAAAACTCGATTTGCACAGATGAAAGTGTGCGACTTCAAGTCCTAACCATGAATCTGGCCTCGTATCGACAATCAGAGTCCCGAAGCTTCGTCAATGGCAGAGAAAGGCCCTATTCATCCTCCCCCAATCTCTCTATCAAACCTTAACTCTTTCTTAAATGAGAGCAAAGTGAGGGTTCAAAACGTTTCAGCCCTACTTATGCCCTTTGGACGGAGTGTCCTAGGCCATAGGATCAAATCCTAAGAGAAATCAGACGGCTAAAATGCCAAACGACAGAACTACTCTCGAGCGCTATCGCTGGGAGATAACTGCCTACCTCCGAGCGGTCGCTTCCCGAGCTCTCGGCAAAAACAAATAGCGCGTTAATACCGGCGATAGGAATAATGTTGCGCGGTAGCACACTAAACGCCCACCACACAACACCTTCACTCAACTCCTGCCTCTCAACGCACTCAACGCCAAGCTACCGCCGAGCGGTAGCTAACTAACATCGTGCGCTAGTACTCAATGCTCTTAGCGCTTGGTTTCGACAAAACATGGCTATCATCTGGCGATAGCTACCTATCGCCGCGCAATATCTTCCTGAGGCTAAAACTCTGGAAAATTGCGGTGTTACAGGAGCCTTCAGTGCACTCAATCCCATGGCCTTTCTCTTTTTATTGTAAGATACACTTGTATCCATACAAGAATACTTTCCATTCTTCTAGTGACCATAGATGATATCATTGTCATACCTGTTAGAAGGGAGGATTACCTTCTGAAAGGTGATTTGAGGCACAATTAGAGCCATGCCTTTCTATTTGGAATATGCAACTTTATTATTCCAGTTGAACCCCAAGCCCCTCTTATCCTTTTGAGAGGTGAAAGAGTCAATCAGTGGCAAAACTATTTTGAGCTCAGAAAATTTAGTCACAATCTTCTTCTCCTTGAGGAGCTTCTCTTCAAATCCATGATGATGTTGTTTTTCTAGATAATGATGTCAATTTGGATAATTAAGATTGTCTTTAGCTGGCTGACTTCTCTCCTCATTTGAGCTAGCAAAGGTGCTGACTCAGGCTGCAGGGAAGCAGCTTGTTGAAGAGAGGCAATCTCCTTGGTTTATCTCTGGACATGCCTTTTTGCTCTTCTTCGAGCTTTCAGAATTGCACCATACTTGTCAATCAATTGATTGACATCATCTTCATATTCTGATCCATCATCCCCTCTAGAGGAAGTGTATGCTTAAAAGTTGGAGCCAGACTCATAGACAGAGGGAGAGCTAGGGATAAAGTGTACCTCATCAGGAATAGAATTTTCCTAATTATCTTAAGTTAGGGCCATGAGACTGAACTCATTATCATCTTCAAAGTCACTGTCAATAGAGGATAGTGGGGCCCTTATGGCAAATGGGGGAGCTGAATGATCAACCCCTACTTTAATGGACATGAGACCCTTATAGGCCTCCAATTCATTTGATTCTGAAGATTCAAAATCACTGTATGATAGGCGGATTTTTTTCTTAGCCAAGAAGCTCTTTTCAGCCACCTTGTCCTTGTAATGCTTTTTGTCTTCGTACTTCATGCGCTCCTTCCCCTTAATTGGACAGTCAGCAATGACATGTCCACTCCTGTTGCAACAATAGCAGACAACATTAGTTTTAATATGTTTGTTATGCTTAGAGTTATACCTTTACCTATGGGTCTTTTTTGGACTTGTCCTTGCTAAAATAGGGATTTCTTGATGTGGAGCTTGAAGAGACTTTGTTCTTCCATTGTCTTCTTCTGGTCAACATTTACTTGAACTGTTTGGAGAATAAGGTGAGTTCTCCATCTAATATCTCATTGCCCGAGGAGCTGGGATCTGAGCTCCATGACTCTGCAGCTCTCCTTGGTGGAGAAGGAGTCTTTTTTCTGCTCCTTCTTGTGGCTTTAGCTCTAAAGGCCACTTCCTTCTCCTTGTTGAGAGTTCTGGCAGCATCTTCTTCTGCCCTTATGGAGTTCAGCTACATCTCATGAGACAACAACTTCCCAAACAAATTTTGAGGCAATGTGTTGACCAAGTTGTCAACCTCTATAATGGCATAGATCTTGATATCTCATTTCTTATTTAGGGATCTCAAGAACTTGTCATTAAGCATATAATTTGTGAACTGTCAGCTATAGGTGATTAGACTGTTCACTATCATGAAGAACTTTTCATAGCATTCAGTTATGAAATCTTTCTTGTCTTGCTTAAAGGCATCATATTGTTGATTCAGGAGGGATTTCCTGTCATCCCTCACCTCCTCTGTCCCTTCCATATATACTATAAGAGAGTCTCACATCTCTTTAGCAGTTTTGCAGTGGACTAGGTTTTGGAAAGTGGAGTCATCTATGACATTGACAATGATGTTTTGATCCCTTTTAACCATGGTTGTTAGAATGAATTCATCCTTGGTCATCTCAGTGTACTTCTTTGGAGTCTGGACATTGGCATTTATAGCAGAGACCTTCATGGGGATGAAGGGTCCCTCTTAAACTGTTATGAATATCCTTGGGTCCAAGGCTTCCATAAATAGCCTTACCCTTTCCCTCCAGATCTCAAAGTTCTCTTTCTTACATATAGGAAGCTTCATTGAGCTCAACTCCTTATGGTTCTCACCTAAACCCATAGGGATAATCTTCAACTACTCTTGCAGATCAGTTTAGATTGTTGAGTCCTTTTTGAACATCCTCCCTCTGATACCACTTGATAGTTATAAGAGTAGTAGACTAAACCACCTAGAGGGGGTGAATAGTTTGATTGTCACTTTCTTATTTTTCTTAACCTTTTTAGGTTTAACTACATAGTCACATAAAGTAGATAGATAGTTATAGTGGTTCCCCAAGGTATGGGTACATCCATTTGTTGAAACTGAGAATTCATTTTTCATGGAATTCCACCTTGGGGAAGGGGTGATCATACACTTACTTCTCCCCTTTGAGCAAAATGACCAAGGAAAAGGAACAAGGAACGAACCCAAGGGCTTGGCGTGGAGGTCCCACCACACACCCGGAAGATCTTAGAGAGCTTCTCCTCTTTAGCCAAAAGCCGAGCTAAGGCTACCTCAGAAAGCACTAGAAGACTGGGGCACAAGTAGAACATGCCTTCTGAGGTACCCCCTTGGGTATATTTATAGATTTCTGAAAACGGTCTGCAAATAGCCAACCTCCGATGTTCTAAACAACTATATGCAGCCAAATGTGGCATGCCAACATCGTGATTCCGCTGTTCTGGTAAGCTATTTGCACCCCTAGAAAGGGCATCCAGGTAATTTGCTTCTGGACCCTACTGGGCGCATTTCTCGGACAAGGGGTCAACTCGCTAAAACTCGCCACAAATGCAGGGCGAACACGACTTGGCTCCTGCAGCTCATCTTTCATCCTTAAGTGAGCGCGATCCGGGCCACCACGGCTTGCCAGCTCTTATTAGGAGGCATCCTGGCGACGAGGTCGCCCTTGCGGGACCGGGCTGGGTGAGCTGGTTCGCACAGCCCGCCCAGCTTGGCCGGGCGAGAGTGGGCCGACCATCTGGACTCGCCCATCCATGGTACTAGTGCGGGCTAGTCCCCTAACTCGCTTGCTTATCCTGATGGGACCACTCAACAAACACGGGGTTGTACATAATCCCCGCTCTTTTTGAGCTTGGCAAAGCTCAAAAAGAATCATCCAACCCCCAGTGTTCGGTGAGTATTTTGCTGAGCTGGAGAGAATCTTTTGGTGAGTCTCACTATCATGCTATAAATATGCCACCGGGCCTTTGGGAAAAATCCCGCCTTCCTTTAATCTCTCTTGCGAACTATAGCTTCATGATGTCTGTGTCCGAGGAGATGTGAGCGTGCCTAGTGGCCGCGATGGAGGGGATGCGGGAGCAGGTTCTTGATGTCGCTCCATGGTTGGCATGCAGATCGCCTGACCCCCTCTTTAGGACAAAGAAAGGGAAGATCATCAGGCGGTCTCCTACGAACGACCTCTCGGGGTCTAGCACGACAGCCGGTGTTGAGGTCACCCATGAGGTATGCTGACCTTCTGTCTGATTCATCATTCTGCCTCTGATTTCTTTTCTACATGAGGCACCTCATGAAAATGGAGGCGATGGAGGGGAGCGGGGTCATTCACACCCACTGACAACTAAGCGGGCTGTCAGCCCTTCGGCCATGGGGCATCCCCCTCCAGTGATTTCCCAATCGCCAATTACCCCCTGGCTGGGGAAATCCTTCGTAGTTCTTGAAAGGAAGCTCTTTCAGGTCCTGTCGAGCACCTCCCGGCCATCTGCCGGTGAGGGCGATGTGCCGATTCCTGGTGAGTTCGTATTCTTGCTCGTTTATGCCTGCCGGCTTTTTCTAATCTCCTCTTTTGTAGGTTTTAACGATATCTCCTCCTCCGACGTTGACATCAGCAAGTGGTATTCACCTCCCCCTCTACGGATCTTATCTCGGATAATCTAGGGGACTCACTGGATGCTGAGGGGATTAAGAAACGGGTGATGTGGCTATTCCAGAAACAATCACTGCTGCTACAGGAGGTCTGCAATAGGGTAGATGAGGACAAGGATGAGGCAGAGGAGCGGTTTGCAGTTCTGGAGGGAATGAGGCATCCAGGTGATGGGGATGGAGTTACTTCTCTAGGGGTGCACATCACGTGGGTTGAGGAGCGGCTTAGGCATGCTATGGAGAAGGTTGACCTGGCCCAGTGGGAATTAACGGAGGTTCGTGAGTACTTTTATCCTCGTGTGCCGCCTAGATCCAGGATGCTGGGGAGGGGTAGGTGGAAGTGGATCCAGTACTGAGCCACTCGTCCCTTTCTTGTTACCGATTGCCGCGCCAGGGTTGCATCTGAATCCCGGGTCAACTCGGGTAATAATTTCTTTTCAGGACATCGAACGTTCATTTGTAATTATTTGCGACTTTTCGCCCGCCAACGGGCTCATGTTTGCATATTATTTTTATGATCTTGCTATTTAGTCTCCTCAAGGAGAGTGCAGATGAGGTGCTCTCGCTCGCCAACCCCTTCTTTAAGCGAGCGCGAGATTATTAAACCGGCTCGCCCAGCCCGCCTATATTGTCCTGGCAGGAACGAGTAGGGTGCCCGCCGATCGCGAGCCTAAGCAGCCCGCCTATTGCTTTTTGGCAGGTGCGAGTCACGGCTCACCCATCTCTTGGGCAGACGCGGGTTTGCACTGCTCGCTATCAAATAATCTTTGCGACACGACGGCGAGCTGATAGGAGCCCGCAGCGGGCCCGGAATTTGAGCGTCAGGCTACATTTTTCTATCCGAACTTTTCCCGCCAGCTGGATATTTTACCGTCCTTTTTTCTTCCTATAAATAGGCCCTGCCGAACCTTTCTTACCTACCACATTTATGATTTCTCCTTCTCCACTTCCTGTATGTTAACCCAGAAATCGGCGATCCTTCTCAAGGTAGCCAGCTGGCTAGTCGCGATCCTCAGATTCTCCCTAGAGCTCACGGCAAGTCCAAGTGCAGGCGGACAGTTTTCCCTGTCCGCCTAGGTCCCATAGCAACCGTGTACCCTGCGGGACGGCAGGTTGTTCCCATAGTTCACCCTCGCAGGACATACGGTTAGGCCCGTTAACCGTGCAGTGCTTTTCCTTGTAGGAGGCAACCTACCATCAGGATCCCGCAGGGGGTGGCCTCTGCTTCGCCGTCAGCCGGGCGGACCCCCTTCTGGAGTCCGTCCAGGCCGCCCGCAGGGGGCAGCCTCCACTTCGTCATCAGCCAGGCGGACCCCCTTCTGGAGTCCGTCCAGGCCGCCCGCAGGGGGCGGCCTCCGCTTCGCCGTCAGCCGGGCGGACCCCCTTCTGGAGTCCGCCCAGGCCTCCCGCAGGGGGCGGCCTCCGCTTCACCGTCAGCCGGGCGGACCCCCTTCTGGATTCCGTCCAGGCCGCCCGCAGGGGGCGGCCTCCGCTTCGCCGTCAGCTGGGCGGACCCCCTTTTGGAGTCCACCCAGGACGCCCGCAGGGGGCGGCCTCCGCTTCGCCGTCACCCGGGCGGACCCCCTTCTGGAGTCCGCCCAGGCCGCCCGCAGGGGGCGGCCTCCGCTTCGCCGTCAGCCGGGCGGACCCCCTTCTGGAGTCCGCCCAGGCCGCCCGCAGGGGCGGCCTCCGCAGGATTCGAGAGGCAGATATTCCCCGAACCGCTTTCCGTTCTCGGCATGGACATTATAAGTTTTTGGTGATGTATTTTGGTTTAACCAATGCACCCTCTGCTTTCATGGATTTGATGAATCGGGTGTTTAAAGATTTCTTGGACCGATTTGTTATTGTGTTCATAGATGATGTCTTGGTGTATTCCCGCAATGTTGAGGAGCATACTCAGCATTTGCGTCTGGTTTTGTCGACCCAGAGGGAGCATAAGTTATATGCAAAGTTGAGCAAGTGTGAGTTCTGGTTACCTCAGGTGTCCTTTCTAGGTCATGTGGTAAGAAAGGATGGTATTTCTGTAGACCCGACCAAGATTTCTGCTGTGATGGAATGAGAGAGACCTTCTACACCCAAGGAGATTAGGAGTTTCTTAGGCCTGGCTTGCTATTATAGAAGATTTGTAGAGGGGTTTTCAGTGTTGTCTGCTCCTCTAACTAGACTTTCTCAGAAGAATACTGCTTTCATTTGGAGTGATAAGTGCGAAGAGGCTTTCCAAGAGTTGAAGAAGAGATTATGTACTGCTCCGATTTTAACCTTACCTACTGAAGGAGTTGAGTATGTTGTGTATGTTGACGCGTCACACATCGGACTTGGTTGTGTTTTAATGCAAGATGGTAAGGTTATTGCATATGGATCGAGACAACTAAAGATCCATGAGAGAAACTATCCTACGCATGATTTGGAGTTTGCTGCCGTAATTTATGCGCTGAAGCTTTGGAGACACTTATTATATGGCACATTGTGAAAGATCTATACGGATCATAAGAGTTTGAAGTGCGTCTTTACTAAGAAAGAACTAAATCTGCGTCAGTGTCGGTGGTTAGAATATGTGGCGGATTATGAAGTGGAAATTCTTTATCATCTAGGAAAGGCTAATGTAGTAGCCGATGCCTTGAGTAGAAAGACCGCTAAGATTTTTAATCTGTCAGTGCAGTCCTTGATAGAAGAATTTTTGTTGATGGATATTGAGGTTGTGAGTAATATTGTGCCTGCTAGTCTAGAAGCAGAAGAACCCTCTTGGATTTCCCTTACTCGAGCACATCAGAAGGATGATCCTGATTTGTTGCACCTCCGGAATAGAACTTTGAAGGGATAGCTACCCGATTTCTCTGTGGACGAGTTGGACACCCTGAAGTATCGGGGTAGATTTTGCGTCCCCGCCTTTGGCGATATTCGAGCTAAGATCTGTGTTAAAGCTCATGGTTCCAGTGTAGCCTACCACCATGGTTCCACTAAGATGTAAAAAGATCTAAAGCAAATTGTTTGGTGGTCAGGGATGAAGAATGACATCACAAAGTTTGTATCAGAATGTTATACTTGTCATCGTGTTAAAGCTGATCACAGAAGTCTTGGTGGTAAATTGACACCGCTTGATATTCCAAGTTGGAAATGGGAGATTATTTCAATGGATTTCATCACCAGTCTGCCAAAATCTCCCTGTGGGCACGACTCTGTTTGGGTGATAGTCGACAGACTGACAAAGTGTGCTCACTTTGTTACATTTAAGATTGGGTACTCGATGAAGAAGATAGCTGAGTTATATCTTGAAGAGGTCATCAGGTTACATGGTGTGCCTGTTAGCATCGTATCAGATCGGGACTCTAGATTTACGTCTCGTCTTTGGAAGAGTTTACAGGAGGGGTTGGGTACCGATTTAAGGTATTCCACCGCCTATCATCCGCAGACTAATGGTCAGACAGAAAGGGTAAATCAGATCGTAGAGGATATGATCAGGTGTTATGTTTTGGATCATGGTGGTGCTTGGGATGAGCGTCTCAGACTCATGGAGTTTGCATACAATAATAGTTATCAAAAGAGTCTGCAAATGGCTCCGTTTGAGGCTTTGCGTGGGAGGCGTTGTAGAACTCCATTGTTTTGGGCTGAAGTTGGTGAGAGACCGTTGTTAGGTCCCGAAGCCCTTGAAGAGATGAATTGTGCCGTGACTCATATTCGGGAAAAACTTTGTGTGGCTCAAGAGTGCTATGAGAAGTATGCTAATCTACGAAGGGTAGATCTGGAATTTGCCGTTGGGGACTTGGTTTTTCTGAAAGTTTCCCCGATGTCTGGCGTTAATAGGTTTGGAAGGAACCGCAAGTTAGACTCCCTGGTATGTGGGACCTTTCCAGATTCTTGAGCGCATCAGAGTGTCAGCTTATAGGCTGGATTTGCCTGCGACCTTCCCTGGTGTCCATGATGTGTTCCATGTGAGCCAGTTGCGTAAGTGTGTTCGTAGTGATCGTCAAGTACTCGACTCGATACCCCAGATTCATCCCAACCTTACATATGTGGAAGAACCTGTGCGTATCCTGGATTCTCAAGAGCGTGTGTTGAGGAGAAAGACCATCCTTATGGTCAAGATTCTTTGGAGGAATCAAGACGTCGAGAGCGCGAAGTGGGAATTGGAATCGGCGATGAGGGAATCTCATCCGCACCTCTTCTCTTAGTTTCGGGTATGTTGTTATGTTTTCAGTTATGCATGGTTTTATCAATTTTGGTTTGGTTTTGAAGTTGTGATAAGTTTCAGGACGAAACTTCTTTTTAGGGGGAGTGACTGTAACGCCCCCGATTTTTCGATGATTTTATTTGTTTGGGCTACGTCAGATTTATGACGTCGTGGCGTTACTTTTAACGTCGAGTGTTGGATTTGAGTAGTTTTGGACGTGCTCGTCCAATTTCGTCGCAACCCGAGCGTTTTTGGAGTCTCGGCGCGCGATCAAAGTTTTGGGTTTTTGTTTTTGTTCGCCGCACGTTTTGGCGGTTAATATCTCGGGAATGGCTTGTAGAATTTTGGTTTTGACTTCGCCGTTGTGTCCGTAGCAGCAGTTTTTGCCTGCGGCGTGAGTTTCGTTTAATTCGGCGCGTTTGAGTCTTTGTTCAAAGGCTCAAACGCAACTTAACAAATAACTTATTAGCAAGTTTTAGGGGATATCTATTCTTAATGGTTACCTTGTTCAATTCCCTATAATCGATGCAAAGTCTCATTGATCCATCTTTCTTCTTGACGAACAAAACAGGAGCACCCCATTGAGAAGTACTTGGTCTAATAAAACCATAACTGAGCAACTCATCGAGCTGAGTACGCAAGTCATCCAACTCACGCGGAGTCATACGTTACGGTGCTTTAGCAATAGGAAGAGAATCTGGCTCGAGGTCTATCAAAAACTCTATCTCCCTTTCCGGAGGAAGTCTTGGAAGACTATCAGGAAAGACATCTGGAAACTCTCGCACCACCGAGACATCCTCAAGACGTGGCGTAACTGATAGCATACTTCTCATAGCACTCTTGAGACGTGAGCGTCTGTCCTGAAATCCATAGACGCTCATAGGTTGTCTGTCATCCATTCTGAAATCCAATCACTTAGCCTTGCACTGGATGACCGCATCATACTTGGACAGCCAGTCCATGCCCAGAATCACGTCAAAATCAGTCAGATCCGCAAAGGCCAGAAAAATGCCAAGATAAATAGGGCATCTCAGAACTCCTTGGTTAAATATCACAGAATCACCGGAAGGGAGCTTGACATTGAAGGAGCCTCCCAAGTGGTCCACACTCAGGCGATGTTTATCAACAAATCTCCGGGCCACAAAGGAATGGGTGGCACCTGAATCGAAAAGAACGCGGGCCCACCTATTCCGCACCTTAAAATCCCCTAAAACCGTAATATACATAACTAAACGAACGATAACTAGGGCAACAACGATAACTAACAAGGATAAATTAAACTGAGGCTAACCCGATATCACTTGCGTAGAGGTTTGGACTTCCACGTTGGTCATCATGTTCAACTTTCCTTTTCCTTTATCCAGGTTTGGTGGCGGTGGCAGAGCTCGAAGTGGGGCAGGATGCAGCGGGGACTGAGCCTGGGGGCACGAAGACTTCTGGTGTCCCTTCTGCCCACACCAGAAGCAAATCCTTTCTTTCACCCAGCAATGAGTCACGTCATGACCCTTCCTTGCACAAAATGAGCACACAAGCTCTCCCGTGGGTGCACCTTGGATGGCGTGCACCTGCTGCTGCTTCAGGGTGGTAGTCCTCTTGAAGCACCTTTCATAGGGGTGGCTAGGACGACCACAGAAGCTACACACTTCCTTACTTTTCTTCTTCGAAGAAGGGCCAGATGCCCTGGAGCTACCATCCTCAACATCTTTTCTTTTCTCCTTCCTTGCCGCAGCACCGCAGTTCTTGGCGTTTTCAATTGCCTCCACTTTTAAAGCGGCTTCCACTGTTTCAGCATAAATTTCAGCTTGGTAAGCGCATGCCAACTGCTGGACATCGCTTTTTAATCCTCCCAAGAAACATTTCACTCTACCCTCCTCAGAAGCTACCAAGTCAGGAGCAAACCTGCTCAGTTTGCTAAACTAAATCTCGCACTTGCTCACGGTGAGTTGTCTCTGCTTTAGATGAAGGAAGTTATCTATCAGGCAGTCTTGCTCGACCGAGGGTATAAACTTCTTCAGCAGCATCTTCTTAAAAGATTCCCAAGAACAACCTTCCTTCAGAACCTCTCTTTCCCGAATCCACCAACTCTTTGCCAGCCCTTTTAACTGATAGGCTGCAATCATCACCTTCTGGGCTTCTAGAATTCCAGAATACGAAAACATCTCCTCAATGGCAATGATCCAATCATTTATAATCATAAAGTCAGCACTCTCGTCGAAGGCGGGAGGCCCCAACCGCTGGAAGTGCGATATGAAATTCATTTCTGGTGGTATCGCCATCGGGGGCACCAGAGGAGCAGGGGTATCGGGCACGACTTGTCCCAAGGCGGGCTCTTGCGCTAAAGGTTGTTGCGCGGGAGCAACAGACAACAAAGACTCAATTTGCGATTGCATCGCAACCAATTGTCTCGATAGAGCCTCATTGCGCTGACGCAGACTCTCGATAATCGCGTCATTTTGCGCACCTGATGACTCACCCTCCGACTGGGGAGTCGACCTCGTCGCAAGACGCTTTGGCGGCATTTCTAAAAAGCAAACAAACTGTCAAGGAAAGGTTGCCCGACAAATTGTCAAGCAACCTCCCTCTGATACCAACTGTCACAACCCGCATTTTCACCGCATAGAAACAGCTTATCAGAGTAAGGGAAAATGCACGTCATGATGTCACGTCAGCAGGGGATAACTGTGGACGCTCAGGCAGACACCAAACTAAACATGAAGAAATGTTCTTTTTAAGCTATTTTAAGGAAAATCAGTTAAGTGCAAAAGTTAGCCGTATCCCTCGGCTTAGTGGCTCATCTAGTCCACGAATCAAAATATATTATACGCTGCGGAAAAATACTTGATTAGATTAACTCGAACATCCTACATGAGTAAAACATCCCTAAAGGACAACCCATGTCATGCAAGACTCTAAATTTATTATAGTAAGAAATATAGCTTTTACGGTCACTAAAAATAACAAGTTAGAGTTTCAAATTATGTAATGTATGAAGTAATAATAGTAGATTTTATAGTTAAAAATACCTAACATGTATTCCTAACATAAATCCTCCCAGAGAATAAGTAATCTACATCCACATTTAAAGAAATGAGCAGCTAGCAAGTATCAAACAACTAACAATTCAGTGGACGCCAACAAACTGACACAAACCCACGAAAAAAGTATGTATGAACTAGTAAAACTAAACAAACAACAAACTACCTCGCTATGACGAGGCAACAACCACGGCCAACACTGCCGCCCAGAAAACTCCAAAGCCAGCACTTCTAACTGCTACTGCTCTGAAACTGAGGCATTCCCAAGACAGAACACCTCAGCAAGAAGGTATAAAAGGTGGCAGGAAAAGTACTAAGCCAAAATAAAAAGGTCAACAGGGGTACCAACCCAAGAACAAAAGCACTGAAGTAAAGTACAAAAGAAAACAGGGCATCAATAGGAAAAGAACTACTACGTGACTTGTCACGTTCCACAAGGGTACACCACACGCACGAGGCTATAAGGTGACTGCATGAATATTTCACCAGAAAGAAAATACAAAAACTTTATTAGGCACCTGTGGTCGACTCTACCCAAAAACACGGGTGAAGTGGTCACTCTTGGACACACCACCCAAAAACACGGGCGAGGTGGTCACTCTTGGACACACCACCCAAAAACAAAGCGGATATATAATCTGTCTAACTGCGAGGGAGTCTCATACTCTCCACCATACACCGCAGACATCCAAAACCCAGGTAGACTTCCACATGGCACTAATGAAGGTAAAAAACACTACGGAGGTGGAATCGTTCACTAACTCCCGCATTCAAGAAACCCAAAGAAACCACAACACAAATATCTCGAGATTTGGCTCGATAGATTCTACTTGAGATTACCGAACTCAAGACGCGGTTGATCAACCTCTAGGAACAATTTACAGTCTTAGATAATTTCTAACGCGCTAAATAACGAAAGCTAAAATATGCATAACAATCATTAAGACACATCAGGAATAATTAACCAAAACCAGACAAAATCGTGCTTTCCAAGACAAAACTTTACATCAATAAGGATCGCTGAAATGATTAATCATAACAATGATTTGGAAAATAAGCGCAGAAAATTTAAGAACATGAAAGTATAGTCATTACCATCAGATCGGACAAAGAGAAATGAGGGGAAACCACCACTGCCCTTGGTTTTACCGGAAAAGTCCTATGAATCGCTCCACGTCGTAGATCAGGGCAAAAGACTGCGAGAGGAGTTGAAATCTAGATAAAAAAAGGTCGAAAAGGGGATTAGGGCCGAAAAACCCTAACGAGAGATCTCAAGAAACGGGGAAGAAATTACCACGAGGGCGCAACTCTCGACGAGAGCTTTCCAGATCTACGATCGGTTTGAAATTCCAAGCACCAGAGCACCGTCAACGGCCACCGAAAGAATTAAGGACGGACAACCTTTATCTCGCTCACGCCGCTCTGGTTCGGGAGGAAAAAGAATCGGAGAAGATGAAGAAAATGAAGAAGGTACTTATACAAAAGGTGATAATAGGAAGAACAATAAAATAAACCGAGTTCGGCTGAACCAGATTTCCCAAGACAGGAGGGAAGGATTACTCGAGTACTAAGGGAATTACATGAGTACAGCACGGGGATTACTCGAGCACTAAGGCACTTACTTGAGTACAGCAAGGGAAATACTGGAGTACTAAGGACTTACTCGAGTACTGCACGGGGAAACTACTCGAGTACAAGGGTTACTAGAGTATAGCATGGGAAAACTACTCGAGTACAAGGGACTTACTCGAGTACAAGGGAGGATCCACTCGACAAAATCTGTTCGAAAATTGTCGAACGCAAGGCCTGATCGTCGAACCCAATTCGAAAATCGTCGAACTCAATTTGAAAATCGTCGAATTAATTCGAAGATCCGCTAGACCTACAGCAAGCTTCGCTCGACGATTCGTTGAGCTCAGCACGACAATCGACCTCCAGACAGTGCCCAGAGAAGAAAAACAATCGTCGAGCTCCGCTCGACGATCCTTGACCTCAGACAGCGCCCAGAAAAGAAAACAATCATCGAGCTCCGCTCAACGATCGTCGAACTCGACACAGCGCCCAGAAAAGAAAACAATCGTCGAGCTCCGCTCGACGATCGTCGAACACAATACAGCGCCCAGAAAAGAAAACAATCGTCGAGCTCCACTCGACGATCGTCGAACTCGATACAGCGCCCAAGAAATAAAATAAAATATAATAAGGTTGGTTCGACGAAATCCCAAACCTTTAGAAGGGCTTCCCGAGAATCAAATCAAGCAGTCAATAATATAGCAATTATCGTGTTCATATAGTTAAACAAGGAACTATGAGATCAAAACAAAGGCTCAAACGCGTCGAATTAAACGAAACTCACACCGTAGGCGAAAACTGCTGCTACGGACACAACGGCGAAGTCAAAACCAAAATCCTACGAGCCATTCCCGAGTTATTAACCGCCAAAACATGAGGCGAACAAAAACAAAAACCCAAAACTTCGATCGCTCGCCGAGACTCCAAAAACGCTCGGATTGCGACGAAACTGGACGAGCACGTCCAAAACTACTCAAATCCAACACTCGACGTTAAAAGTAACGCCACGACGTCATAAATCTGACGTATCCCAAACAAATAAAATCATCGAAAAATCGGGGGCGTTACACCTGCCGGCTAAACATATCACTCATGCCAACCCAACATAAAAAATATAAAACAAAATTCAAAATTGCACACTAGTATAATAGTCCAGAAACAAGTACATCAGATAAAAGAAGAAACCATGGCTTCCATAATATAAGAGTACATAAATACCAAATGGCTACAAAATGAGTCTCTCTACAACTCACATCAGTTACTAACAACAACGACATCACCGTCACTTCAGGCCCTATTCCCCTGGCCTGGCCGTCCTCATGCAAAATCGGCTGCTGCTCTGTCTGTGGGGTTTCCTCCTAAAAAGGAAGACGTAACAACCGTTAATCATAAAGATTAAGTGGCTATCACATCCGCTCCCTCGACGACTCTTCTGCACCAGGTAGAGAAATGAACAAGGTTACAAAATATGTATGTAACAGTAGTATAATCAGGTGAAGAGCATATATATATCAAGCGAGTAAAAACAATAGTGAAGTATAACAAGTCTATCAACATTTTAATCTAGTCGTTATACTCATTTGTATCAATATAATAAGCAGGTAAAGCACAACAGGAAAGTAACTTAACTCGTCTGAATGCCCATACAAATATATAAGTTAAGGATCGACTCAACAGTAAAGTAACTCTCCATATAAGAGTGCCCATACAAACTTATATGATGAGGATCCTATGTATGCAATGAAATGCGATGTTATAAATGCAATGCAATGACTCATTCATGCTTGCACACATGCAATTGCTATGTCGACACAGACTTGAAGTTCCATCTTTTTGAGCGGCTAGCCAACCTCTCAGACGTCATCCGTCGTGGCCAAACGGTGACAGTAGAACGGGCGTCTCCACTACTAGGCGGGCATCCACACTACCAAGCCTAGGCCTTTGTACGCTTCAATGCTAAGAACACAACAGCAGAGCTCCTTGTGTACTGCGGCTCAAAAGGAGCCTCGGGTAGGTGTGCATCGAGGACCAAACCCAACTGGCCTATTATCATGGCACGAAAGGAGCCTATGAGAGTGTATCACCAAAGGACCAAGCCCAACCATCCACTTGGCACGGAAGGAGCCTCGGGAGTGAACACCGAGGTCCAAGCCCAACCACTCAAAATCTATCTATCAACTCCCGTTGGTGTGAAGACTGGCGAGCACGTAGACCTGCCACACTATCGTTAACCCATGATTATGACACCACGTGTCAACTCACACCGCATGCAATTTCACGTAGGCATTCCATCAACATACAATGGTGTAACGCCCCAGATTTTTCGTTGAATGATTGCATACGCTTGATGGGCGTTACGTTGGCTTTGACCGTTGTTCGAGCATGGTTTTCACGCGGGCTTTCGAGTGGCTGTTTTGGTAGCCTAGTTGTACGATTCCCCAGCAAGTCGGAGTACAATTTTGGGGACTCGGTGAGGCCTCTTAGGGAATGCTTGCACTTTTTCGATCCTGGGTCATGTTTCTCAAAACGGGTTGATTGTATGGACGATCTGAAAAGCATGTTTGCTGGATTTGACAAAACAAAAAAAGGTAAAAAGTCCTTAAGGAAGAAATGGTCTAGGCCGAGAAAGAAACATTTTTCAAAACAGTGAAAAATAGTCATTTTTGAGTGACACGGCCTGGGACACGGGCGTGTCCCAGGGCGTGTCCAGCTCGGGATGCGTTTTGGCTTTGTGGTCGCCGAACTTCCTTCGATGAGGTTACGGGAGGAACACGCCCCCCCCCCGACACGGGCATGTCGGGGCATGACCCAGGGCGTGACCTGGGGCGTGACCTCCTTGACTCGACGAATTTTCTTGCGTCGAGTTGAGCTCGACGAATGGGGTACATGCCCCGTGACACGGGCGTGTCACGGGCTGTGTCCCGCTGGGTCAACGAATGTCGAGTGTCGAGTGTCGAGTGTCGGGTGTCGAGTGTCGAGAGAGGGGACACGGCCTGTGACACGGGCGTGTTACAGGGCTTGTCTAGCTTTGTCGAAGTGTCGACACTTTTGGTCGACGAAATGTCGAGACACGGGTTACACGCCCTAGGTCACGGGCATGACCGACCCGTCACGGGCATGTACCCGACCGTGTACCTTGTGGATAAACTTGAATTTGCCGACATTCTGCGCCGCTTAAGGTACACGCCCTGTGACACGGGCGTGATACAGGGCATGACAGGGCCGAAAATCGACTTTTTCAGTTTTTTGTGCCGTTCGTTTCTCTGATGCTGGATCAAACGGTCCAGCTCTGTCCTTGAGGAAATAAGGCCGAAACAAGAGTTTTCCTCCTCACTTATTCCCTTCTTCATCTTCTTCCCCATTTCCAAGAGAAAGCAAGGGAGAAAAGCTAAGGCAAGGGAAGAAAAAGGAAAACGAGGAGCAGCCGTCGCAGTGTCGTCTCGGTTCAGGCAAGCGGTGTTCTTCGCCCTTGCTAATCTTATCTTTTGTTAGATGATTTTTGCGATGTTTGCCAATATTGTCTTTGTTCGTTGATTCTTGTAAGTGTAGCTAGTTTCCCTTTCAAGTTTGTTAGCTTTGTTCATCTTGTCTTGAATCTCACCTTTTGTTTATTATGCACTCATGAATAATCTTGTCTTTCAAGAATTTCCCAATCTATATGCTTACCTATTGTTCATCTAATTTTGCCATGTTTTACCTTGTATTTCTCTATAATTTACCTTTCTTGTTCATACGATTAGAGATCTTGTTGTGTTTAATCAGCGTTGTTACTTGTGGGGTTCGCTTATGGTGAAGTAGAGACCCAAACTCTATCAAGTTTGACAGAACTTGGGCAATTTGTGGTCATGAGTGAGGACGATGAAATGAAACGTGTTTAGCTTGGGTTATGGTGAGTTTTGCGAGGCAAATTGTGAACCATGGCAGGAGCGTTTGTGTGAGGATTCGGTAAGGGGTGGTGTGGTTTTAGCCTTGGTGGCCACTGGGTTTTGTTTTGTGGTGTAGAGCACCGTTTTGGCCCCGATTTGGGCTGGCTTTTATTGGTGCGTTCCACTTTAGGGCCGCCACCAAAAGACCCTTGCGGAATCGAACCTAACCGCTGCTTATGTTTCACTAGTATAGTTGTTTCTTGTTATAAAGATGATGGAATGGGCGTATATGTTGCCTTTTTGCTCCTGCGGGTTGAGCAGGACTTGATGAGAATTTCACGCACTTGGTGCATTTTATACTTTGGGTTGGCAGTGTTTGACACTTGTTTTCCACCCTGTTCTTTTCACTCGTTTTATATGAAAAATTGCTATGGGTTCGGTAAGCCCCTTTGTCATATTTTATGAACTTAATGCTCTATGTTGTAGCTTTGATGATTGCTGAGGTGTTCTTTCTTGAATGCCTCAGGTGCAGGTTGTAGCCGGTTGAGCGGCTAGGTATTTGGTGGAGTTTACTTGGAGCTAGCCAAGCTTGCTTAGTGAGGTAGTTCTTTACTTTGTTGTACAGACATACAGACGCCCCAGTGGGTTCGTGTCAGCTTGTTGACGCCCATTGGTGGTTTTCTTTAGTGGCTACATATGAATGATCTACTGCTATTATGAATCATTGGGATGATATCTACTTGCTCTTGGGACTATTTTATGCTAGGTTGCATTAGGTATTTTTAAGCTAAACAAAACCTATTATTGTAAAACATTCATAACATGTTTTGGTCAACTAATCAAGTATTTTCCAAACAACGTAAAAAAGTGGATTTCTTATATTATGGTAAATCTAGATGGCATATAGGAAATCGTCATAAGTAAACTAACGTATTTTCCGCCGCGTACAAACACACGTTTTCATCCATAAGGCCGATGGATACGGCCATCAAACTAAACGGTTTTCTTGCATTTAACTGATGGATTTCAACTAATAAAGTAAGCGTCAAGGGTTTGCCTGAGCGTGTGCAGTTATCCCCTGCATGACGTGACATCATAACACGTAGTTCCTCTTACTCGGATACGATGTACTCGTTGAGGAAATGTGGGTTGTGACAGTTGGTATCAGAGCCAGGTTTGCGTGACAATTGGTCGGGCAAACTTTCCTTTTAGAAAAAAAATATTAATCATCAGCATATAATACACACACCGAGGTGCCATTAGTACGTCTTGGCCGAAGCACGAACACTACACTCATGGCATGAATAGAAGTATACGGACATATTATGTAGTATGGGATGCATAATATATGGTTGTATATGGATCCACCATAGGGGCAACATGTGAGGGTTATGTAGTATGGGATGCATAACCTCACCACATGGATGCGACTAGCACGTTTTCTTTTATTCGTTCCATGCAATGTTATGTAGTATGGGATGCATAGCATTATGATGCGTACGACCGCTCATGGCATGCATTAAGGCTTTTTTTATAATGTATAGCACAACACGCATAACATAACATTGCATGAGCACAACGTGCCAAGCTAAAGATTTACATGATGACACATGTACACACATGGTTTTGGGTCAAATAAATTCATGCATTCATGGTTTAGGCACAAGTTAGTGGGATGATGGTGAGTCATCTTAGGCTAGGCATAACATCATTCTTAAACTCCCAGAGCAAGTTAGCAGTTGATGTTCATATGTATATATGTATTGTCTGTACATAGTAGTTGTGTGTTTTTGTTGGATGTGAGCTTGATGAGGGTGAACGTGATTATAGGATGTCGAAGCGTCAAGTGACAAGGCAGACTCCCCAATCAGAGGGCGAGTCTTCGGGCGCACAAAACAATGCCCTGATGGATAGCCTATGACAAAGTAATGAGGTTTTGACTAGGTAGGTGCATGATGTGCAGTCCCAGCTCCAAGCTATGTCATCAGTGATGTCTGGGCTGGCACCTACAGTGCAGGAGGCTGCCGTGGGTCCATCTGTTTCTACTCCCTCCGTGGCGTTGATACCCCCAGTTGTGGTTCCTCCTGCGATGACTTTTATCTTGCAGTTTCAGCGACTTGGACCACCTACCTATAATGGAAAAGCAGACTTTGTGATCTTGGATGATTGGGTGATCACGTTGGAAGAGATGTTTGTCTATTCTGGCATTACCTAGTACTAGAAGGTGATGCTTGCCGCCTACCAACTAAAAGGACTGGCAAAAAGTTGGTGGTTGCGAGAAAAGGAAAGCTTAGCGGCGGGATGTTCATGGGAAGTCTTCAAAGAAATGCTACGACGCAAATTTCTGTCGTCGGTCAAAAGGGACCGCCTGATGAATGACTTCTTGTACCTGAAGCATAGGAAACTCACAGTTAGTGAGTATGAAATTGAGTTTAGCAAGCTAAGTCGGTTCACTCCGGGCTTGGTGACTACAGAAGCTGACCGAGTGAAGAGATTTCTTGGCGGACTCCGGAGCGATGTTCAGCAGTTCGCAAGCGCTTATGGAGCGACGAGTTACACCAGTGTGGTTGAGGCTTCTTTGAAGGTTGAAGCTATAGAAACTGCAAAACAAAGAGGGCAGCTGATGAGGAAGGACAAGAGAAAGCTGGTGGGAGGGAAAAGCTCCCAAGAATCAAACGTAAGGAAGAAGAATAAGGAGACGTGTAGCTTCTGTGGCCGGTCAGGCCACCCGGTTGAGAAATGTTTCAAGCGGTTGGGAATGCAGAAGAAGGAGCAGGTGCATGCAATTCAGGGTGCGCCGACCAGAGACTTGGAGTGTACAAGTTGTGGGGGAAGAGGTCATGATGTGGGCCGCTGCTGGGTCAAAGACAAGGTGTGCTTTCAGTGTGGCAAACAGGGACATCTCAAGGCAAGGTGCCCACAAAACCAGCCCGTGCTGTAGCCAATGCCACTCCAGGATTTGCCTCCGCCTCCGCGTTTGGACAAAGGCAAGGGGAAGTTGAATGTGATCTCTTCAGAGGAAGCTCAGATGTCACCCCAGGTTATCTCAGGTTCGATTCCTTCCTCTGGTCCACGTTTTGTTTATGACTCGTTAGCGTAGTTCTTAGATACATATGTACCCTTATAAGAAAATTTAAGGTAAAGAACCGTTGGGCACGTGTTCTCTTCGATTCTGGCGCGACCCATTCATTTGTGGCTCGAACCTTTGTGGATCGGTATCATTTTACACCAGATCAAGTGGGGAATGCCTTTTTGGTGAAGTTTCCTTCCGGTGCTTCTGTGGTTGCAGATTGGGGTCTTCCTGATTGTCCCATTTTGTTGGGTAACTTCTTAGCGAAGGCTGATTTGAAGGTGATCGATTTGGAAGATTTTGACGTTATTTTGGGCATGGATTGGTTATCCCGCTATGACGCTGTTATCCAGTGCAAAGGCAAGCGCTTGGACTTTATCAAGGACAATGGTCAGCCGGGGAATGTTTATGGTGATTCATGCCTGGACTCTACAGGGATTTCAGCGGTATGTGTTCGGACGTTGTTTGTTTCTGACTGCTTTGCTTGTCTAGTCTCAGTTGTGGGGACTAGTGTTGTTTTGCCACATTTGGAGGAGATCCCTGTTGTGTGTGAATTTCCAGATGTTTTTCCTGCTGATCTTCCTAGTCTTCCACCTGATCGTGAGGTCGAGTTTGTGATTGATTTGGAGCCGGGTATGCGGCCTATTGCAAAAGCGCCGTATAGAATGGCCCCGCGTGAGCTGGCAGAGTTGCGTACCCAGCTGGATGACTTATTGGCAAAGGGGTTTATCAGGCCAAGTTCATCACCTTGGGGTGCACCTGTGTTGTTTGTGAAGAAGAAAGATGGGTCGATGCGGCTTTGCATCGATTACCGAGAATTAAACAAGGTGATGATTAAGAACAAGTACCCACTGCCAAGGATTGACGATTTGTTTGATCAACTGCGTGGCAGTTCAGTATTTTCGAAGATTGATCTTCGTTCTGACTATCATCAGCTAAAGGTCCGGGAGTCTGATATTCCGCGGACTGCGTTTCGATCGAGACATGGCAATTTTGAATTTCTTGTGATGTCATTTAGTTTGACTAACGCACCATCAGCCTTCATGGATATGATGAACCGGGTGTTCAAGGACTTGGATAGGTTTGTGGTGGTTTTTATTGACGACGTTCTCGTCTACTCCCGCAGTGCTGAGGAGCATGAACAACATCTGCGATTGGTGTTGACCACTTTGCGAGACCAAAAGTTGTTCGCCAAGCTAAGCAAATGCGAGTTTTGGTTGGCTCAGGTTGCATTTCTGGGTCATGTTATTAATCAACATGGAATTTCAGTGGATCCCGAAAAAATTGCTGCAGTCATGGAGTGGAGGAGACCGGAGACACCCAAGGAGATTCGGAGCTTCTTGGGATTGGCTGGCTATTATCGCAGATTTGTAGAAGGTTTTGCTACGTTGGCTGCACCTTTAACTCGCTTAACCCAGAAAAATGTGGCGTTTGATTGGAATGATAAGTGTGAAGCATCATTCCTTGAACTCAAGAACAGGTTATGTACAGCTCCTGTGTTGATATTGCCGATAGAAGGGAGAGATTATGATGTTTTTGTGGATGCATCGCACGTTGGACTTGGATGTGTTTTAATGCAAGACAAAAAGGTGATTGCGTATGGGTCTCGGCAGTTGAAAAGTCATGAAAAGAACTACCCGACGCATGATTTGGAGTTCGCAGCGGTGATATTTGCATTGAAGTTGTGGAGACACTTACTTTACGGCGCACAGTGTAAAATCTTTACGGATCATAAAAGTTTGAAGTACGTCTTCACGCAAAAGGAACTCAATCTGCGCCAACGGTGATGGCTTGAATATGTAGCTGATTATGATGTGGCAATTCAGTATCATCCCGGGAAAGCGAATGTTGTGGCCGATGCTTTGAGTCGGAAGACAGGTACATTATTCAATCTTTCGGTGACCGTCTAGTGGAGGAATTTCTATTGATGGATATTTTCGTGGGAAGATATGAACCGCAAAGTCATTCAGCGGTAGAAGACCCTTCATGGATGGTGCTTGCAAGACAACATCAAAAGGATGATCCTGATCTTTTACATTTATTTCTTCGGACTGAAAAGGGTGAATTACCGGATTTTGCTATTGATGATGAGGGCACGTTAAAGTACCGCGGTCGATTTTGTATCCCCGCCATTGGAGACATCCGAGATATGGTGTGCATGGAAGCACATGGCTCAAGTATGGCCTACCATCCAGGATCAAAAAAATATACCGTGATTTGAAGCAAATTGTCTGGTGGTATGGAATGAAAACAGATATAGCATAATTTGTATCTGAATGTCATACCTGCAAGCGGGTGAAAGCTGATCATGGGAGGCCTGGTGGCAAGTTGACGCCCTTGGAGATTCCAACATGGAAGTGAGACAGCATTTCAATGGATTTTATTACAGGCTTACCAAGATCTCCACGAGGACATGACTCCGTATGGGTGATCGTGGATAGGTTGACCAAGTGTGCTCACTTTATACCATTTAAGATCAATTACCCGATGAAGACAATAGCGGAGCTATATTTGAATGAGATCATCTGACTGCATGGTATGCCAGTTAATATCATTTCGGACCGGGATTCCCGATTTACGTCTCGTTTCTGGAAGAGTCTACAAGAGGGTTTGGGAATGGATTTGAGGTATTCCACTGCTTACCACCCTCAGACGAATGGCCAAACGGAACGGGTAAACCAAATCGTGGAAGATATGATTCGATGCTACATTCTTGAGTATGACGGAGCATGGGATGAGCGTTTGCGGCTTATGGAATTCGCATATAATAACAGTTATCAAGAAAGCTTGAAAATGGATCCGTTCGAAGCTTTATATGGGCGACATTGTCGGACTCCCTTATTTTGGGCTGAGATTGGCGAGCGACCTTTGTTGGGCCCAGAGGCGCTCGAGGACATGGAAGTTGCCGTACAACTTATTTGGGAGAAGCTTCGGATCGCCCAAGAGCGATATGAAAAGTACGCCAACCGACTAAGGTCGGAGTTAGAGTTTGCTATGGGGGATTTCATCTTCCTGAAAGTCTCCCCAATGGTTGGAATCAAGAGGTTTGGAAAAGAGCGCAAATTAGACCCAAGATTTGTGGGTCCTTTCAAGATTCTTGCACGGGTTGGTGCATCCGCTTACAAAGTAGAATGACCCGTGAACTTTCCTGGTGTTCACAACGTGTTTCATGTCAGCCAACTTCGAAAGTGTGTACGAAATGATAAGCAAGTTTTGGATATTGTGCCGCAGTTGGCGCCGAACCTTTCTTATGTGGAGATGCCCATCCGTATTTTGGACTCCCAAGATCGCGTGTTGCGGAAAAAGAAGATTCCTATGGTCAAGGTGCTATGGAAAAATCAGGATGTGGAAAGCGCGACGTGGGAGCTCGAGTCAACGATGAGGGCGGCTCACCGTCATTTGTTCCCGTAAATAAGCTAGTATGTGAATTGGTGTTTTTGTTTGATTACTCCTTTGATTTATATAAGAATTATTGAAAAGTTTCGAGGCGAAACGTTTTGTTAGGGGGAGTGACTGTAATGCCCCGGATTTTTCGTTGAATGATTGCATACGCTTGATGGGCGTTACGTTGGCTTTGACCGTTGTTCGAGCATGGTTTTCACGCGGGCTTTCGAGTGGCTGTTTTAGTAGCCTAGTTGCATGATTCCCCAGCAAGCCGGAGTCTAATTTTGGGGACTTGGTGAGGCCTCTTAGGGAATGCTTGCACTTTTTCGAGCCTGGGTCATGTTGCTCAAAACGGGTTGATTTTATGGACGCTGTGAAAAGCATGTTTGCTGGATTTGACAAAACAAAAAAAAAGGTAAAAAGTCCTTAAGGAATAAATGGTCTAGGCCGAGAAAGGAACATTTTTAAAAACAGTGAAAAATAATCATTTTTGAGTGACACGACCTGGGACACGGGCGTGTCCAGCTCGGGATGCGTATTGGCTTTGTGGTCGTCGAACTTCGTTCGACGAGGTTACGAGAGGAACACGCCCCCCGACACGGGCGTGTCGGGGCGTGACCCAGGGCGTGACCTGGGGCGTGGCCTCCTTGACTCGACGAATTTTCTTGCGTCGAGTTGAGCTCGATGAATGGGGTACACGCCCCGTGACACGGGCGTGTCACGGGCCGTGCCCCGCTGGGTCGACGAATGTCGAGTGTCGAGTGTCGGGTGTCGAGTGTCGAGAGAGGGGACACGACCTGTTACACGGGCGCGTCACAGGGCGTGTACAGCTTTGTCGAAGTGTCGACACTTTTGGTCGACGAAATGTCGAGACACGGGTTACACCCCCTAGGTCACGGGCGTGACCGACCCGTCACGGGCGTGTACCCGGCCGTGTACCTTGTGGATAAACTTGAATTTGCCGACATTCTGCGCTGCTTAAGGTACACGCCTTGTGACACGGGCGTGACACAGGGCGTGACAGGGCCGAAAATCGACTTTTTCAGTTTTTTGTTCCGTTCGTTTCTCTGATGCTGGATCAAATGGTCCAGCTCTGTCCTGGAGGAAATAAGGCCGAAACAAGAGTTTTCCTCCTCACTTATTCCCTTCTTCATCTTCTTCCCCATTTCCAAGAGAAAGCAAGGGAGAAAAGCTAAGGCAAGGGAAGCAAAAGGAAAACGAGGAGCAGCCGTCGCAGTGTCGTCTCGGTTCAGGCAAGCTGTGTTCTTCTCCCTTGCTAATCTTATCTTTTGTTAGATGATTTTTTCGATGTTTGCCAATCTTGTCTTTGTTCGTTGATTCTTGCAAGTGTAGCTAGTTTCCCTTTCAAGTTTGTTAGCTTTGTTCATCTTGTCTTGAATCTCACCTTTTGTCTATTATACACCCATGAATAATCTTGTCTTTCAAGAATTTCCCAATCTATATGCTTACCTATTGTTCATCTAATTTTGCCATGTTTTACCTTGTATTTCTCTATAATTTACCTTTCTTGTTCATACAATTAGAGATCTTGTTGTGTTTAATCGGCGTTGTTACTTGTGGGGTTCGCTTATGGTGAAGTAGAGACCCAAACTCTATCAAGTTTGACATAACTTGGGCAATTTGTGGTCATAAGTGAGGACGATGAAATGAAACGTGTTTAGCTTGGGTTATGGTGAGTTTTGCGAGGCGAATTGTGAACCATGGCAGGAGTGTTTGTGTGAGGATTCGGTAAGGGGTGGTGTGGTTTCAGCCTTGGTGGCCACCAGGTTTTGTTTTGTGATGTAGAGCACCATTTTGTCCCCGATTTGGGCTGGCTTTTATTGGTGCGTTCCACTTTTGGGCCGCCACCAAAAGACCCTTGCGGAATCGAACCTAACCACTGCTTATGTTTCACTAGTATAGTTGTTTCTTGTTATAAAGATGATGGAATGGGCGTATATGTTGTCTTTTTGCTCCTGCGGGTTGAGCAGGACTTGATGAGAATTTCACGCACTTGGTGCGTTTTACACTTTGGGTTGGCAGTGTTTGACACTTGTTTTCCACCTTGTTCTTTTCACTCGTTTTATATGAAAAATTGCTACGGGGTCGGTAAGCCCCTTCGTCATATTTTATGAAATTAATGCTCTATGTTGTAGCTTTGATGACTGCTGAGGTGTTCTTTCTTGAATGCCGCAGGTGCAGGTTGTAGCCGGTTGAGCGGCTAGGTATTTGGCGAAGTTTACTTTTAGCTAGCCAAGCTTGCTTAGCGAGATAGTTCTTTACTTTGTTGTACAGACATATAGACGCCCAGTGGGTTCGTGTCATATTGTTGACGCTCATTGGTGGTTTTCTTTAGTGGCTACATATGAATGATCTACTGCTATTATGAATCATTGAGATGATATCTACTTGCTCTTGGGACTGTTTTATGCTAGGTTGCATTAGGTATTTTTAAGCTAAACAAAACCTATTATTGTATAACATTCATACCATGTTTTGGTCAACTAATCAAGTATTTTCCAAACAACGTAAAAAAGAGGATTTCTTATATTATGGTAAATCTAGATGGCATATACGAAATCGTCATAAGTAAACTAACGTATTTTCCGCCGTGTACAAACACACGTTTTGATCCATAAGGCCGAGGGATACGACCATCAAACTAAATGGTTTTCTTGCATTTAACTGATGGATTTCAACTAATAAAGTAAGCGTCAAGGGTTTGCCTGAGTGTGTGCAGTTATCCCCTGCACGACGTGGCATCATAACACATAGTTCTTGTTACTCTGATACGATGTACTCGTTGAGGAAATGCGGGTTGTGACAAATGGCTCCAACCGAGTCCCTTCTCATCATTACCAAACCAGTGCTCAACAACACTCAAGGACTCTGCAATGAGTCCCTTATCAATATTTGATCCTGTGCTCATCAACACTCAAGAGCTCCACACCGAGACCCTTATCAGCATATTATTCCAGTGCGGCAAATACACATGCACTACAAAGCCTTCCACACTTTCATGCGTCCAAGCACTCAAGGGTTCCTTGAAACCTAGGTGGCAAGCCACCTTGTACAACATAACAACACACACTGCTACCCGTAGGGAGACATAACTTTACGTAGTGGACCACTTACACTTTCCATTGCATATCACCTCTCATGGCCATAGTTAAACCTCTTCCGATTACTTTTAAGGATCAAGCATTCACCAACAAATATACTTTCATCATGGTAATCACATCATCATAAAGATAGTTCACCCCTTTCATTTACGTAAATACATAGTTATGTTTTACTCATTCAATTATCAAGCGTCACAACCTATTCCAAAACTATACCATTTCCCTAATTACAATCATGCTCAATTATGTTTCTCCAACCACTTGTTTGTCACGTTCACATAGGACTAAGTTCATCAAAACCTCAATATTTATTCTTACAATTTTTTACTCAAACCAAGCCCAATACTACACTAACCCGAGAATATTAAGTACACAGGACTTGACTGTACATCCACTTCGAACTTTAGTGTTTAGTCGAAAGCCCAGATCTGAACGTATCATACCCGAAAGCAGTCTCGAAGTTCGCTGCGCGCAGAAACATGTTTTTGCACGCATCCTAAAGCAAAACGAACGGGATCGGTTCGTCTTCTACCTCTTGCCATTCGTTCAACACTACTTTCAGAATTTCCTCCTCCCTTATTCAACCTCAACAGACCAACTCTCTTCACGAAGCAAAGTCCTTCTACTTCAATCGAAGAGAGGCGAGGTTGAAGACTTTAAATCTCTATGACACAAATCCTAGCATGACCTTTTCCTAAGAAATCTTCATCTCATGAATCGAAACTCTTTTGAGTCGATATATCTCCTAGAAGTAACTAGAGATCTAGCATCAAGGGAGGGGGTAGGAAGCACACCTCGTTTCCGGCGGTTCCGGCCAAGGATCTCGTTATCCTCCTCGGCGGCATTCTTCTTCTACGCTGGAGCTGTTCTTTGCGGGAAAACATCAAAGTCTTCCTCCAGAAATCCGACTCTGGTGATCTTTTCCTCTCCCAAAGGTTTCGCACGGTTGCGGCTTGGTAAGATGAACGATAGTGACGGCTAGGGTTTGGTTGTTTGGTGTAGTGCTGATATCGAGTCGAGTTCGAGCGATTTTGGCTCGACTCAAAATCAAAATTTTCGACTTGAACTCGGCTCGAACTCGAAATTGATTTCGAGTCGAGCCAGCTCGACTTGAAATGACTTGATTCCAAGTCAGCTCGAAATCGAATCGAGTCAGCTCGAAATCCAATCGGGTTGGCTCGAAATTGAATCAAATCGGCTCGAAATTGAGTAATTTTTTGTTTTATTCATATTTTACTCAAAATTAAAAGAGGCAAACTATAAATTTAGCAAATGAAACATTTAAAGCCTTCATTCTTTCTATTTAAGTTTAAATATTATTATTTTTAATCGTAAAATAAGAATATATTAATAAATACATAATTTTTTAAATTAATTCGAGTTGATTCAAATCATATTTCGAACGATTCATGGCTGACTCGAAATCGACTTAAAATCAGATTCGAATCAAATTGAATCGACTCAAATTGAGTTGAATCAATTTTAACCGATACCGATTCGACTCAATTTTCGAACGATTTTCGAGCGACTTTCGAGTTTCGAATAAAATGCTCGCCCTAGTTTGGTGGCCGGTGGGATTGCCGCGTCGCGAGGCGCAGTCTCGTCGGCCGGTCGGCAGTGAGGGAGGGGCCGGCACCGACAGTTGTCCCCAGGCGGGAATCCGCACGCGTATCTCGCGCCTTTGCGGCGGCTGATCACGCGCGCGGCGATTCCCCCATGATCTCCACTTAGGATGATGTGATCATGAAAGAGTGAGCTATCCGCACCCCTCTTTCTTATAAAATTAGGGCGCTGATATTTGCAGGCCTATTATGGATACTTGCAGCCCCATTTTTTTTAAAAAAAACAATTTCTTATCATAATAAAAGCCTCTAATTGCCGCCCCTCATCGCCAACCCTAAGAAATCCGCCGCTCGGAAAATCCGCCGCTCGGAAAATCCGCCGCACACCTCTGCACTTCCGGGCCGACATCCGCCACCATACAATACTCGGACTTCACTACAGAGGGCATAGAGTAGCCGGGTTCCTCCAGTTCCAGCATTACCCGTGGCTTCTTTAACCGTCTGCAGTACACCAACAACGGCTTGCCCCCATTGCCCCAGCGAAGCCCTCCATGGAAGAGATCAGTCAGCTGCTTTTTCTTCCCCTGCGTTCTCATCTTCTTCCACGATGAGCTGCTTTTGCGCCTTGACTTTTTTGGAGACGACATTGGAATATCCACTGGAGCTGACGCATGGAGTGGTGGACGAGTACACGTGACGGATCGGCAGGTACCTCATCGGGTGATCGACCTCCTCTTCCTCATGAACGAACTTTTCCAGAAGCGGCGGCATTGGATTCAAGGATAGGAGGAGCTAGGGTTTATGGAAGGGGAACCGGCTAGGGTTTCTGTTTCGCCGGTGAATTCTTGGGCAGGATGGCCTTTTTCCCCGCGAATAGCTATTTTCCCGCCCCAGCGGCGATTTGGTGCCTTCAAAAGGGAGTCTACTCTCATGGCTGGATTTCTCCAGCAAAATCAAGAAGATTGAAACCGACAAATACAGAAGTGGTTCCTTTTATTGTAATTTTAATTTACTAGTTGGAAGCTGGAAAAAGATAACGGTGTCAGATTCTCTTCTTTTACATTTATGAGATTTCTAGTTTCTACCTAAATTTTGTCATTGCAACATACAAAATGTAGAATATTTGCAGTCAGTGAGGCATTTTGAGTCTTCCTATATTTACTAATGCATATTAGGAGAATATGTGTAATTTTGGGTTTATTAGTTTTAGTAATTTTTTTAAAAAGGGCTGCAAATATCCGACGGGCCTGCAAATATCTATTTTTGGGCTGCAAATATTCAAGGGCTGCAAATATCGATTATAAGTCTGCAAATATCAGCGCCCTAAAATTACTTGTCCCCTTCAGTCCTCATGAGGGTATGAAGTGCAAATGATTGGTGGAGTGTGAATTAATTGTAGCTGTTTGCTTGTTTTGAGATAGTAGACCATATTTGCAACACTTATCTGTTTGTGAACGATCTTATCAGCCTCCAAAAAAATTGTCAATATATATTGAATGATTATGATTCTTTTCTCTTCATAGAATGTTTACCGCCCAACATTGAGATACATATCCAACATTGACAATTAATATCCATGTTTTGTGTAGGTAAATTGGACTTTATTGAAAAGTATTTTAGGTCCATTCATTTGCACGGACTTCATTTGCACAGAATTGAGCTTTTCGATTTGAAATTAAAGGTTTAATATCAATTTTGTTTTAACGTTGGAAATGAAAATTCCGTAGAATTAATTTTTAATTAAAAACAATTCTTTTCAATATATATAAAAATTAGAAAATTTCGGCCGAGACATATTTTTTGCCCGAACGAACGATTTTCATCACGAGTGCACGTTGTTCGCTCGGGCGCCCGTTTGTCTCCCGAGCGAGTTTTTTTGCCCGGGCGGCCGTTTTTCGCCCGGTTGCTCGTTTTTCGCACGTGTGCAGGTTTTTCGCATGTGCTTGAGTTTTTTGCTTGGGCATTCATTTTTTGCCATGGCGACCGTTTTTTCTCTGGGGCGCCTGTTTTTCGCCCGGGGGCATGTTTTTCGCCCGGTTGAGCGTTTTTTGCCCGGGCTCCAGTTTTTCGCCCGGGCGACCGCTTTTTTCTCCCGGGCTAGTGCAAATAACCTCCTGACTGCTGCTGCGGCTAACCTCCAGACTGTTGTTGCGGCTAACCTCCAGACCGTTATTGCGGCTAACCTCCAAACCATTGTTTTGGGAAGAACCTGACCACAACCGCGGGTAGCCACAAGATCGCAACAACTGTTTGCTAAGCCATACCGCCCGAACATAGAAACTAGCAAACCGTTGCAACTAGATAACAGACCGACCGGTCTCCTCAAGCTTCAACACACTGTTCGCTATGCCAAACAACAAGAGCACAGAGACCAGTAAACCGCTGCGACTAGAAGTACAGACCTCCTGGTTTTCTCAAGTTTCAACACTCCCCCTCAAGTTGGAGCATATATGTCAATCATGCCCAGCTTGCTACAAATTTTCCCAAAATGAGTAACTAGTTTGGTGAAGAAATCAGTTAGCTCTCTCTCTGAGGTAACAAATGGTGTGTGAAAGTCTTTGAATAAGAGGGTGGCTAATCACCTATAGGGGGTTAATATGTTATTAAGGTCTATTTGATTCTCTTTAGATTCTTTAAGCCTTTAACTGAGTTAGGCCGTATTGTGAATGATTAGTTTAGCTTTCAAGAAATTCACACACAGCACACCATATATTTATAGTGGTTTCCCAGTATATGAGTACATCCACTGTCCCTCCCGCCTTTCTAACAGAATGTTAGACAAGACACTTCTCCAATAACTTAGCTCCTTAGAGATTACAACATGATCCCTCTGGATCACACAGTCTCCACAGAGACCTTCAACACAGGCACTCAGCTCAACCACACAGTAATCACCTGATCACCTACCACAGGCACAATTGCCCCACAACATAGGCTGAAACCACATCCCTACCACACACAGATCCAAGACTGGATCCAGCCGCTCAGATCTATACCAGATCCTACACTCAGCCTTTATAACTTAAGATTTCAATACAGATCTCACCAGATCGACCACTCAGCCTTTATAATCTAGGCTTAAAACACAGATCTTGAACAGATCCTACAAAATTTGAATATAAAAGTTGTTTTGACTCTAGTAAAATTAATCACTGAGTCAATTGCCTCCTATGATGAGAGAATCTCAGCCATATTTTCTTCACAGCTATAAGGTTGATGTTCTTCAAGAATCTACTGCTTGTGCTGGAAGTAATCTCAGAACCTTGATTCTGCTGATGAAGGAGATGGAGGAGAGATCTTCTATCAGCTAACCTGTTTTGTAGAACACGGATTGCTCTACCTCGTCTTCACAGATCCAGAGATTGATCTTCAAATTCAGCTCGGCTTGGATCTTTAAGCAACTTCAGCTAGGGTTGGCCTTGGCCGATTCTTCATCCTGAGAGAAATTCTCTGATCCTGCTATAGCAGATGTTGATTGCCGCAGCTAACTCAAAAACCCTTCAGAATCATTGATTCGATCTTGTTTCTGCAACAATGGCGGGGGGAAGAAGGCGAAGTCCCGGTCCTCTTTTTCTAAATGAATTTCTCCCTCAGAAAACTTCATACTCGATCTAGATCTCCTTCTCTATTTAAAATCCCATCATCTAGCGAGAAGATTGACACATGTCATTGCTTTAACGACTGATTATATCCTTAGTTTTACAGAATGAGACTGATGGTGACATTAGTGATGAGTTGCTGCTCTTCCATGATCATTTTGGAATTTTGTTGACTTTTATTGACTTTGCTAACGTCAGTCATTCTAGACTTAGAAATTTCAGACAAGTATACAGACGTTGAGTGAACAAGATTTACTCAACGAATTTGTACTTAGAAAATTTCTTGCTCTGTTAGGCATTGAGTGAAGCTTATACATTCAATTCTCTCAACGCCTGGACAAGCTGAGGAGTTGACAAGCTGAGGAGTTAACTAAGTTAAAAGGCGTTGAGAGCGTTGAGTGTATAAGCTTCACTCAACGATTCTAGACTTAGAATAATTTTGCTCTACATAACGGCGTTGAGAGCGTCAAGTGTATAAGTTTCACTCAATGCTTTTATACTTAGCCAAATCTCCTTCTGTCTGAAGGCGTTAAGTGAGTTGGCCTCATTCAACGCTTTTATACTTAGCCAAATCTCCTTTTGTCTGAAGGCGTTGAATGAGCTGGCCTCACTCAACGCTTTCTGCCTTTGACTCTGAAATCTGGCGTTGAGTGCATTGAGTGTATAAACTTCACTCAACGATTCCGGACTTAGAAAAATTCTGTTCTGCATGAAAGCGTTGAGTGTGTTGACTACACTCAATGCTTTCTCCCTTTGGCATTGACAACAACAACATGACTCAACTCTTTCTCCTTTTGGCATTTAGTGAGCTTACTTCACTCAACGCTATTATACTTAGATAGAATTTTCTATCTTTCTTCTATGGCTTTGACTGAATCAGCATGGCGTTGAGTGAACTGGCTTCACTCAATGCTTCTGGACTTAACCAATTTTCTATGACAGATTTGCTTTGACTTTGACAGAACTAGCATGGCGTTGAGTGATCAAGTTTCACTCAATGCTTCTAGACTTAACCAATTTTCTGTGACAGATTTGCTTTGGCTTTGACAGAAATAACATGATTCAATACTTTTGACAATATGGTGTTGAGTGAGTTGACTTGACTCAATGCCTATGGACTAAACCACTTTTCTGCCTTGCCAACACTTAAAACTTTGACTGCCAGCCTTCTCTCAGCGGTATTAGCTGTATGGCATTGAGTGAACTGGCTTCACTCAATGTTTGTGGACTTGGACATTTTTCTTCACTATGACTGGCTCCTGGTTCATCTGGAGTTGAGAGAGCTTGCTTCACTCAAAGCCTGTGGACTTAGGTAATTTCCCGCCTTTTCAGTCAGCTTCTTTGAGTCCACTTGTCAATGCCACTTGGACCACCTGTCCAATCAACATGACATAGACTAACCTGTATGCATGAACTTAAACATACATCAAATACAACTATTTGTATACCATTAACTTGTTTGATTTCTTATAAATCCAAGACATTGGGATCTATGAACCCAATAATCTCCCCCTATTTGAAAAAGTCAAAACACCACTTCAAAAATCTTTGTCAATGATATACACTAACATATGCAGCAACAATATACAATAATAAATTAACACAAGAGATTTAAGGGTTACCACATTTCCCATTTTTCTGCTAGTATGGTGATCATCACCTACTCCCCCTATGTTACTGTAAGATTCACCTCTTTCCATTTGTATAAGAACACCACCTGCTCACCCTGTTTTGTTATATTAACACCTAGTCATCTTAGTCACCTTATCCCCTCTTTTTGACTTCTTCATACAGAGGGAGAAGCTGGTCATATGTGATTATCTTCTCCTTTTTCTGATTACAGATAATCAACTATTGCTGAACTTGCCCGCCCCTCAACAAGAGCATCTTCTAATAAGACTTTGGAAATTCCAGCCTTGATACTATTTTCTGGTCTACACAACCTGTAGGATAATGTAGTTTCCCCAAAATAATATTAAGAGCAATTGAAGCTACACCAAGTTCAACATACCCAACTCAAACTTGATGATGTTGAACTTTGCTTTAACTAGTGGCTTGGTGAAGATATCAGACACTTGCTTGTCTGTTGGTACAAAATCAAGACTAATATCCTCACATTCCTCATGCTCTCTTATAAAGTGATATCTAATCTCTATGTGTTTAGTCCTGCTATGTGAGACATGATTCCTAGCTATAGAGATTGAACTAGTAGAGTCATAAAATAAAGAGCTTTTACTTAACTGAATGTTATAATCTTGAAGTTGATGTTGTATCAATAGCAACTATGCACAGCAACTCCATACTGCTATATATTCTCTTTCTGAAGTAGAAATAAAAACACTTGTTTGCTTCTTGCTGCTCCATGACACTACTTTTGTAACGTCCCCAATCGCACTAGGCCCCTCATGCGTGTTTTTGAGTCAGTAGAGCTGACTTGGGTTCAGGGGAGTGCTGACAACTGAGCAGCACATGTGAATAGGAGAAGAAATCAGTCAAGCAAAGGACAAGGGTAGAGACACGGGCGTGTACCTACCCGTGTGGGAGAGGCCAGCTCTCGAGTCGACGACTCGAGTATATCCAGAGAAGGACACGGGTAGTGACACGGGCTTGTCACTACCCATGTGAAGTGACACGGGTAGAGACACAGGCGTGTCCCTACCCGTGTGTGTGTCGAGTTGGACTCGACGAAGTGTGTCGAGATCGACGAAGTGTGTCGAGATCAACATGGCAAGCAGGGGTACACGACCTGTGACACGGGCGTGTCACAGGGCATGTCCGCTGTGTCGAGAGGTCGACAATTTTCTCTCGACAAGGTGTCAAGTGGGTTACACGCCCTGGGTCACGGGCGTGACTGGACCGACATGGGTAGAGACACGGGCGTGTCACTACCCGCGTGTGTCGAGTTGAACTCGACAGAGCGTGTCGAGATCGACGAAGTGTGTCGAGATCGACGAAATATATGGCACAGGTAGAGACACGGGCATGTCCCTACCCATGTGTGTGTGTGTGTGTCGAGTTGAACTCGACAGAGCGTGTCGAGATCGACGAAATGTGTCGAGATCGACAAAATGTGTTACACGGGTAGGGACACGGGCGTGTCCCTACCCGTGTGTCGGTGTGTCGAGTTGAGTTCGTCGAGATGTATCCAGAGAAGGACACGGCCAGGGAACACAGCTGTGTCATGTGGACACGAGTCGGGACACAGGAGTGTCCCTACATGTGTCGAGTATTGAACCGACACTAAAATCGTCGTTGACGCTTTGCCCAAGCAGGACACGGGTAAGGACACGGGCATGTCCCTACCCGTGTCACTTTTCATATATAAGGGGAAGTGAAAACCCTAGCCATTTTCATGCTCATTTCATCCCCTATTTTCTGAGAGAAACTCCTATTGAGAGAAGAAAGTTGCTGGAGCTAGTTCTAGAGGAGGAGATCTGTCGCCGCCGTGAAGAAGAAGATGCCGCCGAGAAGAGTTACACGATCCATGGCCGAAAATAATGGAAATGCCGGAAATGAGGTGAGCTTCCTCCCCCCTATCTTGGTGCTAGATCTGTAGATATCTAAGTGAGATGTCGACTCAAAATAATCTTGACTAGCGAGATGGTGATTTCTCTAGGAAGAGGCCATTCTAGGGCTTCTGCTCTAAGGTTAGTGGTGTCTTCGACCTCTCCAATCTTCTATGCGAAGACGGGGGATGGTTTAGTGAATAATCATGGCCTTATGAGGGTGAATATGGGAGGAGGAATTTCTGTGTGATTTTGGAAGACCAACTTGAGGAAGGAGATGAACCGATGTCGTTCATTCCTCCTTAAGATGCGTGCAGAATCTGTGTTCTGCATGCAACGAGCTTCTTGGCCATTTCAGGTGTAATATGGCCAGATCTGGGCTATTGACTAAACACAAAAGTTGTAGCCCTTGAAAATACCTTTCCAACGAATGGTTGCACGACTTCAGGCGAAGTGTGTAGCCACAGGAAAGTCTGGACGAATTTGACATCCGGCAAACCTGCATGCAGAAATTGTGTTCTATGCGCAGCGGACTTCGAAGCCGATTTTAAATAGGATACATTCAAATCTGGGTTGTGGTATGAATATGAAAGTTGTAACCCATGGAAAGACCTTTCCATCGAGGGGTTACACGTCATCACCAGATTCCTATAGCTTTAGGAATCTCCGGTCGAAGTTGCTGTCCATATTTATTCTACACTTAAATTCTAGGTCTTTATATAATATGGATTTGGATTCGGTGGAATCGATGTTGCAAATTAACTCGAGATTTTGGTGAACTATTTTATGTTAACCACCGTAGTGCTATGAATGATGAAGTTTACTAAATGGATTTCATATAACTGAATTGTGAAGTAAGCTTACTTAAACAAAATGACTTGTTAGAAATTTGTAGACCATTATACATGCGCATTATGTTATATTATGTTGAAATCATTTGGAATGACATATAGAAGGATAAACTATGGTCATGAGTATGTTTGATGGTTGGAATGAAATTTAGTATTCCAATACTTACAGCGTAGTCTCCCTACGGGTAGTATTGTTTAAGGATGTAAGTGCGGTGTTGACCGTCACTAGTTGGGTTAGTGTTGAGATGAGGTATAGACGGACAGTTGGGCTTGGTCCTCAGTGTTCACGTCCCGGGGCTCCTTCCTTGCCGAGTGGATGGTTGGGATGTGTCCTTGTGCTTACTTCTGAGGCCCCTTCCATGCCACGGTGATGTACAATTTGCATGCGGTGTGAGTAGACACACGGTGTCATAATCCTGGGTTAAGGATAGTGTGGCAGGTCTACGGGCTCGCCGATCGTCATACCGACGGGAGTTGACAGTTAGACTTTGGGCAGTTGGGCTGTGTCCTCGGTGTTCACGTCCCGGGGCCCCTTCCGTGCCAAGTGAACGGTTGGGCTGTGTCCTCGTGCTTACTTCTGAGGCCCCTTCTGGGTCACATAAGGCCAGTTCGGGGCTGTGTTCTCGGTGCACATCTACCCGAGACCCCTACTAGGCCATAGTACGTATGGGCTCTGCTGTTGTGTTCTTAGCGTTGAGGCGTACGGAGGCCTAGGTGAAGCAGTGTGGATGCCCGCCTAGTAGTAGAGATGTCCGCTCTACTGTCACCGCCTGGCCACGACGGTTGATGCCTGAGAGGTTAGCTACCTGCTCGAATAGTGGGAACTATAGTCTGTGTCGACATAGCAATTGCATGTGTGTGATCATGGGTGAGTCATTGCATAGCATACATACCATTTCATAACATTGCACAACAAGATCCTCATCGTATAAGTTTGTATGTGCACTCTTATACGATGAGTTACTTTATGTAAACCGATCCTTAACTTATAAGTTTGTATGAGCATTCTTATAAGTTAAGTTACTTACTTGTCGTAGTTACTTGTACTTGTTGAATTACTTTTGCTCAAGTAGAACTGCTACTTTATAATATTATTATTCATGTACTATTACCACCTGCTTGTACCTGCTTACACTATTTATTATACTTTGTACCCTTGCTCTTTTCTCCGCCCAGTGCCGAGGAGTCGCCGGGGGAGCGGATGTGAAGCCACTTACTCTTTTCGACTAACGGTTGCTACGTCTTCCTTTTTAGGAGGTCACCCCACAGGTAGAGCAGCCGCAGACTATACAACAGGACAGCCAGGCCAGGACGATAGGGTCTGATGTGACGGTACCGTCGCTACCGTCGGTTACGGATGTGAGTGTTGAGCGACTCTGATGTAGCCCTGTTGGGTACATTGGAATATATGTACCAGATTTGAAGAAGACTCACCCTACTCAATGATATACATCAAGGTGTATTTGATGTGTTTTGAGTTTATTTGTGCAGGTTAAGTAACTGCAGGATTGCAGGAAAAGTTTCTAAGTCCATGTGTTGACACCTAGAAGAAAAGTGTCGACACTTGAGAAGGCTTCTGTCGACACCTAGAGAAGCTGTGTCGACACTTGGAGTAATTGTGTCGACACCAGGAAGGTAGAGTCGACACCAGAAGAAATGTGTCGACACATATATGCAGTGTCTACACACAGTGAAGAATTGTCTACATAATCAGTGTCGACACTTAGAAGCAGTGTCGACACCCAGAGAAACTTTGTCGACATCAAAAGTGTCGACACCAGGAGGCTATGTCGACACTCAGCGAACTTCAACAAAGTTTAAGTACATGTGTCGACACAAAGGAGATGTGTCGACACTCAGCAAAGTTTCAACACATGAAGGCAAGTGTCGACACAAAAGAGATGTGTCGACACTCAGCAAGATTTCAACACATGAAGGCAAGTGTCGACACAAAGGAGATGTGTCGACACTCAGCGAGATTTCAACACATGAAGGCATGTGTCGACACAAAGGAGATGTGTCGACACTCAGCAAGTTTCAACACAAGAAGTTGTGTCGACACAAAGGAGTTCTGTCGACACACAACAGAAATCAACTAAGTATTGAAGAAGAAGGACTTGTGTCGACACACTCAATCAGTGTCGACACATTCTACAGAAGGCTTGTGTCGACACTCAGGATCAGTGTCGACACATTCTGAAGAAGCAGTGTCGAGAAGCTGTTACAATGACACAAGGAGTTGTGTCGACACCATGAAGACTAGTGTTTACACTTAGTCTACTTGTGTCGACACTTAGTCTATTTGTGTCGACACATAATGACTATCTGTCTTGACACTTTCAGACAGTGACAAAGATTTCAAGAAGTGACTGGATGACCTGACAGCTGCCATTTCAACCGGTCAACTGCAACTGTCAGAGCTGTCAGAAGGTTGTTAGAAACCGGATCAGCCGGTTACCTTGGAGGAAGACTATTTATAGACCTTTCTCCTTTGACAGAAAAAAGATCAGTGAACAATGAATTGAAAAACAACACAACAAAGAAGAAGACCTTCAAAAGAAGATCTAAGTAGTTGGAGAGAGAGAGCTCCTTCTAATAAGAGCTGCTGTTGAACCGGGCGGCTAAGTAAGAATCAGATTGAAATCTGAATCTCAAGACAGCAGTTGATTAAAGTGCATCTGCACAGAAGATTCAACCCTACTGTGTTCTAATTCAAGAAGCTTTGAAGAAAGCCAAGGGTGGTTGATCTCTGCCTAGTTCTTCCAAGAACTCATCAAGAAGCCAGTCAACTCATCTCTCTCTTTCAGAGTTGTGGTTAAATACTTTTTAAACTTTATTTTATGTAGGATCTTGTATAGATCTGAGTTGTAAGCCTAAACTATAAAGGCTGAGGTAGGGCTTTTGTTCCTGAGTGTAGGAGATTCTATTCTCTGAGTGTAGGCCTTGATTGAAGGCTGAGGTAGGGCTGTTTAGCCTGAGAGTAGGTCTTGGTGAAGAATGAGTGGTAAGGCTTTGTGTCTGAGTTGTAGGAGTGGGGTCACTCTGAGTTGTAGGAACCTGATTGGGGTTCTGAGTTGTAAGATCTGAGGATCTGAGAAGAAGTGGAGAAGTTAGGCCGAATCTAGTACGCTACTAGATAGGCGAAGGGGGAAAGTGGATGTACCCAGACCTTGGGGAACCACTATAAATCCTGCGTGCACTTTGTGTATGTATGATTGTATGGTTGTTGTGTTGTGATAATTGTAGAATTCATTTACTATATTGTATTTCTGCCTGAAAAGTTAAAAAGATATTGGTCACCTATTCACCCCACCCCCCTCTAGGTGATTAGGTACTAGTTCTTTCAAGTGGTATCAGAGCCAGGTTACTCAAAAAGGGACATAACAGTCTGAGTATCCTGTAGGCAGATTCAGAATAATCAAGATTCAAGAAAATGGGTTCTACTGAGAATCACAAAAAGCTGGGGTCCATGAAATTGCCAATCTGTAGAAAAGATATTTTTGGCATTTGAAAAGAGAGGGTTAGACTCTTTATGGAAGCATCTGACCAAAGAATATACATCACAGTCAAAGAAGGGCCATATGTACCAATGAAAGTATCTATTCTGGATGCAAATCAGAGAACTCCCAAAGACTATTTAGAAATGATTAAATATGAAATTATTCTGGCCACTATGGACAAGAGGGCACATAATATTATTGTTAGTGCAATTGATGATGCAACATTTCAGAATTTAATTCACTGTAAAACTTCTAAAGAAATGTGGGACACTTTAATAGTTTACATGGAAGAATCAGAAGAAGTAAGACAAGACATGAAGTCTTTGTTAAATCAGGAATATGAAAGCTTCAGACAAGGAAAGTCTGATAGCATTACTGAATGCTACAAGAAGTTCTATAGGATAGTAAATGAATTGATGTCCTATGGAAGAGAATTCAACAACTATGAGCTGAATGACAAATTCTTAAGATCCCTGACTAAGGACTGAGACACCAAGATTTGTGCCATTAGGGAAATGGCTAAATTAGCTGATATACCTCCTCCAACTTTGTTTGGAAAACTATTATCTTATGAGATGCAGTTAATGGTTAGAAAGGAGGAAGAGAAGACTACTAGAGTGGAGCATAAGGAAAGATCTGTGGCCTTCAAGACTGAAGCCACTAGGAAGTATAGAAGCAAGTCTCCATCTCCATCTCAAATAGTTGCTGAGGCTGAGACAGATAATTCAGAAAGCAAGAACTCAGATAGCAGTGAAAGTGATGAAGACTTTGCTGCTTTTACAAGACATTTTCAAAAGTTTCTGAAGAAGAAGCAGTGGAGGTCTAAGCCATCCACTTCACAGCCAAAAGATGACTACTATCAGAAAAAAAAGACATCAAGGAATGACAGAAGAAAGTCCAAGCCAAGTAAAACTTCATCCTCAAAGATTGTATGCTATTGTTGCAATAGACAGGGACATGTAGTGGCTGAGTGTCCTGAAAAGAGGAAGGAGTCAACTGACATAAAGAAGACACAGTTTAAGGGCAAAAAGGAAAAGTCTTTTGTTGCCAAGAAAGACAAAAGTTTGACTGATTAGTCATCTTCAGAAACAGATTCAGAAGCTGAAGCCTATATTGGTTTATTTGCTGAAGAAGAAGAAGATGAGTTCATGCAGCTAATGAACTCAATTTATGAGCATGAGGACATTAAGTGCAAGGGACTGATGGCCTTATCTGAAGGAGACAAAATCCAGGATCAGCCTGGACCAAGTAAGGTACAAAGTTGTTCTTTTAGTTCAATTTCTAGTACTGAGTCAGAATCATATACATCTGCATCCAGTGATGTGGGTGGGTCTGAATCGGAAGGAGATATTCATCATTTAATTGATGAATATAGGGACTTGTTGCAGGCCTTGAAGAGAAGCAAATCCTTGGCCAAAACTCATGCAAAGGAGATTGCTAGTCTTAAATTGGCTGCTGCTGATTCAGACAAGTTATTTGATCAGAAACTGAATGAAATAGCCAGGCTGAAGAACATTACTGTTATTCAGATGTGTACTATAACATTTAAGAATAATCAAATTAGAAATCTGGAGGCTAGACTTCAGAAGGAGAGAGAGATTGTAGCAATTTTTTCTAAACCAAAATCTGTTTTACCTTTGATAGATGAGTTTGTACCTCATAAGGGTAAAACTGGATTGGGGTTTACAAAACCTGCATGGACAGTTAAGTCCAAATCTAAGGGCAAAGCCCCAGCACTAAACAAGAAGGCTGCAGTAGATAATCCAGCCAGGGTTCTACCCAAACCAAGGTACAACAGGTTTGAGTGCTGGTGTTGTGGCAAGATAGGCCACTTTGCCATAGATTGTTGACACAATTCAAGTGTCAAGGAGAGTAGCAAACTACCTGCTAGAAGAGCTACAGGTAGTTTTGTTAATAGTCAATCTAACCTGCACCAAGGACCCAAGAATTATTTGGGTTCTAAGGTTAAGTAATCTGTTTTGCAGGTGAGTCCAAGTGGCCATGCCCCTATATGGTACTTGGACAGTGGATGTTCCAGGCACATGACTGGAACTAGGGGATTGCTGAACGACTATACACCAATCAAGGATGGTCCTAAAGTTACCTTTGGTGGTTCAGAAAAAGGAATCATCAAAGGCTTTGGTAACATTTCTAGTAACCAAATTACAATTACTCAAGTGGCTTATGTAAAGGGTTTGAAACATAACCTCATTAGCATAAGTCAGCTGAGTGATTTAGGATATGACATCTCATTTGTCAAGGATGGTCGTCATATCAAAAGGTCAAGTGATCAAAAGATCATTCTGACAGGATATAGGAAGAGAAATGTCTATTGTCTAGATATTATGTGTGAGAACATTGTTTCTCCTATTTGTCTTGTAGCAGATGAGAAAGTCTCACATTGTGTTAAATGGCACAAGAGGCTGGCTCATCTTAACTATAAGACAATTGGTCAACTCTTTAGCAAAGAATTAGTGAGGAATGATCCTCAAGTTAAGTGTATAAAGGATTAGATATGCTCAGCTTGTCAAAACGGCAAGCAGACCTAATCCACCTTTCATAGCCTTGAGAACAAAGATGCTGTGAGGTGTCTATACCTCTTGCATATGGATCTTTTTGGTCCTATGCCAGTTCACAGCCTAGGTAGGAAGGTCTACACATTTGTGGTTGTAGATGACTATTCAAGGTATTCCTGGGTGTTCTTTCTTAGACAAAAATCTGAAACCCCAAGTATCTTATATAGTTTTGTTAAACAAATTCAGAATGAATTGGACAGTACAGTGGTCAAAATCAGAAGTGACCATGGTACTGAATTTCAGTCTGAAAGTATGATAAAACTGTGTGAAGAATTTGGAATTTTTCAGGAATTTTCCTCACCAAGAACACCTCATCAAAATGGTATTGCTGAAAGAAAAAATAGAACCTTGATAGAGGTTGGTAGAACTCTATTGAGTGACACATCTCTCCCAGAATATTTCTGGGCTGAGGCAGTAAACACTGCTTGTCATGTGATCAATAGGGCTACTATCACCAAGAGCCATAAGAAGACCCCCTATGAGATTGTGAAGGGCAAAAAATCAAATTTATCCTATTTCAGGATATTTGGTTGCAAGTGCTATATCCTTAACAATGGTAAGTCTTATCTAACCAAGTTTGCTGCCAAATCCCAAGAGGGGATCTTTGTTGGGTACAATAATAATAGTAAGGCTTATAGGGTCTACAACTTGATTACTCAAGTTGTAGAAGAGTCTGTTCATGTAGTTTTTGATGAAGCTAGACTCATTAACAATGAATTCCCAAGAAGTGCTTGCAGCTCTACAGGTATAATTGAGAAGATGGACAAGCTTACCTTAACAGAAGATTCTTCTGCAAGTCAGCAAGTGGAATGGTGGTTGTTGTACAGGGGGAGTACAAGATACTCCTGATGCTGAAGAAGACCAAGAGATGCAGCTAAATAAAGAGACTGAAGGTGTACAACCTGAAGACAGGCTGCCTCCAACAAATAGGCATTTGAAGGATCATCCAGTCAATCAAATAATTGGAGATCCCAGACAAGGGGTGCAAACAAGGAGCAGGAATCTAAGTACAGTTCTTTACTCCAGTTTTCTATCCCAAGTAGAGCCAAAGAAGTTTGAAGAAGCTATCCTAGACCCTCATTGGATTGAGGCCATGCAAGAGGAGCTGAATCAATTCAAAAGATGCAAGGTCTGGGAGCTAGTTCCTAAACCCAAGGACCACAACATTATTGGAACTAAGTGGATCTTTAGGAACAAGTTGGATGAGAATGAAATCATCATAAAGAATAAAGCTAGACTTGTTGCAAAGGGATATAGGCAGGAAGAAGGTATTGATTTTGATCAAACCTTTACTCCAGTAGCAAGACTGGAAGCAATAAGGATGTTCCTTGCCTATGCAACATATCAAGGATTTAAGGTATATCAAATGGATGTTAAGTCAACTTTTTTGAATGGAAATCTGAAGGAAGAAGTCTATGTAGAGCAGCCATCAAGTTTTGTTGATTCTCTTAAACCTGATTATGTATATAGACTTAGGAAGGCTTTGTATGGGTTAAAACAAGCCCCAAGGGCTTGGTATGAAACCCTGTCTAGTTTCCTCATTGAGAATACATTCTCAAGGGGGAAAATAGACAAGACTCTATTCCTTAGGGAATCCAGAGGCAAGATTATCTTAGTCCAAATATATGTAGATGCCATAATATTTGGGTCTACAGAAAGTAGTCTTTGCAGAAAGTTTGCAAAACTTATGCAAGTACAATTTGAAATGAGCAGTATGGGGGAACTTAAGTTCTTCTTGGGTCTCCAAGTTAGACAGACTGAAGATGGATTATCCATATGCCAGTCTAAGTTTACCCTAGAATGGATAAGGAAGTATGGTATGGAATCATACACTACCATAAAAACTCCTATGGGGTCAAGCATGTCTCTAAGCAAAGATGATGCAGGGAAACCTGTAGATGAAACTTTGTATAGATGGATAGTTGGCTCCCTACTGTATTCGACTGCTAGTAGACCAGATATCATGTATGCTACATGTGTATGTGCTAGGTACCAAGCTTGCCCTAAAGAATCTCATTTGACAGCAGTCAAAAGAATTTTGAGATATCTTAAGGGCACTCCTTATCTAGGCCTTTGGTACCCTAGGAATGGAGATTTTGAACTGACAGGTTATTCAGATGCAGATTTTGCAGGCTGCAAGGAAGATAGGAAAAGTACCACAGGAACCTGTCAATTTCTAGGTGGAAGGCTGGTATCATGGAGTAGCAAGAAGCAAACCAGTGTGGCTATCTCCACAGCAGAGTCAGAGTATGTGGCTGCAGGAAGTTGCTGTGCTCAACTTCTATGGATTCAACATCAGCTAGAAGATTATGGTATTCAAGTAAGTAGGACACCTTTATTTTGTGATTCTACTAGTGCCATTTCTATTGCAAATAATCCTGTCTCCCATAGTACGACTAAGCACATAGAAATTAAATACCATTTTCTAAGAGAACATGTGGAAAAAGAAGACATTTCCCTAGAGTATGTTAAGATAGATAATCAGTTAGCTGATATGTTTACTAAGCCCTAAGATGAAACCAAATTCAATAAGTTTAAAATTGAATTAGGAATGATAAACTTAGAATAGTTTACAAAAAATTGGCCAAGTAAAATAGTGTCGACATACAGAGTTGTCTGTGTCGACACATAGAAGTGGTGTCGACATTTCAGAGAAATGATATCGACACATCTAGGAAATCTATGTCGACACTTCAAAGAATTAGTGTCGACACATGCAGTGTAGGTATCGACACATCCAAGGTGGTGTCGACACTTAGGATTTACACAGAATTCTCCTAGTAGAGTCTCGACTAAGTGTCGAGCTGAGATATATAAGTGTCGACATATATATTCTGTCGACTATATTTGTGTCGACACATAGTTGTCGAGACATTAGAAGTAAGTGTCGACACTTTTCAACAGTGTCGACACAATTCAAGTATTTTAACACGCCTTTTCACCTTCAATTCTAGAAAGGTATAAATAGGTTTTCCCCATTGTTTGTTGACACACTCACCTTAGTTTCGAGACCAAACTTGTGTGTCGACATCTCTCTTCTCTAAATTCAAAATTTCTTCAAACCCTAATGACGCCCAAGCTAGAAGAGAACATTAATGAAGGATATGAGCTCGTGTGATACGCCTTTGATGACGCGGAACCAGAAATCCAAGGTGTGATAACCCTAATTACAGAGACTGGCCTAGAGTATCCTGTTTCAGAACCTATCAAGATCTGGAAGAAGGAAGTCCTCGAATTCTTGAGTGCAGCTACTCTTGATGAATCTGGACTCAGGATTAAGTCCAAAGTTCATGGGGCAAAAGTGAAGGTCACTCATAAGACTCTAAGAAAAGTTCTACATCTCCCTAGAACTAAAGAAGAGGAAGATGTATCTGCTTTAAAGACAAGGGAGGCACTGACATGGTGTGGAGTTGATTCAAAGCTGAAGATAGGATCAGTTTTCAACAGGAAAGGCATGAACTTACAAGGAAAATTTTTATCTGAAATAGTTGGCAAGGTACTTCTGAGCAAGCCTGGAGGACATGACAGAATTTCAGCTCATATGTTAAGTCTGATGACAAGGATAATTTTCCAGCTTAAGACTGATTGGTCAGTAGTTATGTTTGATAAGATAAAAGAGAGCCTGAAGAAACTCAATCTCGGAAGAATTCTGAGTTTATACTTAGCTGGCAGTATCCCTGAAGTGATGAACAAAGCTGCTGGTTCTAAGATAAACCACATGAGGAGAATGAATGTAAGAATTTTCTCCAGGTGGGATAGAGTATTGATAAAGGAACTGCCAACTCCAGAAAAGGAAACACCTCAGAAGAAGAAGAAGAAGACAGTCATTGTGGCTCAAGAATCCTCAAGTAGCTCTGAAGAACAAGTGGTTTTCAGTTCTGATGATGGAGGAGATGATAATGCTGGACAGTCACCAGCAAGACAAGAAGATGCTCAGAGGTAGGGAGAGCTACCATCAGCTAGCCCTATTCACCTGGATCCACTCCAGGGGGATCCTCAACATGTGGATGAGCCAACTCAATTAGAGAGTGAAATGGCTACCCACACCATTCTAGAGGTACTCACTGAAGTTAATCAATTAGATTTCACTACTAACGATGAAGTTTTGACTGATTCATTACCTGATGTTAATCAGCAAACACAGATACATAGTCAACCCCAGGATGTGGTCATGGAGGACACATCAGTTGCTGATAGAGAGGTATTAGATGCTCCTGAGCACAGAGATTCACCAGTCCATCCTCAACAGGAGTATACACTAGAAGAGCTGTTCCCTGATCTTTTACAGACTGACTTTGAGGGAGAAAAAGCAGCTGTGGAGGGGGAGAAGGTCAATATTGAGGGGAGCATGTAGAGGAGACTGCTAGACAAGAGACTGAGGAGCAAAGAAATGCTGAGGAGCTACCCAGGACTGAAAAGGACTTACATCCTAGTCCTAAGGATAGAGTAGATATTGCTAGCACTTCTGCTTCAGAGGATGAAGAGGCTGCTAGAGCCAAGAAAAGGAAGTTCCAGGTCTTCAAGAGAAGAAGCCATACCTACAAGAAAGCACTACAGACAATTGCTCCACAGCCTGCCCTAACTACTGATTATAGTTCTCTGATGGTGGCATTGCAAATAAAGCTAGATGAGCAAAGGAATGCTTTACAAACTTATATGGATGAAGGCCATAAATCACTTCAATTTGATCTTGATCAAGACATAAAATCTATAAGATTTGAAGTGAATCAAAACAAAAAGGAAATGATTGATTGTTTCCATAAAGGAGGGAATGCAGTGGTCTATCTGGCTACTCATCAAGAGAATCTCAAGAAACAGATTGATGACTTGGCAGTAAAACAAGGATATGTCCTGGAAAATCAACTTATAATGAATGATAATCTGACTGCATCTCATAATGCCATAGTCACTGAAATGAAAAATATAGCTACTGCCCAGACTGCTGTAACTGATACTGCCAAAGAAGCCTTTGATAAGCAACTACAAAAGAGCCTCACTGCTGTTAAAATAGCCATTGAAGATTCTCAAAAGGCTATCACTGAAAAGCTCCAAAGGTTAAAACCTTTTTATAAAGATGAAGTTAACTATTTGAATGCTCAGATAAGATTCCAAAAGGATGATCTTAGGGATCATATAGAGAGATAAGTCATAAAGGGGGAGAGGGTATTAGTCAAAGTAGGCTCTGATCATGCAAAATGGATTTCAAACTCTATCAGAGCTACCCTTGGATATCCACCCTTATGTGATGATGATAATGTGGCAGAGTATGACATAAATCCTGCATATTTTGGAGGAGAACAAGCTGAAGTGGCTCAAGTGATATACCCTCCTGCTGATTTTGACATGATACATCAGGATGTACAATCTATGTATAGTCCTCCTGAGGGTAATCAGAATGTTATTCTTGAAAAAGTTGTACAGCCTGTGCTAGAGGCAGTTCTAAAAGAACAAGAGGCCCAATTATCTAAGAAAAGGTTCAGAGAGCAAGCTGAATTAAGGCCAGACTTTGAGCAATGGAGCCCAACCTCTAGGAATATCATATTAACTGCTTGGAAGACTGCTATGGATAATTTCCTAGAGAGAGGCAAATGGTATTCTAACCAGGAATGGAAGAAACATGAGGCTAGGCAAGAGGCCATAGTACAATACAGAAGGAAGGCTAAATTAGGGAAGCTACCTCCTAATGCAGAGGAGCCTAGCAAGTATTTCCCTAAGCTTATCACTATTTTGAAAGACAAAAGATAAGGGTTAAAGAATAGAAAAAGAAAGATCTTCAAGGGAAGAAGCCTGCTGATGACAATGATGCTCCATTCCAAGCAAAGATTCAATCTGGAAAGGGCATTATAATCAAGAAACCAGAGAAGCCATAGGATAGAATTTTTCTTAAGTTTACAATTTGTAATCATTTGCATTTAACTCTATGTAAACTTTTGATTAATGAAAATGTTTGAAGTTGTAAGAACAATGTTATATGTTCAATGTATTACATTATTGTTCTGAGATAATTGTTTATACATATTCTGCTATACATGTTTAGTTCTTACCCTGTCATTTAATATTGTTATACATCATATTGAGTATTTATTATGTATGGTGTATATCATTGACTAAGGGTTATGACTTCTCCAAATAGGGGGAGATTGTTGGGTATATTGGAATATATGTACTAGATTTGAAGAAGCCTCACCATACTCAATGATATACATCAATGTGTATTTGATGTGCTTTGAGTTTATTTGTGCAGGTTAAGTAACTGCAGGATTGCAGGAAAAGTTTCTAAGTCCATGTGTCGACACCTAGAAGAAAAGTGTTGACACTTGAGAAGGCTTCTGTCGACACTTAGAGAAGCTGTGTCGACACTTGGAGTAATTGTGTCGACACCAGGAAGGCAGAGTCGACACCAGAAGAAATGTATCGACACATACAGGCAGTGTCGACACATACAGGCAGTGTCGACACACAGTGAAGAATTGTCTACATAATCAGTGTCGACACTTAGAAGCAGTGTCGACACCCAGAGAAACTTTGTCGACATCAAAAGTGTCGACACCAGGAGGCTATGTCGACACTCAACGAACTTCAACAAAGTTTAAGTACATGTATCGACACAAAGGAGATGTGTCGACACTCAGCAAAATTTCAACACATGAAGGCAAGTGTCGACACAAAGGAGATGTGTCGACACTCAGCAAGATTTCAACACATGAAGGCAAGTGTCGACACAAAGGAGATGTGTCGACACTCAGCGAGATTTCAACACATGAAGGCATGTGTCGACACAAAGGAGATGTGTCGACACTCAGCAAGTTTCAACACAAGAAGTTGTGTCGACACAAAGGAGTTCTGTCGACACATAGCAGAAATCAACTAAGTATTGAAGAAGAAGGACTTGTGTCGACACACTCAATCAATGTCGACACATTCTACAGAAGGCTTGTGTCGATACTCAGGATCAGTGTCGACACATTCTGAAGAAGCAGTGTCGAGAAGCTGTTACAATAACACAAGGAGTTGTGTTGACACCATGAAGACTAGTATCGATACTTAGTCTACTTGTGTCGACACTTAGTCTATTTGTGTCGACACATAATGACTATCTGTCTCGACACTTTCAGACAGTGACAGAGATTTCAAGAAGTGACTGGATGACTTGACAGCTGCCATTTCAACCGGTCAACTGCAACTGTCAGAGCTATCAGAAGGTTGTTAAAAACCGGATCAGCCGGTTACCTTCGAGGAAGACTATTTATAGACCTTTCTCCTTCGACAGAAACAAGATTAGTGATCAATGAATTGAAAAACAACACAACAAAGAAGAAGACCTTCAAGAGAAGATCTAAGTAGTTGGAGAGAGAGAGAGAGAGAGCTCCTTCTAAGAGGAGCAGCTGCTGAACCGGGCTGCTAAGTATGAATCAGATTGAAATCTGAATCTCAAGACAGCAGTTGATTAAAGAGCATCTGCACAGAAGATTCAACCCTACTGTGTTCTAATTAAAGAAGCTTTGAAGAAAGCCAAGGGTGGTTGATCTCTTCCTAGTTCTTCCAAGAACTCATCAAGAAGCCAGTCAACTCATCTCTCTCTTTCAGAGTTGTGGTTAAATACTTTGTAAACTTTATTTTCTGTAGGATCTTGTATAGATCTGAGTTGTAAGCCTAAACTATAAAGGCTGAGGTAGGGCTTTTGTGCCTGAGTGTAGGAGATTCTATTCTCTGAGTGTAGGCCTTGATTGAAGGCTGAGGTAGGGCTGTTTAGCCTGAGAGTAGGTCTTGGTGAAGACTGAGTGGCAAGGCTTTGTGTCTGAGTTGTAGGAGTGGGGTCACTCTGAGTTGTAGGAACCTGATTGGGGTTCTGAGTTGTAAGATCTGAGGATCTGAGAAGAAGTGGAGAAGTTAGGCCAAATCTAGTACGCTACTAGATAGGCGAAGGGGAAAAGTGGATGTACCCAGACCTTGGGGAACCACTATAAATCCTGTGTGCACTCTGTGTAAATATGATTGTATGGTTGCTGTGTTGTGATAATTGTAGAATTCATTTACTGTACTGTATTTCTGCCTGAAAAGTTAAAAGGATATTGGTCACCTATTCACCCCCACTGTAGGTGATTAGACACTAGTTCTTTCAAGCCCGTTTGGGCAATTTTATAGCTGTACTCTGATATTGTAGAAGCATGTTTTAGCTTCTCTTATTTGCTGTATTTGGACTATAAACTTAGTGTGGATTTGACTTCTCTTTATTATAGTTTGGTTGGGTTGGCATATGTATGTTGATATTGATTGTAGTCGGCGGAATAGGGGTCTTGTTGTACAGGTTAGCCCGTGCGCTAATGCTACCCCAAGGCGGATGTTCCAGGCATAAGACCCCTTCATGCCGAGTTTTGGGATCCAGGAGGGGGGGGGGTCTTACAACTTTTTTCCCAGAAACTGACAGGAGCCTGATGTGCTTTTCCTGTCTTCTCTACAACCTGCAAAGTCTGCATCTAAAAAGCCTATTAGTTCAAAATCCCTATTCTTAGGGTAACAAAGGCCAAGATCTGGTGTGCCCTTTAGATATCTCAAAATTCTCTTAGCAGTAGAGTAATGGGATTATTTAGGGCATGCTTGATATCTCATACAGACACAAGTAGCATACATAATGTCTGGCCTACTAGCAGTCAGGTATAGATGGGAGCCAATTATCCCTCTATACAAAGTTTGATCAACAGGTTTACCTGTCTCATCCTTATCTAAAGACATGTTTGTCCCCATGGGAGTTTTCATGGTGGAGGCATTCTCCATCCTAAATTTCTTAATCAATTTTCTGGTAAACTTAGACTGAGATATTGATAATTCATTGTCAGTATGTCTTACTTGGAGACCCAAGAAGAACTTAAGTTCACCCATACTGCTCATCTCAAACTTCTCTTGCATAAGTTTGGCAAACTTTTTGCAAAAATTGTCATCAGTAGATCCAAAGATAATATCATCAACATATATCTGCACTAGGATGATCTTACCTTTGGATTTCATGAGAAATAGGGTCTTGTCTATCTTCCCCATTGAAAATTTATTCTCAATGAGGAAGCTAGACATGGTTTCATACCATGCTCTAGGAGCTTGTTTCAAACCATATAAAACTTTCCTAAGTCTATAAACAAAATTTGAATGGTTAGGAACAACAAAACCTGAAGGTTGTTAAACATAGACTTCTTTCTTCAAGTCTCCATTCAGGAAAGCTGACTTTATATCCATATAGTAGACTCTGAATCTTTGGTATGCAGCATATGCAAGGAACAGTCTAATGTCTTCTAGTATTGCTACAGGGGCAAAGGATTGATCAAAGTAAACACCTTCTTCCTGTCTATACCCCTGATCTACCAGTCTAGCTTTATTCTTGGTTATAATATTATTTTTATCAAGTTTATTCCTATAGATCCACTTGGTTCCAATAACATTATGTCCTCGTTGTCTGGGAACCAGCTTCCAGACCTTACATCTCTTAAATTGGTTCAGTTTTTTCTTGCATAGCTATAATCTAGAACTGATCCATGTTTGCCTCATCAAACTTTTTGGGCTCTACTTGTGAGAAGAAATTGGAGTATATTATTGTGTTGAGACATCTGCTTCTTCTCACTACACCTTGACTTGCATCACCGATAATTTGGTGTCCTGGATGATCCTTCAAATGCCTTACTGTTGGAGGTAGCCTTCCTTCAACATTCTATGTTTCAAAGTCTTTATCATGTTGAACATCATCCACTTTCTATGAGCCTTGTGCTTGCTCTGGAATTCACACACTTTCATCTTTGTCTGGGACTATAAGTTCATCTTCCTTAACAGTCAGTTTGTCCATGATCCCTTTTGTGCCTACAGAACTAGAAGATGAGCTTGACAACTCATTGTTAATCTTGTTTGATTCATCAAACACTACATTAACTGACTCATCTACAACTTGACTTGTCAAGTTGTAGATCCTATAGGCCTTACTATGATTGTTGTACCAAATAAAGATCCCTTCATAGGACTTGACAACAAACTTAGTTATATATGATTTCTCATTGTTAAGCACATAGTATTTGCTCCCTAAAATTCTGAGATATGCAAGATTTGGTTTTCTGCCCTTCAATATCTCATAAGGAGACTTTTTATGGCTCTTGGTGATAGAAACCCTGTTGAGGACATGATAAACAGTGTTTACTGCCTCAGCCCAGAAATATTTTGGGAGAGATATGTCATTTAGTAATTTCCTTACAGCTTTAATGAGAGTCCTATTCTTCCTCTCAGCAATCTCATTTTGCAAAGTGTTCTTGGAAAGAAAACTCTTGTTGAATCCCAAGTTCTTCACAAAACTTTGTCATGCATTCATATTGAAACTCAGTTTCATGATCACTTCTAATTCTGACACACAAAAATGTTCAATTCATTTTGTATTTGTTTGACAAATGTCTTGAAGACATCCGAGATTTCAGACTTTTTCCTTAAGAAGAAAACCCAAGTAAATCTGGAAAAGTCATCAACAACCACAAAGATGTAGACTTTCCTACCAAGAATATGAACTGGCATAGGTCCAAACAAGTACATATGCAGGAGGTACAAACACCTCACAGAGTCTTTAGTCTCAATACTTCTAAAAGAAGCGTTGGTCTTCTTGCCCTTTTGGCATGTAGAGCAAATGCCTTCTTTAGTGTATACTATTTTAGGACCATTTTTAACTAGCTCATTACTGAAGAACTTGCTTATGGTCTTATAGTTCAAATGAGCTAGACTCTTGTGTCATTTGATACAGTGTGAGCCTTTCTCATTTGCAACTAGGCATATAGGAGAGTCTGAATTTAGACAAAGAAAATTTAAACAATACATATTCCCACTCCTAGTGCCTGTCAAGATGACCTCTTGGTCACTTGACTTCTTAATGTTCCACTCATCCTTGTGGAATGAAATGTCATAGCCAAGATCACTTAGTTGTCTTACGCTTATAAGGTTGTGTTGCAACCATTCCACATAAGCCACTTTTGTGAAAGTGACTAAGCCATTTGAAATCTTACCATAACCTCTGGTAATCTCTTTGTCTGTTCCACCAAAGATCACCTTTGGTCCATCCTTCACTGGAATGAACTCTCTCAAATTGCTCTTTGTTCCAATCATGTGCTTGGAATAATCACTATCAAAGTACTATATAGGGGTATGGATACTTGGACTAACCTACAAAACATATCTATTTTACCTTAGGACCATAATATTTATTCGGTCCTAGGTGCATGTTAGTCTCAGAATGAACACGTCTACCAATAATGTTTCTGACTGGATGACTAACGTTAGCTCTAGACACACTAGGGTTATGCTAGCAGTCAAAGGAATAATGGCCTATCTTGTCACAACACCAACATTCATGAAGGTTATACCTTCTTTTCTGAGCTGGCCTAATGACTGTGTTAACAACAACAACCTTTCTAGAAGGAACAACAGTAGCCTTCTTCAGATTTCTTTCAGCAACTATTTAACTGAAAGAGAGTCTTTCAGCAGCTTTAAATGACTTTTTATGAGTGCCATTAGGAGCAGTTTTCCTTGTAAAAATCATGCTCTTGATATCATCAAAAACACCCAATGTAGGCTTGTTATAAGACTGACCTTTAGTCTTAGTTTTTGCTAATTAAGTTTGAAGTTTGGCCACAGCCCCCTTCTTAAGAATAGGGGCTAGAACACCAAAGACAAATGGTCCAAGATAGATATATATAGAGAGAGAGAGAGAGAGAGGAGAGAGGAGAGATAGAGAGAGAGAGAGGTGAGAAATGGGCCATTTGTATTTCCTCATGAGCAATCTTGAAGGCACTCATTCCCATTCCTCTTCTCCTTACATTGGAAGAAATATTAGTATCCTTCTAGGAAGAATTCCCATTTTCCAGTGACCATACATAGAGTCCTGGTCATACCTGTTAGTAGGGAGTATTACCCTTTTAAAAGGAATGGATGGCTTAGCTGGAGCTTTTCCCTTTCCTTTGAAAGAGGCAGCTCTGGTGTTTCTCTTGAATCCAACTCCTCTCTTGCTTATCTGAGAGATGAATGAGTCAATCATGGGCAATACTAAGTTGGGCTTAGAAAAACTTGCCACAACTCTCTTCTCCCTTTGACGCTTTTCTTCTAGATCCCTAATAAGATCATTCTTATACTTTATGGTGTCTATCTGTATAAAAGTAATATTGTTCAACTAACTGACTTCCTTTATTTTTTGTTCCAGTATGACTGCTGTCTCAGAATGCTGGGAAGCAACAAGTTATAAAGATACAATATCTTGAGCCTGCTTTTTAGTCAGTTGCTTATTTCTTTTGAATACTTCCAAAAGTTTGCCATACATATCAATCACTTGATTGATATCATTCTAAGATTCAGAATCACCTTCATCCTTAGATGAAGATGCTTCTGAACCAGGGCCAGTTTTATTACTTGACTTAAATAAAGAGCTGAATGGAGAGTGTAACTTAGATGGACCAGGCTGATCCTGGTAGGATTCTTCATTAGATCTTGCCATTCGCCCAATATAGGCCTCCTCATCTTCATCTGACTCAGAAGAGGATGAATCAGTCCAGCTTTTCTCCTTCTTAGCAATGAAGGTTTTCTCCTTCTTTCCCTTCTTATGGTGATGATTTTTCTCATAAACCACCTTCTTCTTCATAGGACATTCAGCCACAACATACCCAGACTTACTACAACAAAATAGATAATATTATTAGAAATCTGTTTATTGTGTTTTGAGTTATACCTTCCTTCCTTGGAAGGTTTCTTCTTGGTTCTGTAGTAGTCCTACTTGTGTTGACTAGAAGAAGAAGGTATACTCCTCCACCCCTTCTTCATCAGCTTCAGAAACTGCCTTGAAAAGGCAGTAAGTTCCTCATCAGATATATTGCAGTCTAATGTACCTTGTTCTGAACTATCTGACTCAGTTGGCCTTCTTAAGGGAGAAGAATTCTTCTCTTTGCTCCTCTTAGAGCTATCAGCCTTGAAGGACATAGTGTATTCTCTGGCCTGAGATTTGCTCAATTTCTCTTCCTCCTTCCTTGCAGTCAGTTGCATTTCATAAGACAGCAGCTTCCCAAACAAAGTGGATGGTGGAGTATCTACCAGTTTGCCACTTCTCTAATGACACATATATTAGTGTCCCAAACTCTAATAAGAGATCTAAGAAATTTATCATTTAGCTCATAGTTACTAAAGACCTGACCATAGGTCCTTAGCTCATTTACAGTTCTGAAAAACTTTCATAGCAGCTAGCTATGGTCTCCTCCTTGATCTGTCTAAAAGCCTCATACTCTTGATTGAGCATATACTTCCTATCATCTCTAGCTTCCTCAATACCTTCCATGTATATAACACGAGTGTTCTACATTTCCTTTGAGGTTTTGCAGTGCACCAAATTTTGAAAAGCAGAGTCATCTATGACACTAACTATAATATTTTGTGCCCTCTTATCCATTACAGCCAAGGTGATTTCAACTTTAGTCATTTCTGCATAACTCTTAGGAGTCTTGACATTTGCATCAAGAATAGACACCTTCAATGGGATGAATGGTCCTTCTTGTACTGTAACATAAATCCTAGGGTCTGATGCTTCCATAAATAATCTGACCCTCTTTCCAGATTCCAAAGTTTTCTTTCCTGCATAGAAGAAGCTTCATAGAACCCAGTTCCTAATGGTTCTCTCCTGAACCCATACTTATCTTTTCTCGCATACCCTTTGAGATCTACTTAGACTGTTAAGCCTTTCTTGAACAACCTCCCTCTAATACCACTTGAAAGTCATTAAATACAAGGGTAGCTAATCATCTAGAGGGGGGGGGGGTGAATAGGTTATTAAGGTCTATTTGATTCTCTTAAGATTAATTAAGCCTTTAATTGAGTTAGGTCTGGATGTGAATGATTAGTTTAGCTTTCAAGAAATTCACACATAACACACTAGATATTTATTGTGGTTCCCCATTATATGGTATTTCCACTATCCCTCCTGCATTTCTAACAGAATGTTAAACAAGACACTTTTCCAATAACTTGGCTCCTCAAAGATTATAACATGATCCCACTAGATCACATAGTCTCTACAGAGACCTTCAACACAGGCACTCAACACAACCACACAGTAATCACTTCTCACCTACCACAGACTCCAATTCCCCACAATACAGGCTGAAACCACAGCCCTACCACACATAGATCCAAGATTGGATCATGCCACTCAGATTTATACCAGATCCTACACTCAACCTTTATAACGTAGGACTTCAATACAGATCTCACCAGATCCATCACTCAGCCTTTATAATCTAGTCTTATAACACAAATCTTGAACAAATCCTACAGAATTTGAATATAAAAGTTGTTTTGACTCAAGTGAAATTAATCACTAAGTCGATTGCCTCCTGAGCTGAGAGAATCTCAACCCCATCTTCTTCACAGTAATAAGGTTGATGTTCTTCAAGAATCTACTGTTTGTGCTAGAAGTAATCTCAGAACCTTGATTCTAATTCTGCTAATGAAGAAGAGAGAGGAGATATCTTCTATCAGCTAACCTGTTTTGTAGAACATAGATTGCTCTACCTCTTCTTCATAGATCCAGAGATTGATCTTTAAATTTGGCTCGACTGGATCTTGAAGCAACTTCAGCTAGGGCTGGCCCTGGCTGATTCTTCTTCCTCAGAGAAATCTTCTGATCCTGCTGTAGCAGATGTTGATTGCCGCAGCTAACTCAGAAACTCTTCAAAATTGTTGATTCAATCTTCTTGTTTCTGCAATAATGGTGGGGGGAAGAAGGCGAAGTCCCGCTCCTCTTTTTCTAAATGAATTTCTCACTCAGAAAACTTCTTACTCGATCTAGATCTCCTTCTCGATTTATAATCCTGTCATCCAACGAGAAGATTGACATGTGTCATTACTTTAACGGCTGATTATATCCTTAGTTTTACATAATGGGACTAATGACGACGTTAGTGATGAGTTGCATCTCTTCCATGATCATTTTGGAATTTTGTTGACTTCGCTGACATCAGCCATTCTAGACTTAGAAAATTTCAGACAAGTACCCAGGCGTTGAGTGCGTTGAGTGAACAAGCTTTACTCAATAAATATGGACTTAGAAAATTTATTGCTCTGCTAGGCGTTGAGTGAGTAAGCTCCACTCAACACATTTTAACTTAGTCAACTCCACAGCTTGTCCAGGCATTGAGAGCGTTGAGTGTATAAGCTTCACTCAATGCCTTTTTCCTTAGCTTGATCTTCAACACTTTCAGCAACTATGTCATTGAGAGCGTTGAGTGTATAAACTTCACTCAACGATTCTGGACTTAGAATAATTTTGCTCTGCATAAAGGCGTTGAGAGCATTAAGTGTATAAGCTTCACTCAATGCTGTTATACTTAGCCAAATCTCCTTCTGTCTGAAGGTGTTAATGAGTTTGCCTCACTCAACGCTTTTATACTTAGCCAAATCTCTTAATGTCTGAAGGAGTTGAGTGAGCTGGCCTCACTCAACACTTTTTGCCTTTGACTTTGAAATCATACATTGAGTGCATTGAGTGTATAAACTTAACACAATGATTTTGGACTTAAAAAAATTCTGCTTAGCATGAAGGCATTGAGTGTGTTGATTACACTCAACGCTTTCTCCCTTTGGCATTGACAGCAGTAGTATGACTCAAAAATTTATCCTTTTGGTGTTGAGTGAACTGACTTCACTCAACGCTATTGTACTTAGACAGAATTTTCCGTCTTTCTTCCAAGGCTTTGACTGAATCAGCACGGCATTGAGTGAACTGGCTTCACTCAATGCTTCTGAACATTACCAATTTTCTGTGACAGATTTGCTTTGACTTTGACAGAACTAATATGGTGTTGAGTGATCAAGCTTCACTCAATGCTTTTGAACTTAAACAATTTTCTGTGATAGATTTGCTTTAGCTTTTACAGAAACAACATGACTCAACGCTTTTGGCAATATAACATTAAGTGAGTTGACTTCACTCAATGCCTGTGGACTTAGCCACTTTTCTGCCTTGCCAACACTTAAAGCTTTGACTGCTAGCCTTCTCTCAGCGCTATTAGCTGTACAACATTGAGTGAACTGGCTTCACTCAATGCCTATGGACTTGGACATTTTTATTCACTGGCACTGGCTCCTGGTTCATCTGTCATTGAGTGAGCTTGCTTCACTCAACACCTGTGGACTTAGAAATTTCCTGCCTTTACAGTCAGCTTATTTGAGTCAACCTATCAATGTCACTTGGACCACCTATCCAATCAATATGACATATACTAACCTTCATACATGAACTTAAACATACATCAAATATAACTATGTGTATACCATTGACTTGTTTGACTTCTTACAAATCTGGGACATTGGGATCAATGTACCCAATAGTGTGCATATTTGATTCTTCAATATCTCCTCTGATAAAGTGATAATCCACTTCAATATGCTTTGTACTCTCATGAAAGACTGGATTCCTCGAAATATATATGGTTGCCTTATTATCACAAAACATTAGTAGGGGTTGATCATAAACCTCTTCTAAATCAAGCATAAGTGTCTGTAACCACTTCAACTCATAAGTAGTTAGAGCCATACTTCTATACTCAGCTTCCGCACTGACCTAGACACTACATCCTAATTCTTGCTCTTCCAGCTGTTCAGATTCCCTCCAATAAAGGTACAGAATCCAGATGTATACTTCCTATCTTCCTTATCATATGAATAGCTAACATTAGAGTAGGACTCAATTTTCAAATGTCCCTTTATCTGAAATAAAAGTCTTTTTCCCGGATCACTTTTCACATACTCTAGGATCTTTATAGGTGATTGTAGATGACATTCCTTAGGAGCTTGCATAAACTGCCTCACTCTTCCCACTGCATAATAAATATCCAATCTTATGACTGTCAGATAAATGAGTTTCCCCACAAGCCGTCTGTATCTAGTGATATCTTCAAGAAGAGGTGAGTCCTCACTCCAACACTTGTCATCTCCAACACCATTGGAGATCGAGCAGGTTTATCCCCAATGAGACATGTCTCTTTTAAGAGATCCATGACATAGCTCCGTTGTGGAAAAACTATGGAACTGGGCTTTCTGGATATCTCAATCCCCAAAAAATATTTTGGAGACCCCATATCTCTGGTAACAAAATACTGAAGAAGATGTTTCTTTGTCATATCAACACCCTTTCTATCATCCCCTGTAAGAAGAATGTCATCCAAATAAATCACAAGAACAACAAGAGCAGCTGAGGTTTTGCAAATGAACAAAGAGTGATCTGCAATACTCTGAGTAAACCCAATAATAAAAATAACTTCGTTGAACTTTTCAAACTAGACCCTCGAAGTTTGCTTAAGACCATAGATAGTGTTAGGTCTATTGATCACAATGTACTAGATTTGAAGAAGGCTCATAGGTCAATGATATACACATGATTGTATTTGATATATGTTCAAAGTTTATTATATGCAGGTTGCATACAGTTACATTGATTAGACAGGTTGTCTGGGTCACAATGACAGTGGGACTAAGACATGATGCTCGATAAGCAAAAAATAGGCTAAGTCCAGAAACGTTGAGTGAACCCACTTCACTTAATTCCAGGAGTCTAAAAGCATAGACTGGAGATACAGCAGTCAAAGCCTCAATATTGCTGAATTGAAATCTGTCAAAGGACAGAAGAGTTGAGTGAAGGCAGTTCACTCAATGCATACTCAAAAGGATTTCTGGTTAAGTACAAAAGCATTGAGTGAGGACGGATCACTCAACGCCTCATAAAGAAGTCGGTAAAGTCTAGAAGCGCTGAGTGTAGAAGCTTCACTAAACGCCTTCATACAGGAATATTCTATAAAGTCCAGAAGCATTAAGTGTAGAAGCTTCACTCAACGCCTTCATATAGGAAAAATCTACTATGTCCAAAAGCATTGAGTGATGAAGGCTCACTCAACGCCTTATCAGTTAGGCAGTATAAGTCAAATGCATTAAGTGTTGAAGGTTCACTCAATGCCTCAAGATACATATTTTTTGCTAAATATTTCTGCATTGAGTCACATGCCCTCACTCAATGCCTATGCAGGTTAACTAAAAATTGCCAAGTCCCCAAGCGCTGGGTCATACTGACGTCATCCAAAATTCAAATGTTGTGGGACTTGCGCACTAGATGATAAAAGGCATTGTATGCCTTTAGTATAATAATTAAAGCTAAAGGAACGTTGTAGTTACATATTTCGTCAGATCCATACAACTCATAAAGTCATTGGATGGCGAGTCAGAAAAGGAATATTTTCAAAGAAATAAAAAAGAAACTTTTTGGCAATCTTCAGGCAGAAAATTAGGAGAAAAAATCCTTTACCCTCGAATTTACGAAAGGTCTGAAAAATACATACAAGGCTGGCTATTTGAAGAGATCTAGAACTATAGAATAACTAAGTCTCATACAACAAGAATATAGAACTCATTTTTCTGTGTAAGAAGAAGCAGAGTAAACTCTAGTTGATGTTCATCTTCAAGGCCACTACACTCAACTCTATTACATCAAAGGCTTGGAGAAACAAAACTCTGCAGTTGACTTCTCAGCACAAGCAGAATAAATTTTAAGATCAATAATCATGCTGCTGTGAAGAAGTAAGAACTGAGCCTTCTCTGTTTAGGAAAAAGAAGACTCAGAGAACATTCTCTCTAGAGTTAATCATCATCAAACATTCACTCCTTCTATAGGATCATCAGTGATCTGAGTTGTAAGCCTAAATTATAAAGGTTGAGTTGTAGGATCCTGTTGAGGATATAAGGTAGGGCATGTTTGCTTTAGGTAGGATCTGAATTAATATTTGAGGTATGAGATTTATTATCTCTGAGTGTAGGGCTATCCTCCTAGCCTGAGTTATAATGCTCCTTGATAAGCCTGAGGTAGGTGACCTGGATGGTCACTGAGCTGTCGGAGTAAAAAATTACTCTGCGTATGTAGGGCTATGGCCTGAGGTATGGCTTAGTGGAAGCCTGTAAGATCATGATGGATCTGTGTTGTAAGCTCTTTAAGCCAAGTTTGGAGAAGATTTCCTTGTCTAACACACTATTAAAAATGTGGAATGGAGAGTGGTGGACAACCCTATGTTGGCCGAGTGGGCCCAGCAGGACAAGCAAGCGAGCTTGGGGACCGGCCTGCACTAGTACCACGGATGGGCGAGTCCAGATGGCTGGCCCAGTCCCGCCAGGCCCAGCCGGGCGGGCTGCATGAACCAGCTCGCCCAGCCCGCGCCCGCTTGGGCGGCCTCGTCGCCAGCCCGCATAATAATAAAAGCTGGCGAGCCGTCACGGCTCGACTCGCGCTCGCCTAAGGATGAAAGGCGAGCTGCGGGAGCCGAGTCGCATTCGCCCAGCAGTTGTAGCGAGTTATGGCGAGTCGTCCCCTTGTTCAAGAAATGCGCCCCGTAGGGTCCAGAGGCAAATTACCTGGATGCCCTTGCTGGGGGTGCAAATAACATACCAGAACAACAGAATCACGTAGTTGGCATGCCACTTTTGGCTGAATATAGATGTTTAGAACAGCGGAGGTTGGTTATTTGCAGGCCATTTTTAGAAATCTATAAATAGACCCAAGGGGGTACCTCAGAAGGCACATTATACTAGTACCTCAGTCTTCTAGGGCTTTCTAAGGTAGCCTTAGCTCGGTTTTTGCCTAAGGAGGGGAAGCGATCTAAGATCTTTTGGGTGTGTGGTGGGACCTCCACGTCGAGCCCTTGGGTTCATTCCTTGTTCCATTTCCTTGGTCGTTTGGCTTATAGGGGAGAAGTAAGTGTGCGATCACTCATTCCCCAAGGGTGAACTCCACAGAAACCGAATTCTCGGTTTCAAAATTTTTGGTGCGGTGAGCGTGGAGCGTGGTTAGCACCGAAAATATTCAGTAAGCTCAATGATTGGAGGATAAGGGCAAGGATTGGATAGGTCCGACTCGCCACCCCCTCCCCCTCTCGCCACGGTGTGGATGTTCGAGGACTTCAAGCAGGAGGTGCCATTCCTCGCCAGGTTCGCACTCGGCGTACGAGCTGAGTGCTCGACTCTAGCGATTCCAGTCATAGATGCCCCGACCCTGGGTGAGGATGCTCCAAGCAAGCAAGCCGGAAAGGAGGTTGCAGAGGAGGAGAGAGGATACGGGCTCCCAGGGTGACTGCTTTTCCTGGGCTCGACGAGCAGAGGCTAGTTCAGCGAGATGGGTGTGTGAGACCCTCCGACTCACCCAGCAGGTGGAGGCAGCCCCTTTAGCTAGTTGGTTTCCTCCGCCCGGTTCCAGAGGGGTTCAGATAGATAGAGATGTCTTACTATACTGGGAAGGGAGACTCAGTTCAGCACGTCCAGTGGTTTGAGGATGTGGTCTCGATCCGACAGATGTCAGATGGGTTCAAATGCAGATTCTTTGCCATTACCCTCAAGGAGAAAGCGAGAGAGTGGTTCCACCAAATACCAGCCAACTCCATCTACTGCATCGAGGACCTGTACTGGGAGCTCATGTTGAGGTTCACCACCTCCAAGAAGAGGAAGAAAGAGTCGGAGTCCCTATTCCACAACAAGCAGGGGGTGAATGAGACCCTGGGGAGCTATGTAGACCGGTTCTAGGAGGAGGTCACCTAAGTCCAAGAGATGTCAGGGCACACATTAATGATGGCCTTCACCCTAGGGCTGCAGTAGGGTTTCTTCAGGATGGAGTTGAAGAGGGTCCCTCCCCTCTCCTACGAGGAACTGATGGAGAGGGCGACAAGAGAAGTTGACGAGGAGGCGTCAAATCCAGAGTTTGCCTAGAAGCTGGCTAGTTGGGTCACGAAGGAGGAGGAGCCAAGTGGTGGCAGAGGTCGGGAGGAGAGGAGAGATGAACCCTGGCAGAGGGAACAACAACAACAAAACTAGCCCCGATGGGGGCGCTAGGAGCCAAACCATCGGCTAGGTTGGAGGCCGGAGTGTCAGGACCAGGGGCCGCAGAGAGGTTTCCATGGAGGAGACAACCGCCAGGGGGGCCAGGGTTAGTTTCATCCTTTAGGTTGGAGACAGGGCCAAAGACCTCCCCTACCCGATGAAAATCAGGCTATGGCTATAGCCCTAGGGTAGAGGAGGAGAGCTGTACGAAGAAGGAGAAGGGAGGTCAGGGTGGAGTTACCCTACTGCGACTTCCAACAAGAAGAGGGGCACGATATATCCACGTGCCCGGAGTTCCTCGATATGAGAGGAAACATGGAGCAACAGCAACAACAAGGCTCCCAGGAACTACAGATTGAGGAGGTCCTGCCTCGGGCAGAGGAGGATAGGTTCGAGGACCGGGTGGATGTTGGAACCCGAGGAGGGATCAGAGTGATCCATGGGGGGATTGAGGCTTCCCGGAAGGAGAGCCTCCATACCATGTACCACCAGAGCGTTGGCTGCACATCCCATACCCCACCCCTAGTGGAGAAGATCACCTTCTCCATAAGTGACATGCTGGATCATGAGGATCCCTTCTGCGATGCACTGGTCATCTAGATGTCCATCGAAAATTTCACAGTTTCCCACATCCTCATCGATAACGGGAGCTCCACCAACGTCATCATCAAGAAGGCATTCAACGTGATGATGGTGGAGGTGAAGAGGGTGCTGGCCTCGGATGGACCCCTGTTTGGATTTTCGGGGAAGAGGAAGGAGGTGGAAGGAGGAGTGGGACTCCATGTTACTCTGTGGGGAGGGGGCAGTCTCGAAACTGCAGGTTTGTTATCGTGGATGACCCCAATAGCTACAATAACATTTTTGGACGGCCCATCATCAGCGCCTTCCACTGCGTCTCCTCGTCCTTCCATTAGTGCATGAAGTTCATCACCGGTGGGATCCAGGTCCGGGTCCGGGGTGACCCCAAGGTGACATGGGAGTGTTACATCACCGTCGTGAACTCCATATCTTAGCAGGATGGAGCCGAGGAGATGGAGCCGAGGATGGAGGAGGCAGAGCAAAAGGCCAGTGGGGAGGATATGGAGGTGGAGAGCCACACCCATGTGGAGGTGGTGGAAGAAGTCCAAGAGCTGGTCGAGGTAAGGGCCGCGGAGGAAGTGGTGGAAGTTGAGGAGGTTCTTATCCCATAGGAGAGGGACGTTGGAGAATGGGGGGAGCAGTCCAGGATGGAGGCTGCGAAAGAGGTCGTGGAGATGGATGTTCTTACCCAGGTAGGTAGGGTGGAGAAGGTTCTTATCAGCGGGGGGCTGACCACGGAGGCTCAGGGCCGAATGTTGGAGTGCATCTATAAAAACATGGACATCTTCGCATGGAGAGAGACAGAGATTCCAGGGATCGATATGGATGTTTCCTGCCACCGTCTCAACTTGGACCCGTAGGCCGCCCCATCCAATAAAAGAAAAGGTCCATCATGGACAAGCTGGCTGAGCCCATCAGGGAGGAGGTGGCCAAACTCCTCAAGGCCGGATTTGCATCTGAAATATAATACCCTCTTTACTTAATAAATCATACCCTAAGGACTGTCATCCTTTGCCATAGATCGACGCGCTGGTTGACTCAGCCGTCGGTTTTCCTGTAATGAGTTTTCTGGATGCATTTTCAGGATACCACCGAATCAGGATGCACCCCTCGACATCAAAGATGTCTCCTTCATCACGGGAGATGGGTACTACTGCTACAAAATGATGCCCTTTGGGCTGAAGAATGCGGGGGTGACGTACCTAAAGATTATGGATAATGTCTTCTAAGAACAAAAGGGGAGGAACCTAGAGGTGTATGTTGATTACCTTATGATCAAGAGTTGAGACGTGGACTCTCACCTCCATGACCTGAATGAGACCTTCACCACCTTGCGCAAATACAAGATGAGACTGAAACCCCTGAAGTGCATTTTGGGGCCAGCAGGGGGAAGTTTTTGGGGGCATCTCCTCACCCCCGCAGGGGTCGAGCTAAACCCCGACAAGGTCAAAGCCATCTTGGAGCTGGGTTTGCCTCAAAATTCTAAAGAGGTTCAACGGTTGATAGGGAAGCTGGCAGGATTGAGCAGGTTTTTCTCCCGAGCCGGGGAGAAGTGCTCCCCCTTCTTCGAGACATTGAGTGGGGGGGGGGGAGAAGTTTGAGTGGACCAGGAAGTGCGAGGAGGCATTTCAAACCCTGAAGAAGCAGTTGACCCGGGCTCCGCTCCTCCAAGGGCCAAAAGAAGGGGAAGACCTGTCCCTATATGTTGGAGTGAGAGCAGAGGACTTGAGCTCCATCCTTGTTCATGAGGAGGGGAAGAAGCAGTTTCCCATCTATTATGTGAGCTGGTTCCTGAGGAAGGCATAGCTTCGGTATCCCATCTTGTAAAAGCTGGCCTTCGCTCTAGTCATCTCGGCTCGGAGGCTCCGACCTTATTTTCAGGCATACTCTATCTGAGCGGTGACTGACCATCCCATCCACAACATCTTCGAGGGGATGGAGCATCCAGAAAGGTTGGCTAAATGGTCGGTGGAAATAAGCGAGTTTTATATATCCTTTGTCCCCCACCTCTCGATTAAGGCCCAAGCAATGACCGTCTTTCCGGCTGACTACGTGGTCGAGGTGGCGGAGGCAGAACTCACCCGCCCAGTTCCATGGAAGGTGATGGTGGATGGTGCCTCAGGTAAGCATTCCTTGGGGTGGGGTGATCTTGGAAAGCCCCCAAGGAACAAAGATAAAACAAACAATAGTTATCCATTTTTCTATTACTAACAACCAGACCGAGTATGATCCCGTAATAGCAGGGTTGTGCCTGGCCAGGTAACTGGGGGTGCTCGGCATTGAGGTCCTCACTGACTCCATGGTGGTGGCTTCCCAGATCAATGAGGAGTTCGAGACAAGGGAGCCTACCCTCCAGTTATACTTAGCGAAGGTGAAGGGGGTCATCGGCATGTTCCAGACCTTCTCCATCGGGCACATGCCCAGGGAGGAAAACGAACAGGTCGATCAACTAGAAAAGCATGGTCCCCAGGTGGGGGTGCTATCACTGACCTATTTCGCCCTTCCATTGAAGAGGGAGAATTGATGGAGGTGGATCAACACCCCTCGTGGATGGACCCTTTCACAATGCTCCTTTCCATAGGGAGTACCCGGATGGAATGGATAAGAAGAAGTTCAAGTACAAGTCAGTGTACTATCTCATCCGTGACGGGCAATTGTATCGAAATACCCTATCGAGGATGTTGGCGCGTTGCGTAGCCAAGAGGGAGGTTTAGAGGATCTTATAAGAAGTCCACTCCGAGGAGTGTGGGAGTCACTCCAGGAGTTGGACCTTGGAAGGAAGGATTGTCAGGCAAGGGTACTTCTAGCATACCCTGGGCCATGATGCTGCAGAGTTCATAAAAAGGTGTCACAATTGCCACTTGTTTACCCCCTCCAGCTATAACTGGCGTAGCGCCTCAGGTGCATCACAACCCCCTGGCCCTTTGCCATCTGGGGGATGGATTTGGTTGGACTCTTCCCCCAGGCCAGCGGGCAGAGGAGGTTCCTGTTGGTAATGATAGATTATTTCTCTACGTGGCTGGAGGTGAAGGCGCTGACCAAGGTGACCTCCCAGGTTATCAGGAATTTTGTTTGGGCGGAGATCATCTGCCGGCATGGGTTGCTGCAGGCCATCGTCACAAATAATGGGCCTCAATTTGGCAGTGTTGAATTCATCAGTTTCTACTGACAGCTCGGGATTGATGTCAAGTTTGCCTCGGTCAAGCACCCCAGGAGCAACAAGCAAGTGGAGGCGGCAAATAAGATCAGTGTGAACTTCCTAAAGAAGAAGGTGGAAAATTTGAAGGGGAGCTGGGTGGAGCAGCTTCCCTCGGTCCTCTGGGCTTTGAGGACCACCCCTAACATAGCCATCGAGGAGACCCCCTTCAAGCTATCCCATGGCTGTGAAACAGTGCTTCCCATAGAGTTTGAAGTCCAGACACCTCGGGTGGTAGAGGCCCGAGAAGGCAGGGAGGAATGGAGAACCGAGAATGAGGAGGAGCTACGGTTCTCCCTAGATATGGTGGAGGAGTTGTGTGACCTCTCCACCATATGACAGGAAGAAGTGAAAAAAAGAATGGCTAAGTACTTTAACAAGCATGTTAGGGTCAAACAGTTCACAGAAGGGGACTTGGTGCTAAAAAAGGTGGATGTAGAGGGAAGATCAGCCGCTGTGGGGAAGCTCAACTCCAACTAGGAGGGTCCATACATTGTAAAAGAAACATTGAAATCAGGAGGGTATCGCCTCCGGATTATGGAGGGCGAGACCCTAAGTCATACCTAGAGCGGTGACAACTTGAAGTATTTTTACCATTGAGCCATGTAAGTGTTCCTCTTCCTAATAAAGCTTCTTGTTATTCAAATCATCTTCAACAATAATCCGTGTGAGCGAGTGAAGTATTCACTTAGTAAACCTCAGAGCAGATCCCGCTGTCAGGCTCTCACCTAGTTGGAAGGGCTGGATATCACTCGTGAGAGTCTACCCAGACCCCAAGTAGATCCCGCTTCCAGGCTCTCATCTAGCTCGCAGGGCTAGATGTCACTCCTGAGAGTCTACCCAGACCCAAAGCAGGTCCAGCTTCCAGCCTCTCACCTAGCTGACAGTGCTGGATGTCACTCGTGAGTCTACCCAGACCCCGAGCAGATCGCGATATCAGGCTCTCACCTAGCTGGTAGGGCTTGATATCACTTGTGGGAGTCTACCCAGACCTGATCAGATCATGCTGTCAGGCTCTCACCAAGCTAGCAGGGCTGGATGTCACTCGTGAGAGTCTACCCAGACCCTGAGCAGATCCCGCTGCCAGGCTCTCACCTAGCTAGCAGGGCTGGATGTCACTCATGAGAGTCTACCTAAGCCCCAAGCAGATTCGGCTGCCAGGCTCTCACCTACCTGGCAGGGCTGGATGTCACTCGTGAGAGTCCACCCAGACCCCGAGAAGATCTCGCTGGCAGGCTCTCACCTAGCTGGCAGGGCTAGTTGTCACTCGTGAGTCTACCTAGACCCTGAGCAGATCTCGCTACCAGGCTCTCACTTAGCTGGCAGGGATGGATGTCTCCATCGATAGTCTACCCAGACCCCGAGTAGATCCTGCTGCCAGGCTCTCACCTAGCTTGCAGGGCTGGATGTCACTCATGGGAGTCTACCCAGACCCCGAGAAGATCTCATTGCCAGGCTCTTACCCAGCTGGCAGAGCTGGATGTCACTCGTGCGAGTCTACCTAGACCCCGAGTAGATCCTGCTGTCAGGCTCTCACCTAGCTGGCAGGGCTGGATGTCACTCGTGAGAGTCTACCCAAACCCCGACCATATCCCACTGCCAGGCTCTCACCCAGCTGATTGGGCCGGATATCACTCGTGAGATTCTACCCAGGACACGAGCAGATCTCGCTGCCATACACTCACCTAGATGGCGTCTGGAGGTCACTCGAGAATCAACTCAAACCTCTAACTGGCTAGCAGGATAGGTCTTGATGAACATTATGATATCAGAAGTCGGTGCCCAGGCATCCAAACATTAGACGAAGAAACTGCGAGGTTAATAGAATGGGCTCGGGAGGTTGGCGAGCCGGGAGTGCCGAGTATAGACTCTGGGGTTCGGCGAGCCAAGACTGTGGTTCGATGACACGAGCTCTCGGGACCCAACATGATCGCCCGACACCAAAAAAGCTACCGAGGTCACGAGAACTTAAGCCACATCACGACCTCATGGGGGCCAACTCGCGTGAAGCTAGGTGACTTGGGTGTGAGCACAGCCGGCCCACTCCTATCTCGCTGGCAGTGGGGAGGATCTAGACTGTAGAGATGAGTCACCATTCATGGTTCGTCTAAATAAAACCCCTATATTTCCCAAGTCCTGAAGGGATACGCGATCTTGCTAGCAGGACACGGGTCCGGAGGTAGCAAGCAGGAGGATCAGGAAAGGCCGTGAATACAAAAGAGAATGAGGGCATCCGCAATTCAGAGCAGCGACATTACAAGAAACAGTCCCCAAAAAACATACTTCATTAATTACAAAAATCGCAAAGTTTGGGGCTCAGCCTGCATTTACATTAAGACAAAAAATGCAATAGAGGCGAGGCATGGGGATTCTGCGAGGCAAGCCCTCGAGCGACGATCCCCCTATAGAGGCTGGTAGGACTCGTCGCTCGGCTTTGGTACCGGAAGGAATAGTTCTGGTACCACCTCGCTCGCGGAAAGGCCCGCTCCCTCGCTCATGATGAGGCCGACTCATTGTAGCATTTAGAGGGTATACTTGGCAGCCTTAGCGGCATTCTTCTACTTAATTTCCTCCAGCTCATACTTGGTGTAGTGTGTGAGCTGGCAGCTGCTACTGGAGGGCGGCAGAGTAGCTGCTGCGGCCTCCAGCTCACGCACCCGTGCTTGTCATCCCTCCTTTTCCTTCTCAAGGGCGGCGATTTGGAAGCCCAAGCGCTTGGCTGTCTATGCATCCTGTGAAGAAGGATAGAATGAACTTGAGAAAAGAGAACAGTCCTAGAATAATGAATGCGAGTCACGGGACTTACCACCCATCCCAGGTAGGTTGCGAGGATGGCATTGGCCGCATCTGCCCGCTTCTTCTGGTACTCCGCTTCCTCCTGGGAAAGACGGCTGGCTTCTTCCTTTTCATCGGCCAGTTTCTTGAGCGAAGGGGTGTTTTTCTCCATCTGGGTGCACCGTCGGCCTACCATGTAGGCCAGCTATAGGCTACGGAGCTGGGCACGCGCACTCTCATGAATGAGCACCTGCGTGGCCTCCTAATCATAGATCGCGACGTCTTCCCACGCTTAGAGGCCGAACGATAAGTTGTAGGCCTCCCCGCTTTTGGTTTCCTTCTCTAGCCAGCTTGGAAATAGGGTAGAGATGAAGGCCCAGTTCGTCTCCTTATCCCACGGGAGGAGCGAAATGCCGAGCTCGTACAAGGGCCGCTTGCTAAAGCCATAGTTGCGGTGCCCTCTCGGCACCAGCTTCACGGCACCAGCTTCACAGGCTAGGAGAGGAAGAGGGAGGAAGGAAGCTTCTGAGTGCTCGAGAGTGGAGCAAATAGCTTGTCAAAGATGGTTGCGGGGATAGAGGAGAGGAGAAGCTTGATCAACAGAGAAGGTTGACCAAGAGAGGAGGAGGAGGTTGATCAGGAGCTGCCGAGCAGACGGTTAATATGATGGTTGAGCTTGCAGGTTGGTTGTCGAGAGGAGCTGAGCTGAGCTAGAGAGAAGGGAGAAGGGGCCGCTAGCAGCGGCAACAACAGACTTCGCCCGCCACGGCTTAAATGCCACTCTTGCGATGGGCTTTCCTCTAATCAAGAAATCAGATTACAGCTTGCTAGTACACCTTTATATGAAAAAGAACTAAAGGGTACAAAGGGGGAAGCTGGCTGTTTGGGAAGAAGTTGTCAGAGACTAAGAAAAAGAAGCAGCCAGAGACTAAGGAAAAGAAGCTGCCTGCAGCTGCGGAGGACTGGAAAACTGAGTCTGCAGAGTCTGTTGGCAAGCTGAAGGCAAGCTGTGGAGGACTGGGAGGACTGGAAAACTGAGTCCGCAGGGCTTGCCTTGCGTCTTCTCTGCCTCTGCCCCCCCTGCAAATGAGAGGCATTGGGGGCTATTTATAGGCCCGGGGAAGATCAACTAGAAGTGGGGCCTAGTGACGTCATCATGACGACCTGCGCGGACTCGGTAGACTGGAAAAATGACTCCGCCAGGTTGGCAGGCAAAGCAAGCGGCAGGAGGCCGGGAAAGAATGGACTGCCCCCTGCGGGCGGACTGGGCAGACTCAGGTGGAGTCCGCCCTTGCTGCTGGCGGGAGGACAAGCGAACTCAGGGGAGTCCGCCCCTACTGCTGCTGGTGGGAGGACTCAGGGGAATCCGCCCCTACTACTGGTGAAGCAGAGGCCGCCCCATGCGGGTGGCCTGGGCAGACTCCAGGGGGAGTGCGCCTGGCTGGCTGCGAAGCGGAGGCCGCCCCCTACGGGCGGCCTGGGCGGACTCCAGGGGCAGTCCGCCCGGCTGTACTGCGGAGCGGAGGCCGCCCCCTGCGGGCGGCCTGGGCGGACTCCAGAAGGGGGTCCACCCAGATAGTTCCTTGTTCAACTATCTGAACACAATAATTGCTATATTATTGACTGCTTGATTTGATTCTCGGGAAGCCCTTCTAAAGGTTTAGGATTTCGTCGAACCAACCTTATTATATTTTATTTTATTTTTTAGGAGCTGTATCGAGTTCGACGATCGTCGAGCGGAGCTCGATGATTGTTTTCTTTTCTGGGCGCTGTATCGAGTTTGACAATCGTCGAGCGGAGCTTGACGATTGTTTTCTTTTCTGGGCGCTGTGTCGAGTTCGACGATCGTCGAGCGGAGCTCGACGATTGTTTTCTTTTCTGGGCGCTGTCTGAGGTCGATGATCGTCGAGCGGAGCTCGACTATTGTTTTTCTTCTCTGGGCGCTGTATGGAGCTCGACGAATCGTCGAGCGGAGCTTGCTGTAGGTCTAGCGGATCTTCGAATTGAGTTCGACGATTTTCAAATTGAGTTCGACGATTTTCGAATTGGGTTCGACGTTCAGGCCTTGCGTTCGACGATTTTCGAACAGATTTCGTCGAGTGGATCCTCCCTTGTACTCGAGTAAGTCCCTTGTACTCGAGTAGTTTTCCCGTGCTGTACTCGAGTAACCCTTATACTCGAGTAGTTTCCCCGTGCAGTACTCGAGTAAGTCCTTAGTACTCGAGTAATTCCCTTGTTGTACTCGAGTAAGTGACTTAGTGCTCGAGTAATCCCCGTGCTGTACTCGTGTAATTCCCTATGTACTCGAGTAATCCTTCCCTCCTGTCTCGGGAAATCTGGTTCAGCCGAACCCGGTTTATTTTGTTGTTCTTCCTATTATCACCCTTAGTATAAGTACCTTCTTCATTTTCTTCATCTTCTTCGATTCTTTTTCCTCCCGAACCAGAGCGGCATGAGCGAGATAGAGGTTGTCCGTACTTAATTCTTCTCGTGTCCGTTCACGGTGCTCCGGTGCTCGGAATTTCAAACCGATCGTAGATCTGGAAAGCTCTCGTCGAGAGTTGCACCCTCGTGGTAATTTCTTCCCCGTTTCTTGAGATATCTCGTTAGGGTTTTTCGTCCCTAATCCCCTTTTCGACCCTTTTTGTCTAGATTTCAACTCCTCCCGCAGTCTTTTTCCCCGATCTACGACGTGGAGTGATTCAGAGGACTTTTTCGGTAAAACCAAGGCAAGTGGTGGTTTCCCCTCATTTCTCTTTGTCCGATCTGATGGTAACGACTATACTTTCATGTTCTTAAATTTTCTGCGCTTCTTCTTCCAAATCATTGTTATGATTAATCGTTTCAGCGATCCTTGTTGCTGTAAAGTTTTGTCTTGGAAAGCCTGATTTTGTCTGTCTTTGGTTAATTGTTCCTGCTGTGTCTTAATGATGGCTATGCATGTTTTAGCTTTCGTTATTTAGCACGTTATAAATTATCTAGGACTGTAAATTGTTCCTAGAGGTTGATCAACCGTGTCTTGAGTTTCGTAATGTCAAGTAGAATCTGTCGAGCCAAATCTCGAGATATTTGTATTGTGGTTTCTTTGGGTTTCTTGAATGCGGGAGTTAGTGGACGATTCCACCTCCGCAGTGTTTGTTACCTTCATTAGTGCCCTGTGGAAGTCTACCTAGTTTTTGGATGTTTGCGGTGTACGGTGGAGAGTATGAGACTCCCTCGCAGTTAGAAGGATTATATATCCGCTTTGTTTTTGGGTGGTGTGTCTAAGAGTGACCACCTCGCTCGTGTTTTTGGGTGGTGTGTCCAAGAGTGACCTCGCCCGTGTTTTTGGGTAGAGTCGACCACAGGTGCCTAATAAAGGTTTTGTATTTTCTTTCTGGTGAAATATTCATGTAGTCACCTTATAGCCTCGTGCGTCTGGTGTACCCTTGTGGAACGTGACAAGTCACGTAGGAGTTCTTTTCCTGTTGATGCCCTGTTCTCTTTTGTACTTTACTTCAGTGCTTTTGGTCTTGGGTTGGTACCCCTGTTGACCTTTGTTTATTTTGGCTTAGTACTTTTCCTGCCACCTTTTGTACCTTCTTGCTGAGGTGTTCTGTCTTTGGAATGCCTCAGGTTCAGAGCAGTAGCAGTTAATAGTGCTGGCTTTGGAGTTTTCAGGGCGGCAGTGTTGGCCATGGTTGTTGCCTCGTCATAGCGAGGTAGTTTGTTGTTTGTTTAGTTTTACTAGTTCAGACATACTTTTGTTCATGGGTTCGTGTCAGTTTGTTGGCGCCCACTGAATTGTTAGTTGTTTGATACTTTCTAGCTGCTCATTTCTTTAAATGTGGATGTGGATTACTTGTTCTCTGGGAGGATTTATGTTAGGAATGCATGTTAGGTCTTTTTAACTATAAAATCTACTACTATTACTTCATGCATTGCATAATTTGAAACTCTAACTTGTTATTTTTAGCGACCGTAAAAGCTATCTTTCCTACTATAAAAAATTTAGAGTCTTGCATGACATGAGTTGTCCTTTAGGGACGTTTTACTCATGTAGGATGTTCGAGTTAATCTAATCAAGTATTTTTCCGCAGCGTATAATATATTTTGATTCGTGGACTAGATGAGCCACTAAGCCGAGGGATACGGCTAACTTCCGCACTTAACTAATTTTCCTTAAAATAACTTAAAAAGAACCTTTCTTCATGTTTAGTTTGGTGTCTGCCTAAGCGTCTGCAGTTATCCCCTGCTGACGTGACATCATGACGTGCATTTTCCCTTACTCTGATAAGTTGTTTCTATGCGGTGTAAATGCGGGTTGTGACAGCAGGATAGGCATCTTTTAGTATAGATTAGCCCGCGTGCTAATGCTAACGCAAGACAGTTGTTCTTGGCATAAGGCGACCCTCAGTCGTGTTTTGTGCTCTAGGAGGGGGGGTCTTACAGTCGGGGTCGGCCACCTCCTTGAAGGATGGTCGACCACCTCTCTTGCCCCCCTTGGGCACTTTCCCCGCTATTCGATCGTTTTGCAATGATCACGACCGTCTGATGCATGGCTAACCACCCTCATAACCACCTTCAGTAGTGGGGGGGGGGGGGGGGCGTTTTTAGTGGGGGCCTGCATTTAGTAAAATTAAATATACAATTAATATTACCCAAAACTATACTCATAATTACGAAATTGGTGGTTACGATGTGCGGATAGCCGCATAACCACTGTAACCACCTCCTGGTGGATACAAAAAGTCCCCCAGGCCTACTCATTTCTCATTTTTCTCTCCTCTGCTTTCTTCCACCTTAGGCGAGTGTTCTGTCGGATTCCTCCTTCAAGCCACCTTAAAGTCATCTTCAAGCCTCCTTCAAGCCACTTTCAAGTCATCTTCAAGCCTCCTTCAAGCCACTTTGGAGCCATCTTCATTCCTCCTTCTAGCCATCGATAAGCCACCGCCTCTTCACGAAAAATCCGCCTAAATCCATAAACGAGTGGCGAAAATGAAATTCCTGCTACAGAAAGTTCTCGTTCGTCCGCAATCCCCCAGCAAGTAGCCTCACGCAGAGTAGCCTGTTGCTCATCATAGGCATAAGAAACTCTCTCTCTCTCATCTCCAAAGTTTAACGAGCAGCGGCCTGTTGCCCTCAATTTTTCAAACAAGCTGTAACAGAAAGAAAATAGTGGAGTTCGATCGACACAGTTCTGATCGCGTAGTTTTTTACCTAGTTGAAGGGTTTTTCCACGTAAAAATATTGTGTGCATAATCTTTCTTTCTCTCATTGACTATGTGCGCGCTCGACCGCTCCGTGATCTAAGACAAACCAAGTTAATTCGGTCAGAATGGGGAATCGAGTTTGAACGCAACAAGGACATTGACTTTCCAAGGTTTCATTTGGCACATCGTTTGCGGTCATAAATGTACGCCGATGGAAGTACACTGACTCTGGTAAGTTATGAGGGTTTGAGGACTAGTAGGTTGCTTATACTGCATTCTAAAGGACAATCCCCAAAAACGCACACCCGACCATAAAGGCATGGTGAATTCCAGCAAGAGTACACAATATCTCTAGAGGTGCACCTAAGACCTGTACAGAGGCGTACGTGAAGGATGGTATGAAAGATACCACCCCTGGTTAAACTGTTTAACTCTAGAGGGGGGGGGGGGTTGAATAAAGTATTTTAAAATCTTATTAGATTTTTATTTCAGAGTTAAAATAGTGATACTTATATGTGTTAATAGATAGGTGTAAAAATAAAACTAAGCTAGACAACAAACATCACACAGTAAAGAATAAGATAGCATCTTCAGATGACACAAGAATTTTATAGTGGTTCCCCTAAAACTTGGGTACATCTACTCTTTTACCACCCTGATAGGAATCCACTCAGGTTTTTGATCAGGTGCCCTGCCACTATTCAGGTTTTTGCCCAGGTGCCTGTCACCACAAGATCTGCTTCAGGTAGATCAGGAAACCCTTCAGGCTTTTGATCATGTGCTAGAAAACCAAATCAAGTCTTTTGATTAGGAGACTTGCAACCAAGTGTTTAACTTTTGAAGGGAGCTAGAACCCTGTGTACAGTGGGGTGAAACAAACAAAAGCTAGATTTTGTCTTCTCTTTTCACAAAACAACTGAGAATACTTGTGGATCCTTGATTGTGTCAAAGCTCCCCCTGAGATGAAGTTCTGTTCAGGAAGATTGAGAGCTTTGCAGGGTGAGTAGGTCTTCTAATAATTTCTCCAGAAAGCTGTAGACAGATTGAAGTTGATTGTCTCTTGGAGGCTTGCTGGAAGATGAACACTTGATGAAGACAGAGCAGAATTCTTTTTCTTGAATGATTTCTTGTGTTCTGTCTCTGCTTATTACCCTTGGTCGACTGAAAAGAAAATTTATTTTATATGTTCAGTCAAATTCTCCTTGAATTTTGAATTCCTTTTGCATTGAATGTTGACTTCCTGGAGAATGTAATGTGGCTGGAGAGAATATTTGCATTAAAGAATTTCCCCAACTGTCCCATTAAAAATAACAAGTAATATTCCTAATGAAGAAATTAATCAATGCTATCACTAACGGCTATATTCAGAGAATAAAAGCATTAACTACTCAAGAATTACTATTATAGAATAAGGACAAAATGAAGGAAATTTCCAAGTCTGGAACTGCACAGGAATCGTCGACCAGAGAACAGATTTCGTTGACCTGAGATCCAAGTTCGTCGAGTAGAGAAATCTTGTTCGTCGACCTAGGAATCATGTTCGTCGACTTGAGAATCATGTTCGTCGACCTGAGATCAGCTAACTGCTTTCTGTGAAAAACTTCCCAATTCTGTGGCCTATGTTCGTCGAGCTGATAACATAACTTCGTCGACCTGAGTTCAGAGAGAGTATTCTGGACTAAATGAGTTGAAGTTGAACTTCCAGAATTCGTCGACCTGAGCTCAAATATTGTCGAGCTGAACTCAGAGAAATTACTCTGAGTTCGTCGAGCGGAGCACGACTTTCATTGAGCTGAGTTCGACGAACGTCGAACTTACTTTTCGGAACTTGATTTTCTTCTAAGTCTGAGTCTTCTGCTGTCTTCTATTGGCTGGTCCATACAAGGTTGAGTATAAGTACTTAGCCTAAACTCTAGGACACAGACATGGCCCTGGCTTTACATGATGGGTCAAATATCCTAGTTAGTGAACCTAGCCCAAATCAAACTAGGGATCCAACAGTATGTAAGGTCTAGGCCGGGTAGTGTGCATTCCCGCCTAGGAGTGGAGGTACCCGCTCCACTGCTTACATAGCCATAACGGTAGTACCTGAGAGACTAGCTATCTTCGAAGAGACTGGAAGCATAAGGTCTATGCACACAGAGTCGAGTCATGTGGGTGAGTTGCATTTGTATGAAACATATCATTAGCATAACATATCATCGCATACATACATATTATGAGTCATTCATATTTGTAGATTCTCGTCATATAAATTAGTATGAGTTCTTATATAAAATGAGTTATATTACCATAAAACTTAACTTATAAGTATGTATGACATTCATATAAGTTAAAGTACGCTTATTTGATGGTAGTGTAGCTAGTTTGTAGGATCAAGCGGATACCCAACTATTTCAAAAGCCCGAACTATTGGAAAGGGTGCTACGTAATTTCTTAAATAAGTAGAAGAGCGCCACGGGTCAAGTGAAGGAACGCCGGACCCAACAATCCCCCCGGCATCCAGCACAACTAGTCGGCTCAGAGGTGGAGTTACCACATGGACCACATGGCTCAGAGGTGGGGTTACCACATGGCCCACATGACTCAGAGGTGGGGTTACCACATGTCCACGGTTTACATGACTCAGATATGGGGTTACCACATGTCCACGGTTGCCAGACCCGCCGGACCCACACAGGTAGAAGGGAAAAATCATGATTTAATAGCGCTCCCCCGGTCTTGAACCTGTGACCTGCTCTGATACCAATTGAAGGATGGTATGTAACATACCACCACTGGTTAGAATGTTTAACTTTAGAGGGGGTGAATAGTGTGTTTTAAAATCCTTTAGATTTTTATTTCAGAGTTAAAGATAGTGATACTTGTAAGTGTAATCAGAGAGTGCAGAAATAAAAAAAACTAATCTACACAGCAATCACCACATAAAAAAAGAGAGAGCATCATAGACGACACAAGAATTTTATAGTGGTTCCCCTTAAACTTTGGTATATCCACTCTTTTACCACCATGGTAGGAATCCACTCGGGTTTTTGATCAGGTGCCCTGCCGCCAATCAAGTTTTTGCTCAGGTGCCTGCCACCATAAGATCTGCTTTAGGAAGATCAGGAAACCCTTCAGGCTTTTGATCAGGTGCCTAAAAACCAAATCAAGTCTTTTGATCAGGAGACTTGGAACCAAGTGTTTAACTTTTGAAGGGAGTTAAAACCTTGTGTACAGTGGGGTAAAACAGATAAAACAAGATGTTGTCTTCTCTTTTCTCAAAGCAACAAAGAAGACTTGTGGATCCTTGGTGGTGTCAAAGCTCCCCCTGAGTTGAAGATCTGTTTAGGAAGATGGAGAGCTTTGCAGGGTGAGTAGGTCTTCTAGAAAAGATCTCCAAAAAATTGTAGACAGATGTAATTTGATTGTCTCTTTTTAGCTTGCTGGAGGAAGAATACTTGATGAAGACAGTCAGAGCTTTTTCTTGAATAATTTCTGGTGCCTGTCTTGTTCTCTGTGTGTTCTGCTATTCCTGTTATCTGTTCTCGACTGAAAGAGAAAAATATCTTTTATATATCTCTATATAATTTCTCCTTTGAATTTGAATTGTCTGCATTGAATGCTGACAGCCTAGAGAATGAAAATTCGACTGGAGAGAATATTGCATTAATGGATTTCCCCAACTGTCATATTAAAAACGACAAGTAATATTCCTGATGAAGACCATAATCAATGCTGCCACTAACAGCTAGATTCAGAGAATATAAGCATTAATTATTCAAGAATTACTGCAAGAGAATAAGAAAAAAATGAGGGAAAGATCCAAGTCTGGAACCGCACAGCTATCGTCGAGCAGAGAACAGATTTTATCGACCTGAGTCCAAAGTTCGTCGAGCTGAGAAATCTTGTTCGTCGACCTAGGAATCCTTGTTCGTCGTCCTGAGAACTAAGTTCTTCGACCTGAGTTCAGCTAACTGCTTTGTTGAAATCAAAACCTTGGTCTCCTGTGGAGTTCGACCCTTGGGGAAGGGGTGGTCTCGCGCCTACTTCACTCATGCAAGCAAAACAACAAAGAAGACAAGGAAAGACCGACCCAAGTTCTCGATGGGGAGGTCCCACCACACACCCGAAAGATCTCAGAGCGCTTCCCCTCCTTAGCCAGAGGCCGAGCTAAGGTACCCTCAGAAAGCACTTGAAAACTAGAGCAGGAAGGCACAGGAAGCCTGCTTTCTGGGGTACCCCTTGGGTCCTATTTATAGTTCTTAGAATCTGAACTGCCAATAACCAAAAGAACTGTCCTGAAATTAACAAAAAACCCTTGGCTGGGTCTGCCAACATCCAAACTCCGTTGTTTTGAAGGGCTATGGGCAGACCAGCGGGGGCAAAACAGTAAAAAGTACCTCACACATCCAGGTGAGCTAGGGAGCTTGATCACCTCGGCAGGTCCTGCTCGCCTGCTGTTGCCAAGCTCTGTTGGTAGGGCGCAAGCTGGACGGTGAGCTCGCCTATACCTTGGTCGCCATCAGTTGTCCTGGGCCAGCTCGGCGAATGCCGAGCTCGGGGTCGACGAAGGCTGATCTTTGGTCGACGAATATCGATCTTTGTTCGGCGAATGCCGATCTCTTGTCAACGAATGTCGAGCTCGGGCTCGGCGAAGGCTGATCTGTGGTCGACGAATGTCGATCTTTGGTCGGCGAATGCCGATCTCTGGTCGAGGAATGCCGAGCTCGGGCTCGGCTTCTCTACTGCCGAGCTCGCCCACCATCTTCTACCCGATCTGTCTAGTTCCTGGCGACCTTGCTCGTCGGACACAGGGTTGTACATAATCCCCTCTCTTTTTGAGCTTGGCAAAGCTCGGAAAGAAATATCCAACCCCAAGTGCGCGGTGAGCGCGGGTTGGCGGGTTGGAGGGAATCTTTGGGTGGGGTCCACCTGCGGCTATATATATGCACCTGCTCACCTGTCTGACTCTTGCCATTCCCTTTGCTCTAACCCTACCAGGATGCCACTTCCCAATTAGATTCAAGAGCGCTTAGAGCGAGCTCGCCAGGCTTCTGCAGCTCGCGTAGCCGCCCTGATGGCCGTTCCTACCAAAGTTCCTCAAACTGATTCTGCCGAGCCCATCTCCAAGAGGGCGAAGTCATTCCCTCAGGCGGCCGAGCCCATCTACCACGACCTGAGGGCCACCCTAGAGCGCGAGACCGGCTCTTCCACTCGGATAGTTCTTGAGAAGGATAGAGAGATTGTCGTAGTCGGCGACGACCCGGACGGTCAACCTGATGGCGGGGGTGTCATGCCGCGAGAGCCCACACCGCGAGGCAAGGCCGCTCTCACCGACTCGCGGTTCATGACACCGGATAACCGTCCCTGGGACCCGCCTCTTCTTTTTTGGGATCCTGCCAGTGAGCTCGCAGAGGCCGAACTCGTCGGTGCGCGCCCCCTCTCCTCAGCCAACTGACGTGGTCGCGGGGGCGGATCTGGGAACCATCCCCACCCTGGGATTTGAGCTCCTCTCGCCGGGGACTCGTAGCCCAGGTCGAAGGAAGGATCTGAGGTTCATCCCTCCCCGCATCTCCTTTGAGCTGCCGAGCTCGTCAGGTCAATCTTGCTTAGATTCTTGCTCCATGAGTTTTTCCTGCATTCCTCTTCTTGCTGATGCTTGTCCTCACAGCTCTCCCCAGCCAATCTACTGCCGAGGAAACTTTGCGGGCAGCCCACTACTCTCCCCTCCCTTACCCAAGCTCATTGTACTCTTACCTGGGTCCTGAGGTGGATCAAGGCAAGCTGACGAGGAGGGAGGTCAAGCCCCTCAAGAAGCTGGTGTGCGGGCTGCGCGAGGTGCAAGGGGTCAATGAGATGCTATAACGCGACTACGCGCGTCTCGCCGATGAGGTACGAAGCGGCCAGGCTGGCGAGCGAATGTCCCCCTCCCGGCTCTTGGATGAGATAGATGTTGTCCTCTCGGTGGTGCAGAGGAATTCGGCAAGGATCCGCAAGCTGCTCCGCGCGCGGCAGTCTGGGGGGCGGGGGTCGCGAGGCCGGGGTAGGTAAGAGGGAGACTCCTTTGCCGAGCCGACCGGTACTCGCATCCTGATGCTCCCCCTGCTCGCGCGCCCCTCCCTTTTATTCCTGAATTTGATCTGTAATAAGTAGTTTTTAGAATATTCTTGGTCATGCGTTATTCAAATAATATACTGCAATGTTTGACTTAGCCTCGGTTGGGACGCGCCGGAAGTCGGCGAGCTGGGGTAGCGAGCTGGGGTGGCGAGCTGAGCCGATGGGACAGCCTGACCCCAGATTTCCTTTTCTATAGATAGCCCCCCCCCCCTCACCAACCCCGTACTGTGCCTTTATTGCTTTCTTTCCCTCTCTTCCTGCGCTTTTCTCTTTTTCTGCTCGCGCTCTGCTTCTTCCTCTGCGAAATGGGCAAGACCAATCATAATGCCGACGACCGCTCCATGTGCGCGCAACACTTTACTGATTATTGCTTATTGAGGGGCACACCAGCGAGGAGGAGCTCGCAGAGTTCAAGGCTGAGTATGTGCCGCCGGGTTTCGAGGCGCGCAGGCCGAGGGAGGGAGAGGCTATCAACACTTTCTACGAGGACGAGCTCGCCTTCCCCATCTCGCATTTCGAGGTGGGGTTGCACCTTCCCCTCTGGCCGGAGATCCGGCAAATCCTGAAATACTACGACGCGGTACCCTCGCAATTGAACTCCAATGCCGTCGCGATGATGGTGGCGTTCGCGAGCTACCTCCGGCGGGAGAGGATTGAGTTCAACCTGACAGTGTTCAGGAAACTGTTCTCCTACAAGGCGACACCGGATGGGATCGCCTACTTCGGTGGCTCGCTGATCAAGGTTCGCGAGATCACGAACAAGCACCACACCTGGATGACCAAGATCGCCTTCGTTAAGGGCGATCTCGGCAACATCCCCTACTCGCCCCAGCAGAAGGGCGAGGAGGTCTACCGCCGTCCTGCAGTGTCCGACAATGATGCCGAGCTCCACAAGTTCTTTCTCCACAAGGACTTCGAGGTCGCCTTCCTGCGAAGGTGCCTTAACATGCTTCCCCCCATTCTTCCTAGCGAAGGTATCGTTCTCTCCTCTTCTTGTCGAACTCACCCGATGGCCGAGCTCACCACATTACTGCTGAGTTTCCTCTAACTTTTTCAAAGTATTTTCTTGCAGGGGAGCGGATAATTCCTACGAACCCGCCGTTTGCGGATCCAGGGTCGCACCCGGACCCCTTTGCTCGTGAGAAGGCGGCAGCGGCGGCCTGCCGAGATGAGGCGGCCCTCTCCCAGCCCTCTTCCAGCAAGAGGCGATCTGAGGATGTAGGATCGAACCCGCCACACCGCCAGCGGTTGCCAAAGAAGATGCGGAGAGCCCTGCTGGCTCCGCGGGGGCAACAACAACAACAACATCAGCATCCCAGCCCCAAATACATAAGCTCATCTGAGACTCCTCCCGACGCGTCGCCGGAGAGCCCGCTGAAACAGATTACCAGCAAGGGCTAGAAAGGTGGCGAGGGCCCCTCTTCCACGGCGGCAATCTCTCCTCCCCCTTTGGCGAAGAGGGCAGCCCGCGAGCGCGCGGTGCCGAAGCAACATCCCCTCTTCAATTTCGGGGGGCGGTGGAAGGACTCGGCGGGCGAGCCCATGCTGCAGTGGAATGAGATGGCCCATCGGGTCTCCATCTCCACCCTGCATCCATCCTGGCATGACCGCGGGCCCGCCACGGGCCATACTTATGCCCTCGGCTTCGGCCTCTATGGCCGCGAGGACGCCGAGGCCTACAAGAATATGACCCTTCGGCAGCTCGGCCATGAGGGTCTGCAGGCCCACCTGCGGACCATGGAGCTCCACCACATGCTGACTCGCCGCAGCTTCGCCCTCAGCATTCAACTCCAAAAAGCTGAGCAGGCTCGCGACGTCGCAAAACATAAAGTCATTGATCAGGCGAGACGGCTCGGCATCGCTGAGGGTCTTCTCGCCCAGGCCGCCGGCGGGTTGGTAAGCATCAAGCACCGTGAATTCCAGCCCTGCCAGCTAGGTGAGAGCCTGACAGCAGGATCTGCTCGAGGTCCACTATCAACACCATCGAGTGACTTCCAGCCCTGCCAGCTAGGCGAGAGCCTGACAACGGGATCTGCTCAAGGCCAAGGATGACACCGAGTGACTTCCAGCCCTGCCATCTAGGTGAGAGCCTGACAGCGGGATCTGCTCGGGGTCCACTATCAATACCATCGAGTGACTTCCAGCCCTGCCAGCTAGGTTCGAGCCGGACAGTGGGATCTGCTCGAGGCCAAAGATGACACCGAGTGACTTCCAGCCCTGCCAGCTAGGTGAGAGCCTGACAGCGGGATCAGCTCGGGGTCCAAACACATTCCATTTCTTTATGCAAGCTAGCTGTGACAGTACTGAAGTGTTAAAGAACTTTATTATAATCAAGGTATCACTTACATGTTTCAGGGGAAAAACATTTTAATTCGTCACCACTCTTGGTGAGACTCAGGGTCTCGCCCTCTACATTTTGGAGTGGATAACCTCCCAATTTTAAAGCCTCTTTTAAATTAAACGATCCCTCCCAGCTGGGGCTGAGCTTTCCTACGGATGCCGACCTCCCTGCTGCATCCACCTTCTTCAGCACCAAGTCCCCTTCCACGAACTGTTTGACTCTGACATGCTTGTCAAAGTACTTGGTCATTCTCCTTTTCACCTCTTCCTGTCGGATGGCGGAAAGGTCCCTCAGCTCTTCCACCATGTCAAGGGAGAGCCTCAGCTCTTCCTCATTCTCGGCCTGCCATTCTTCCCTACCTTCCTTGGCCGCAACAACTCGAGGTGTTTGGACTTCAAATTCCATGGGGAGCACTACCTCGCACCCCTGAGAGAGTTTGAAGGGAGTCTCTCCGGTAGCCGTGTTGGGGGTGGTTCTCAGGGCCCAGAGAACTGCGGGAAGCTGCTCCACCCATATCCCCTTAAAATTCTCCACTTTCTTCTTGAGGAGGTTGACGATGATCTTGTTCGCAGCTTCCACCTGCCCGTTGCTCCTGGGGTGGTGAACCGAGGTGAACCTGAGGTTGATTCCCAACTGCTCACAGAAACTAGTGAACTCAGTGCTGGCGAACTGGGGCCCGTTGTCCGTGACGATGGCTTGGGGCAGCCCATGGCGGCAGATGATCTCCCCCCAAGCGAAGTTCCTGATTACCTGGGATGTCACCTTGGCCAGCACCTTCACTTCCAACCACTTAGAGAAGTAATCGATCATTACTAGGAGGAGCCTCCTCTGCCCACTGGCCTGGGGGAATGGCCCAACCAAATCCATTCCCCAAATGGCGAAGGGCCAGGGGGCCGTGATACTTTTGAGTCGCTAGGCCGGCTGTAGCTGGAGGGGGGCAAACAGCTGGCACTTATGGTACCTTCTCGTGAACTCCGTTGCATCATGACCCAGGGTAGGCCAGAAGTACCCTTGTCTGACGATTCTTCCTTCCAGGGTCCGACTCTCAGAGTGGATCCCATACTCTCCGGAGTGGACTTCCTCCAGGATTCTTTATACCTCCTCCTCGGCCATGCAACGAGCCAACATTCCTGAGAGTGTCTTCCTGTACAGCTGCCCATCCTGGAGGAGGTAGTACGCCGACTTATGCCTTAGCTTCTTCTTATCTGCCCCCTCCGGATACTCTCATGTGGAAAGGAAAGTTACAACTGGGTCCATCCATGAAGTCTGTTGATCAATCTCCATGAGCTCCACCTCTTCGATGGAGGGGCAGAATAGGTCGGTGATGGTACCTCCCACCTGGGGACCATGCTTTGCTAGTTGGTCGACCAGCTCATTTTCTTCCCTGGGCACGTTTCGGATGGAGAAGGTTTGGAAAGTGCCTATGACCCCCTTTACTTTGGCCAAGTATAATCGCAGGGTGGGCTCCCTTGCCTCAAACTCCCCGTTGATCTGGGAAGCTACCACCATGGAGTCAGTAAGGACCTCCACGTCCAACACCCCTAGCTCCCTGGCCAGGTGTAGCCCTGCTATCACGGCTTCATACTCGGCTTGATTATTGGCGATGGGAAAGTGCACCACCACCGTCTGCTCAATTCTAGTCCCCTGAGGGCTCTCCAAGATCTCCCCCACTCCTAGGGAATACCTCCCCGAGGCGCCGTCTACCTTCACCTTCCAAGGAGCCAGACGGGTGAGCTCTTCCTCTGCCACTTCAATCACATAGTCAGCCAAGAAGACGACCATCGCTTGAGCTTTGATCGAGAGCCGCGGAACAAATGAGACGTCGAACTCACTCAACTCCACCGACCACTTAGCCAGCCTGCCTGAACGCTCCAACCCCTCAAAGATGTTGCGGAGAGGATGGTTAGTCACCACTCAGATTGAGTGTCCCTGGAAGTAAGGTCGCAGCCTCCGGGCTGAGATGATCAGGGCGAAAGCCAGCTTCTCCAGAATCGTGTACCGGAGCTCGACCTTCCTCAGGACCCGGCTCACGTAATAAATGGGGAGCTGTTTCTTCCCTTCTTCACTAACTAGGACGGAATTCAAGGCCTCTGCCCCGACCCCGAGATATAAAAATAGGTCCTCCCCCTCCTTTGGCCCTTGGAGCAGCGGAGCCCGAGTCAACTGCATCTTGAGGGCCCGGAATGCCTCCTCGCACTCCTTGGTCCATTCGAACTTTAGACCACCCCTCAATTTTTTGAAGAAGGGGGAGCACTTCTCCCCTGCCCGGGAGAGGAACCTACTCAACCCTGCCAGCTTCCCCGTCAGCCGTTGGACCTCCTTAGCATTCCGCGGTGACCCCAGCTCTAAGATAGCTTTGACCTTATCTAGATTCGGCTCGACCCCCGTAGGTGTGAGGAGGTGCCCCAAGAACTTTCCCCTGCTAGCCCCGAAGACACATTTTAGGGGATTCAACCCCATCTTGTACTTGCGCAGGGTGGCAAAGGTCTCCTCTAGGTCCTGGAGGTGGGAGTCCACATCTCGACTTTTGATCATGAGGTTATCCACGTACACCTCCAAATTCCTCCCCTTTTGCTCCTTGAAGACCCTATCCATCATCTTCTGGTAGGTCGCCCCTGCATTCTTCAGCCCGAAGGGCATCATCTTGTAACAGTAGCATTCATCCCCTATGATGAACGAGACATCCTTGATGTCCGGGGGGTGCATCCTGATTTGATGATAACCTGAAAACGCATATAGAAAACTCATTATAGAAAACCAATGGCTGAGTCAACCAGCGCGTCGATCCGAGGCAAAGTATAACAGTCCTTAGGACAAGCTTTATTAAGTAAAGAAAAATCGATACACATCCTCCACCGGCCGTCTCCCTTTTTGACCATGACCACATTGGAGACCCAGCCGGGGTATTGGATCTCGGACACGAAGCCGGCCTTTAAGAGCTTTGCCACCTCCTCTCTAATGGCCTCTGCCAGTTTGTCCGTAGTGGACCTCTTCCTCTATTGAACGGGGCGTGTTCCCGGGTCCAGGTTGAGGCATTGGCAGGCCACATCCGCGTCAACCCCCGGCATCTCTGCGGCATTCCAAGCGAAGACGTCTACGTTCTTCTGGATTCACTCCAGCATCCTGCCCTGGTCTTCCGGGGTCAGCCCTCCGCTGACGCGGACCTTCTCCACCCTGCCTCCACGGGTGAGCACCTCTAATTCCACCACTTCCTCCGCAGCCTCCAACCTGGACTGCTCTCCCCATCCTTCAGCATCCCTCTCTTCCAAGACCAGGATCTCCACCTCCACCTCTTCTTCCACGACCATCACTTCAGTCATCTCCTCTTGATCTCTTCCCACCGCCTCCTCAGCGCAGCTTTCCACCTCTAGATCCTCCCTGCCAACCTCCTGCTCAGCCTCCTTCATTCTTCGCCCCATCTCCTCAGCTCCCTCCTGTCAAGATATGGAGTTCAAGGCAGTGACATAGCATTCCCGTGGCACCTTGGGGTCCCCCCTGACCCGGACCTGAATCCCCTCAGCGTTGAACTTCAAGCACTGATGGAAAGATGAGGGGATGCAGCGGAAGGCGCTGATAAGGGGCCTCCCGAAGATGGCGCTGTAATTGCTGGGGGAATCCATAATGACGAACCTGCAGTTCCTGGACTACCCCCCCAGGGTAACATGGAGGCCTACTCCTCCCTCCACTTCCTTCCTCTCCCCTGAAAACCCGAACAAGGGTCCTTCCGAGGCCAGCACCCTCTTCCCCTCTACCTTCATCGCGTCAAACGCCTTCTTGAAGACGACATTGACGGAGCTCCCGTTGTCAACGAGGATCCGAGAGACGGTAAAATTATCGATGGCTGCCTTGATGACCAGCGCATCGCAGAATGGATCCTCGTGATCTGGCATGTCGCTTCTGGAGAAGGTCATCCTCTCCTCTGGGGGTGGGGTCTGGGATGTGGAGGCAACACTCCGACGCTACATGGTGTGGAGGCTCGCCTTGCGGGAAGCCTCGACCCCCCCCCCCCCTGTGGATCACTCCGATCCCTCCTCGGGTCCCAACATCCACCCGGTCTTCGCAATGGTCCTCCTCCACCCGAGGCAGGACCTCCTCGATCCTTACTTCTTGTTGCCACTGCTGCTGATGCTGCTCCCTATTCCCCCTCATCTCAAGGAATTCCGGGCACGTGGCTGTGGTGTGCCCCTCCTCCTGATGGTAGTCGTAATAGGGCAACTCTACCCTAACTTCTCTCCTCCTCCTCCTTGCTATTCTCCTCCTCTCCCCCATGGCTATGACCATAGCCTCCTCTTGATCGGGGAGCCGGGGCCTCTGGGCCTGCCTCCAACCCAGGGGGTGGAACTAATCTTTCCCCCCTTGATAGCGATCCCTTCCATGGTATCCCCTTTCTGGCCCCTGCCCTTGCCACTCAGGTCTCCAGCCTAGTCGACGGTCGGGCTCCTGACGCCCCCACCTCAGCTGCTGCTGCCACTGGAGCTGCCTCTGCTCCCTCTGCCGGGGCTCTCCTCTCCTCTCCTCCTGTACTCTTCCTCCTCCCGGTTCCTTCTCCTCCTCCGTGGCCCACCTGGCCAGCTTCCGAGAAAACTCCGGGTTTGATGCCTCCCCGTCAACTTCTCTTGCCGCCCTCTCCATCAGCTCCTCGTAGGAGAGGGGGGAACTCTCTTCAGCTCCATCCTGAAGAACCCATGCTGCAGGCCCATGGTAAAGTCCATCATCAGACTATGGCCTGACATCTCCTGGACCTGAGTAACCTCCTCCTGGAACTGGTCCACGTAGCTCCCCAGGGTCTCATTTACCCCCTGCTTGATGTGGAACATGGAATATGACTCCTTCTTCCTCTTCTTCGAGGTAGTGAACCTCAGCATGAACCCCCGGCGCAGGTCCTCAAAGCAGTAGATGGAGCTGGCCGGTAGCTGATGGAACCACTCCCTTGCCTTCTCCCTAAGGGTGATAGCGAAGAGTCGGCATTTGAACCCGTCCGACATCTGTCGGATGGAGACTACATCCTCGAACCATTGAACATGCTGGACCGGGTCTTCCTTTCTGGTGTAGTAGGACATCTCGGGTTCCTTGAACCCGTCTGGAACTGGAGCTGAAGAGACCAACTCGCTGAAGGGGTTGCCTCCCCCTGCTGGGCGAGCTGGCGAATCTCGAGAGCCCAGCTCGCCGAACTGTCCTCGACCTGCCAAGCCGGGGAAGAGCTCGTGCCCGGGGAGCTCGCACCCCCGGCCTTCCTCGGCCACTTCCTTCCCAGCTCGCCTGCCGGGGGCGTCCTCGCCCAAAGAGGGGGCGGCCGCGATCTGGACTGCTGGAGTCGAGCACTCAGCCCGCGTGTCGAGTGCGAACTTGACGAGGTTCAACACCTCATTCCTGAAATCTTTAAACATCCCCACCGTGGCGAGAGGCGGGGGGGGGGGGGGGGGGGCGAGTTCGGCCTGTCAGATCCTTGTCCTCCTGTCATCGAACTCGCTGAAGCTTTTCTGTACTGACCACGCTCCACGCTCACCACACCAAAATGTTGAAACTGAAACCTCGGTCTCCTATGGAGTTTGACCCTTGGGGAAGGGGTGGTCTCGCGCCTACTTCACTCCTACAAGCAAAACAACAAAGAAGTCAAGGAAAGACTAACCCAAGGGCTCGGGGGGGGGGGGGGGGGGAGGTCCCACCACACACCCGGAAGATCTCAGAGCGCTTCACCTCCTTAGCCAGAGGCCGAGCTAAGGTACCCTCAGAAAGCACTTGAAAACTAGAGCAGGAAGGCACAGGAAGCCTGCTTTCTGGGGTACCCCTTGGGTCCTATTTATAGTTTTTAGAATCGGAACTTCCAATAACCAAAAGAACTGACCTGAAATTACCAGAAAACCCATGGCTGGGTCTGCCAACAGCCAAACTCCGCTGTTTTCAAGGGCTATGGGCAGACCAGTGGGGGAAAAATTGTAAAAAGTACCTCACACATGCAGACGAGCTGGGGAGCTTGATCACCTCGGCAGGTCCTGCTCGTCTGCTGTTGCCGAGCTCTGTTGGTAGGGCGCGAGCTGGGATGGTGAGCTCGTCTATCCCTTGGTCGCCATCAGTTGTCCTGGGCCAGCTCGGCGAATGCCAAGCTCGGGGTTGACGAATGCTGATCTTTGGTCGACGAATGTCGATCTTTGGTCGGCGAATGCCGATCTCTGGTCGACGAATGCCGAGCTCGGGCTCGGCGAAGGCTGATCTTTGGTCGACGAATGTCAATCTTTGGTCGACGAATGTCAATCTTTGGTCGACGAATGTCAATCTTTGGTCGGCAAATGCCAATCTCTGGTCGACAAATGCCAAGCTCGGGCTCGGCTTCTCTACTGCCGAGCTCACCCACCATCTTCTGCCCGATCTGTCTAGTTTCTGGCGACCTTGCTTGCCGGACACGGGGTTGTACATGCTTACTAAGATAAACTTCCCAATTCTGTGCTCCAAGAACGTCGAGCTGATAATGTAACTTCGTCGACTAGAGTTTAGAGAAAGAATTCTGGACTTAAAGTGTTGAAGCTGATCTCCCATAATTCGTCGACCTGAGCTCAAATATCGTCGAGCTCAACTCAGAGAATTTACTCTGCGTTCGTCGAGCGGAGCACGACTTTCGTCAAGCTGAGTTCGACGAACGTCGAACTCACTTTCCTGAACTTGATTTTCTTGTAAGTCTGAGTCTTCTGCAGTCTTCTGTTAGCTGGTCCATGTGTGGTTGTTTCTAAGGACTTAGCCTAAACTCTAGGACACAGACATGACCCTGGCTATACATGTTGGGTCAATAAGCCTAGTTAGTGAACCTAGCCCAAATCAAACTAGGGAACCAACATAGTTTACTTTTTTTACTTACAACACTGCACTTTACTTTCCTGCTTATTTACTGTTCTTCATATATATTAAATTTCTTGCATAGCTTTTATATACACTTGTTGCTTCATATATATACTCGCTAATTATGGCCACTATAATCTGCTTTGTTTATATATACTACCACATGCACCTTTCCTTTCATCTTTTCGCCTGGTGCCTAAGAGTCACCAGGGGAGTTGATGCCGAAACGTCTTAGTTTTTTTTACTAACTGACGGTTGGACCATATCATTTTAGAAGCACGTAGATCCGCAGCAGCAGTACGACTCGGAGGTACAACGACACGAGGAGGCAGGAACTGAGGAGCAGTTGTTATGTACTACTACTATAAAATGTCAGGTTGATGAGTGTTCTTTGATTAACTTCTGCATAGTTGTTGTAGAGTGAGAGAGTGTGCATTTATGTTTTTGATATGTACCAAGCTTAAGCTCTTATTACTCTTTTATTTATTTTCTCATTGTGGACTATCTTCTTTTGAGATATATATATATATATATATATATATATATATATATATATATATATATATATATATATATATATATATATATATATATATATATATATATATATATATATACTGTGATTTGTGGACTTGGTTTTCTTTTACTTCATTCTCACTGACCTTTTGATATGATCATACTAGCCGGCAGGATCAGCGTCATGCAGTGGTGGCTAATCCGTGAGTTGGTATCACCATAAGGCAACGGTCCTGAGCATAGAATCTCTCTTCGGCCTGCTTAATTACCAGGAGGGGGGGTTTTACAGGTCAAGCCTTTGTTGATCACCAAAAGGCATAGTTGTAGTAAAATATAGGGCCACCTAGGGCGGTTAAGCGGGTACTAACTACTAGATCACGATTGTCACTAACCTCAGCTAACCGCCAAACCAGGCTCTAATAGAATAATAGTAAGACCTTGACAATCACCAGACCGAACAACTACTAACCAAACTGCATTGTGGTTAACTCTTTCTAATTGTCAAACTACACTGAGGAACACCGATGAAGTTACAAATAACAACTGCCAAATCTCCATAACTAGAGCTATATCCAAGCGATAACAACTAGATCTATTAGGCAGGCAGAACGCCAAACCAAACTACCAGTCTGCCAGTCCTGTCTGCTAGACATGTCTGACAGCCCTGTACACCCGACCGCCCAGACTCCACATGTTCAACAACACTTATGTGGAATGATCACTCGCGAGCCTGAAAGATGAATACTTTGCACCACAAGAGAGGCTTCAGGTAGTAGATAACTGAAAGAATTGGTTTCAAGATATCCTAAACACCTAGAGGGGGGGGGTGAATAGGTTCAATTTCTTTTTATTAAGGCAGACAGTATATTTTACTAGTAATTAATCTATGCAACAACTATCACATCACAGATTTAAAGAAAACACAATCAACGCAGCATACACATAGATTTATAGTGGCTCCCCAAGTGATGGGTACATCCACTTTCCCCCTTCGCCTATCTAGCAGTATACTAGATTCGACCTAACTTCCTTCTTCCTTCTCAGATACTCAGATCTTACAACTCAGAACCCAGAATGGTTCCTACAGCTCAGACTTCAGCAATTCCTACAACTCAGATTCTTCCAGAGAATCCTACCTCAGAGTGAGTCCACACTCCTACAACTCAGGCAATCAAGCCCTACCTCAGCCTCTTCCAACAGGCCTACAGCTCAGAGAAATTAATCCCCTACCTTAGACACTCAGCCCTACCTTAGCATTTATAATCTTAGGCTTACAACTCAAAAAGATAACTCTCTTACACTCAGATCTATAAAAGATCCTACAGAAAATTGATAACAAAATGAAAAAATCCTTCACCCGGGTAGAGAGAGAAAAGGGTGAAGGCTTCTTGATCAGTTCTTGATAGATTTGACTGCTTAAGATCCAACCTGTCTTAGCTTCTTCAAAGCTTCTTGAATCTGAATAAATTAAGGTTGACCTTCTTGTGAAGTTGGAGATGATCCTCAATCCAGCTTCTTTTAGAATTTGATCTGAAATCTTCTTACAGACTTGTTCAGAATCTGCCTTCTCTTGATGACTTGAAGATGATAAGTCCTTTCTTCTTAGATCTCTCTCCTCTATCTTCTCTTTTTTGTATTGATGATAGAACATGTCTTTATATAGATTCATCTTAGGTTACCGGCTGATCCGGTTTATAACAGCCTTCTGACAGCTCTGACAGATGCAACTGTTTTGTTAGTTATGAGAGCTGTCAAATCTTCGGTCGTGACACCTGATACCTTAATGTACTCTATCTCAGCAGAACAATGTCGAGACAATACTCCAAAAGTGTCAACATAAATAGACCATGTGTCGACACAATTCTTGATGATGTCGACACAGCTCTCATAGTGTCGACATAGCCCTTCTTTATCTACTCGACACAGCTTCTGTGGAATGTGTCGGCACAAGTTCTATGTGTCAACACAACAGCTTCTAGCCTCGACAAAGTTTGTGTTGGCAGAATTCTGGTGTGTGTCAACACAAGTCCTGTGTGTCGACACAAGTCCTGTGTGTCGACACAAGTGTTGTCGACATAATTCTGGAATGTGTCGACACAAGTCCTGTGGGTCGACACAGTTGTTGTCGACAGATTTTCTGTGTGTCGACACAAGTCCTATGTGTCGACACAATTTGGCTCCTGGTTTCGACACAGCCTTTCCCAAGTGTCGAGACTTGTACTTAGAAAATTTTCCTGCATTTCCTTAACCTGCACATTTAAACTCAACATCCCATCAAATACACATTGATGTATTTCATTAAGTTAGGTGAGGCTTCTCCAAATCAGGTACACATTTTCCAATATACCCAACAATCTCCCCATATTTGGATAAGTCATAACCCTTAGTCAATGATATACATCACTTATAATAAATCAAAGATTATGATGTAAACAAGTATTTCAAAGACAAGAGTAACCATAAGCAGTCATAGCATGTATCAATATTATCACAGAATGTGTTATAATATAATAAACATGCATCACAAAATTTTAAGTATCCAATATCAAATTAAAACTAAACCAAGGAATTTATTAATATATGTTCAGCAATACAAGGATTTAGTCCAAAATTTTACATTGACCTAAGCCTAGACCATCTAATTCTAGGATTGATCATGCTCCTTGATAACAATTCCTTTGCCAGACTGAATCCTAGCTTGTACATTAGCTGCAGTGTCATCAGCCGACTTTTTTTTCTTTAAGATCCTTCTTCTTGAGTTCTTCAGCCTTGACCTTTTGCCTTTCAAAATAATGATAAGGCTTTGGAAAATATTTGCTTGGCTCCACAGAAGTAGCAGGTATCTTCCCAGCTTTGAGGTCTCTTTTGAACTAATATATGACATCTTGCCGCTTCTGATATTTGCTCCATTCTTGTTCAGAATACAACTTGCCTCTATCATGCATGTTGTCTTTAACAGCTTGGCAGGTAGTGAGAATAATGTTTCTGGAGGTGGGACTCCATTTTTCAAAATCAGGCTTTAATTCAGCCTACTATCTAAACCTTTTCTTAGAAAGTTGAGCTTCTTACTCTCTTTTCAAAGCAGCTTCAGACATTTCAACCTTTTCAATAATGATAGTTTGTGCCTCCTTTGGAGGACTATACATTTGTTGTACTACATATTGAATGCCCTCAAAATCAGTAGGTGGATAAATAATTTGAGCTACATCCTACTGAACCCCTTCATTGGAAGCCGGTTGAATGCCTGATTCAGCAGTGTTATCATCATCACACAGGGGTGGATAACCAAGAGTTGCTCTGATAGCATTAGTGATCCATTTAGCATGATCAGAGCCTGCATTGACTAATACCCTCTCTCCCTTTATGACTTCTCGTTCAATATGGTCTCTGAGATCATCTTTTTGAAATTGGATCTGATCAGCTAGATAACTGGTGCCTTCTTTATAGAATGATCTGAACTTCTGCAGCTAATCATCAATGACCTTTTGAGAGGCTTGGATAGCAGTGTGAAAATCAGCCAAATCTGCTTTGAGTTGTTTATCATACTCAAACTTTTCTTTAGTAATGTTTTTAGTGAAAGCAGTTGCTTTATTCTTAAGTTCTGTTACAATAACGTTGTGGGATTCTGTTAGATTGTCATTCATTCTGATTTGGTTTTCCAGAACATAGTCTTGTTTAACTGCAATATCATTTATCTGAGTCTTGATCTCTTTTTGTTGTTTGGTCAGGTAGACAACATCATGACCCCCCTTTTGAAAGCATTCAGTCATTTATATCTTGTTCAGATTGAATTCAAATCTGATGGATTTGATTTCCTAGGCCAAGGTAGATTGCAGTTCTTTATTACTTTCATCAACATATTTTTCAAGAGATAGCCTTTGCTCATCCATCTTTATTTGCAGTTTCACCAAAAGTGAACTGAAGTCTACCAATGGAGCTGCTGTTTGTGGGACAGTCTGCAAGGCTTTCTTATATCCAGAGCTCCTTTTCCTTAATTCCACAAGTTTTCTCTTCTTTTACCTGGAGGCTTCTTCATCTTCAGAGGAATCAGATGAACATTCTATATTCACAGTGTCGTTTGGACTTGTGGCAATAATGGGCATCTCTTTTTCTGCTCTTGGCAGCTCCCCATCAGTTCTTGCTCCTAGTAAATCAGGAAACAACTCTTCTAGAGTTACCTCTTATTGCATTTGAACTGGTGGAATAACATTCTCTTTCATAGCAGATGGACTTCCTTCAAATTCAAAAGTCTCTTCCATTGTATTGTCATGTCCAGGGACATTGTCTTGGTTAGTCTGATTAACATCATTCATATGCACATCTAGTGCATCATTCTCAGTGTCTATAGTAGTTTTATTTATGTCCTGGACTACCTCAAGTATATATTGAGTAGCTGCTTCACTATCCAATGCAGCTGTGTGGTCAGTTGGCTCTTGCACAATAGTGTCCTTTGAATGTGATGACACTTATTGAGCTGGAACTGGAGAAAGCTCATTAGCTCCCCCTTGATGAGGCTCTTCCTGGACCTAATCCACTGAGATGTTGGTGGCAGGAATCTGCTCCCCCTGTACCTGACTATCAGTCACAGTTTCTTGAGCAGGAGATTTGCTAGTCCTTTCTGCTCCTTCTTCATCTGAGCTAAAAACAACTACTTCTTCTGAATCACTAGATGATTCAGCTGGCTTCTGTTGAGTTTTCTTCTTTGTCTGAACTTGTTTCTGGGGTTTCTGGGGTGTAGAGACATCGTTGGTCAATACCCTATCCCATCTGGACAGTATTCTTAAGTCCATTCTCCTCATGTGATTAATTTTAGAGCCTATAGTTTGATTCATCACTTCTGGAATATTCAAGGCCAGATACAGGCTTAGTATTCTGCCCAAATTAGGTCTCTTGATTCCTTCTTTGATCTTGTCAAAGACAATAGCAGACCAGTTTGAATTCACCTTGAAGATAACTCTGATCATGAGATTGAACATATAGGCTGAAATCATATCATGTCCTCCTGATTTACATAGAATAACCTTCCCTATATTATTTGACAGGAATTTGCCCTGGGAATTCATTCCCTTCATGTTCATGGATGATCCAATCTTGGTAGTGGGATCCAGTCCACACCATTGGAGAGCATCTTTTGTCATAGAGGATGCTATGTCATCGTCTTCCTTAATCCTGGGAAGCTGTAGTGTCTTCCTTAAACTCTTATGGGTGAGTTTGACCATGGTTCCTTGAACAGATGACTTAATTTTCAGGCTCGTCAAATCCATTGATGCTGCCAAGAAGAATTCAAGAACCTCCTTCTTCCATATCCAGGTAGGTTCTGAGACTAAGTAGTCCAATCCATTTTTTGTGATTAGGGTAACCACACCCTTGATTTCTGGCGTGGCAGTCTCAAAAGCATGACAAACCAGTTCATAGCCCTCGTTGATGTTCTCTTCCATCTTTGGCACCATTAGGGATTAGAGAGAGAGAAGAAGGAAGATGAAGGCTTGTCGACACAAAGGTTTGGTCTCGAGAATACTGAGAGTGTAGTCGACAGGGTTTTACTTCCACCTATTTATATGTTTTTAAACAAAGAAGGTCAAAAGGCGGGTTAAAATACACTTATTGTGTCGACACTGTTAAGATTGTGTCGACACAAACTATTAAAGTCTCGACTGAGAATGTAAAGGTATTATAATACTATGTGTCGACACCATCTGCGATGTGTCGACACAGACAACCTTAAGAGTTTACACTAATTTCTGTGTGTCGACACAGATGACTGTATGTGTCGACACCAGTATCTAAGTGTCAGGAAAGCTATGTGTCGACACCAAATTATGAGTGTCGACATAATCTTCTTGATGTGTCGAAAGAATTTTCCTTATGTGTTGACACCAACTACTAAGTGTCGACACCTATGTTTTTATGTGTCGACACAAATGTACTTAGTCAAATTTGTCAACCTATTCTAAGTTTAGCACGCCAAATTCAGTTTTAAAGTAATTGAATTTAGTTTCATCCAGCGGTTTGGTGAACATGTCAGCAATTTGATAATTAGTGTTGACAAATTCTAAGCTTATGTCTTCTTTTTCAACATGATCTCTAAGGAAATGAAACCTGATTTCTATGTGCTTAGTTCTGCTATGAGAAACAGGATTTGTAGCAATAGATATGGCACTAGTAGAATCACAAAATAATGGAGTTCTACTTACCTTGATGTCATAGTCTTCAAGTTGATGTTGTATCCATAACAGCTGAGCGCAGCAACTGCCTGCGGCTATATATTCCGACTCAGCAGTGGATATAACCAAACTTGTCTGCTTTTTGCTGCTCCATGACACCAATCTTCCACATAGAAACTGACATGTTCCAGTGGTGCTTTTCCTATCTTCTTTGCATCCTGCAAAGTCTTGAACCCTTTGTAAGCTGCATAGGCAAGGAACAGCCTTATTGCTTCCAACCTTGCCACTGAGGAAAATGTCTGGTCAAAGTCTATTCTTTCTTTCTATCTGTAGCCCTTTGCCACCAGTCTTGCTTTATTCTTGACTATAATGTCATTTTCATCTAACTTGTTCCTGTAGATCCACTTAGTCCCTATGACATTGTGATTCTTTGGTTTAGGAACCAACTTCCAGACTTTGCATCTTCTGAATTGATTCAGCTCTTCCTGCATGACATCAATCTAATTTGGGTCTTGTATGACCACTTCAAATTTCTTGGGTTCCATCTGGGACAGGAAACTTGAGCAAAGAATTGTGTTCAAGTTCTTGCTCCTTATCTGAACACCATGACTTGGATCACCAATAATTTGGTGTGCTGGATGATCCCTTAGGTGTCTAATTACTGGAGGCAATCTATCCACAGCTTGATTTCCTCCAATCTCCCCATCAAGTTGTACTTCATTGCCTTCATCATTAGCTTGTGAGTCTTATACTCCCCCTGGATAACATCCATTATTTTTCTCATCCTGTCTTGCAGGTTGGTCTTCACTAATGGTTAGCTTGTCCATCTTTTCCTTCAAGCCTATAGAGCTACAAGAAGTACTAGACAACTCACAGTTGATTAGCTTATATTCATCAAAGACTACATGGACAGATTCTTCTACTGCTTGAGTAGTCAAGTTGTAGACCATGTATGCCTTAATGTTATTGTTGTACCCAATAAATATCCCTTCTTGGGTTTTGACAGCAAACTTAGTTAAATAAGACTTGTCATTGTTAAGTACATAACACTTACTACCAAAGATCCTGAAATAAGATATATTTGATTTTCTGCCTTTCATAATCTCATAGGGTGTCTTCTTGTGACTTTTGGTGATGGAAGCTCTATCGAGAACATGACATGCAGTGTTTACTGCCTCAGCCCAGAAGTATCCTGCGAGAGAAGTGTCACTTAGTAGTATTCTGCCAGCCTCAATAAGAGTTCTATTCTTACTTTCAGCAATATCATTTTGCTGGGGAGTTTTAGGTGAGGAGAACTCTTGATAAATCCCTAGTTCTTCACAAAATCTTGTCATGCATTCATACTGAAATTTAGTCATGTGGTCACTTCTGATTTTGACCACTGAATTGTTAAGTTCATTCTGAATTTGCCTGACAAAATTGTGGAAGACAGTAGGGGTTTCAGATTTCTGCCTCAGGAATAAAACTCATATAAATCTAGAATAGTCATCCACAACCACAAAGGTATAGACTTTCCTACCTAGAATATGAACTGACATAGGACCAAATAGATCCATATACAGGAGGTACAAACACCTCACTGAATCTTTGGCATCAAGACTGTGAAAGGATGTCTTGGTCTGTTTGCCTTTTTGACAAGCTGAACAAACACCCTCCTTGATGCACTTGACCTGAGGATCATTCCCCACTAACTCTTTAGTAAAGAGTTGACCTATAGTCTTGTAGTTAAGGTGAGCAAGCCTCTTGTATCATTTGACACAATGAGAAGCTTTCTCATCTGCAACTAGGCAAACAGGATAATATTTATTCTCACATACAAAATTTAGATAATAAACATTTCCTTTTCTATAACCTAACAAGATGTTCTCTTGATCACTTGTCCTTCGAATCTGACACTCATTCTTAATAAGAGAAGTGTTATAACCAAGATCACTTAGTTGGCTTATGCTTATTAGGTTATGTTTTAGACCTTTCACATAAGCCACTTGAGTGATAGTTATAGAGCTATTGGAAATGTTACCAAACCCTTCGATGACCCCTTTTTCAGATCCACCAAAGATCACTTTGGGTCTATTCTCTATGGGAGAGTAGTCCTTCAGCATCCTTCTTATTCCAGTCATGTGCCTGGAATATCCACTGTCCAAGTACCATATTGGGGTATGACCACTTGGACTCACCTGCATCAAATAAAATTACTTAACCTTAGAACCCCAATAATTATTGGGTTCTAGGTTCAGGTTAGACTGAAATTTGACATGCTTGTCTGCAGCCTTTCTGACAGGTAAGCTGACATTTTTCTTGATAGTAGTGTTGTGCCAATAATTAATGGCATAATGACCCACTTTGCCATAATACCATCACTCATATCTATTGTATCTTCTTTTAAGTATAGTCTTAATAGCATTGCTGTCAGCAGTCCTTAAAACTGTAGGTACAGTGGTCATTTTATCGAGTGATGGGGCTGGTGCATCAAACATTGATGATTCATAAAGAACATGGTGTGTTTGTTCATGGGCTGCCCTATTGGCATTTGCACCCTTGTCATTCTGATCACCAAGCTTACTGTTACCATGTATGATGTCATGATCATATCTGTTAGTAGGCTGCATCACTTTCCTGAAAGAAATAGGAGTTTTGGAGGCTAGTGGCTTAACTTGGGCTTTGCCTTTTATTTTAGAATTAGCTGCCCTAGTTCTTCCCTTGAAGCCTAATCCTGTCTTACCCTTTTGGAGGATGAAGTCATCAATTAAGGGTAAGACTGAATTTGGCTTTGAGAATTTAACCACAAGATCCTTCTCTCTTTGAAGTCTGACTTCCAGACACCTGATTTGATCATTTTTTATTGTAATTGTACCCATCTGAATAAAAGTTATGTTTTTCAGTTTGGCAACTTCATTCAACTTCAAATCCAGCATTTTTATTGAATCTGATGCAGCCAATTTAAGAGATGCAATTTTCTTAGCCTGTTCCTTGTTAAGGATTCTGCTTCTCTTAAGAGCTTGCAACAAGTCACCATACTCATCAATTAATTGATGAACAAACCCTTCAGATTCAGAACCATCCTCATCTCTTGATGCATATGCTTCTGATTCTGATCCAGTGTAATAATCAGAAACTGAAGATAGGTTGTTTACCTTACTGGGACCAGACAGATCCTGTCACTGATCTTCCTCAGACATAGCCATCAGCCCTTTGCAATGAAGATCTTCAATCTCATTGATAGAGTCCAGCATTTGTAAGAATTCTATCTCTTCTAAATCCTCTTCAGTTGTGAACAGTCCAATATATGCTACAACTTCAGCTTCAGAATCTGATGATGAGGAGTCAGTCCAGCTTATCTGCTTCTTTGCAACAAAGGATCTCTCCTTCTTGCCCTTATATTGATGTTTCTTCTTGTCATTAGATTCCTTTCTTTTATCAGGGCAGTCAGCAACAACATGTTCAGTCCTGTTGTAACAATAGCAAACAATCTTAGAAGAAGTTAATTTGCTAGGTTTAGTGTCATACCTGTCCTTTTTAGTGGATTTCGTTTTCTGGTAATAATCATCCTTGGACTGTGAGGAGGATGACTTGGTTCTCCACTATTTTTTTTCAAGAATCTTTGGAATTGCCTTGTGAAGGTAGCAAAGTCTTCATCAGAATTAGGGTTGTCTGATGTGTTGTTGTCAGAATTATCTGAGTTAACTTCAGCAGCTTTCCTAGGAGGAGATGGAGATATCCTCCTTTCCTTCTTTGGGGCTTCAACCTTGAAAGCCACAAATTTCTCTTTGTACTCAGACCTATTGCTTTTCTCCTCCTCCTTTCTGGAAATAAGCTGCATCTCATATGATAGCAGTTTTCCAAATAGAGTTGGAGGAGAGGTGTCTGCAAGTTTGGCCACTTCCCTGATGACACATATTTTGGTATCCCAGTACTTGGTTAGTGACCTGAGAAACTTATCATTGAGCTCATATGTGCTAAAGACTCTTCCATATGACATTAGCACATTCACTATTCTGAAGAACTTCTTGTAGCACTCAGAGTTGCTGTCAATCTTGGTTTGTTTAAAGCTGTCATATTCTTGATTTACCATAGACTTTCTGTCCTCTCTTACTTCTTCTAATCCCTACATGTAGACAATCAAAGTGTCCCACATATCCTTGGAGGTTTTGTAGTGAACCATATTTTGGAAGGTTGAGTCATCTATACCACTAACTATTATGTTCTGTGCTCTCTTATCCATAGTGGCTAAGATGATCGCATCCTTTGTCATTTTAGAGTAGCTTTTTGGAGTCCTGAGATTGGCATCAAGAACTGAGATGTTCATATGAATGAATGGCCCTTCTTTGACTGTGATGTAAATTCTTGGGTCAGAAGCTTCCATGAACAATCTGACTATCTCTTTCCATATGCCAAAAATTTCTTTTCTACAGATAGATAGTTTTATGGATCCAAGTTCCTTGTGAGTTTCACCTGAACCCATTTTGATTATAACTGTTAACTGCCCTATAGATCAACTCATACTGTTAAGTCTAATCTTGAGCAACCTGGCTCTGATACCACTTGAAAGAATTAGTTTCAAGATATCCTAAACACCTAGGGGGGTGAATAGGTTCAATTCCTTTTTATTAAGACAGAGAGTATATTTTACTAGTAATTAATCTATGCAACAACTATCACAACATAGATTAAAAGAAAACACAACCAACACAGCATACACACAGATTTATAGTGGTTCCCCAAGTGATGGGTACATCCACTTTCCCCCTTCACCTATCTAGCAGTATACTAGATTCTGCCTAACTTCCTTCTTCCTTCTCAGATCCTCAGATCTAACAACTCAGAACCCAGAATGGTTCCTACAGCTCAGACTTCAGCAAGTCCTACAACTCAGATTCTTCCAGAGAATCCTACCTCAGAGTGAGTCCACACTCCTACAACTCAAGAAATCAAGCCCTACCTCAGCCTCTTCCACCAGGCCTACAGCTCAGAGAAATTAATCCCCTACCTAAGGCACTCAGCCCTACATCAGCCTTTATAATCTTCGGCTTACAACTCAGAGAGATAACTCTCTTACACTCAGATCTATAAAAGATCCTACAGAAAAATTAATAACAAAATGAATAAATCCTTCACCCAGGTAGAGGGAGAAAAGGGTGAAGGCTTCTTGATCAGTTCTTGATAGATTTGACTGCTTAAGATCCAACCTGTCTTACCTTCTTCAAAGCTTCTTGAATCTGAACAAAGTAAGGTTGATCTTCTTGTGAAGTTGGAGATGATCCTCAATCCAACTTCTTTCAGAATTTGAACTGAAATCATCTTGCAGACTTGTTTAGAGTCTGCCTTCTCTTGATGACTTGAAGATGACAAGTCCTTTCTTCTTAGATCTCTCTCCTCTGTCTTCTCTTTTTTGTATTGATGATAGAACATGTCTTTATATAGATTCATCTGAGGTTACCGGCTGATCCGATTTATAACGGCCTTCTGACAGCTCTGACAGATGCAATTATTTTGTTAGTTATGACAGCTGTCAAGTCTTCAGTCGTGACACCTGATGCCTCAATGTACTCTATCTCAGCAGAACAATGTCGAGACAATACTCCAAAAGTGTCAACACAAATAGGCCATGTGTTGACATAATTCTTGATGATGTTGACACAGCTCTCATAGTGTCGACATAACCCTTCTTTATCTACTCGACACAGCTTCTGTGGAATGTGTCGACACAAGTTCTGTGTGTCGACATAACACTTCTAGTCTCGACAAAGTTGGTGTTGACAGAATTCTGGTGTGTGTCGACACAAGTCCTGTGTGTCGACACAAGTGTTGTCGACAGAATTCTGGAATGTGTCGACACAAGTCCTGTGTGTCGACACAGTTGTTGTCGACAAATTTTTTATGTGTCGACACAAGTCCTGTGTGTCGACACAATCTGGCTCCTGGTGTCGACACAGCCTTTCCCAAGTGTCGACACTTGTACTTAGAAAATTTTCCTGCATTTCATTAACCTGTACATTGAAACTTAACATCCCATCAAATACACATTGATGAATATCATTGAGTTAGGTGAGGCTTCTCCAAATCAGGTACACATTTTTTAATGTACCCAACAATAACTCTTTTTCTGACTAGAGAGGAAGGTGGAATTGGGATATAACTTGCCTTTGGCAAGTTGAGTCAGAGCTGAAGGCAGAGCTTGAGGACTTGCAGACGTCACTTCAGATAGAGAAATCCTTGGTGGAGAAAACTGTACAGCCGCTAAAGAGTGTACAAGGAGATGCTACTCGTTTGAGGTAAAAGTCCACCTAGTGTCAACTATCTTCACCTATGGGGGGGGGGGGAATAGGTGACGTGCAGCGTTTTTGCGGAATTTAAATTGTACCTGCACACGAAAATAAAACAACACAGCACAACAGAGTACACAAGCTATTTATAGTGGTTCCCCGACTTGGGTACATCCACTTTCCCCCTTCGACCTATCTCCCAATAAGGGACGACTCGGTCTCTTCACCAACAGGATTGAAATTCAATCCTTGCACTATCGGAAGGAACCCTTCCACACGTAGGAGTCAACACTCCCACAACACGGGTTGCACCCAACCCTTACAACATGGAACCACCGTTCCTTTACAACAAAAATAAAATAGAATGTACAAGAGATACAAACTACGTTTGGAGACAAGGGTGTCCCTCTTTGTTGACGACGTGTTCTTGAAGTCCACAAAGAGTACACAACCCTAGATCTCTCTTGGAGAGGATCTCCCTAGAGCCGGCGACGGCAAGATGGGCGGCGGCACGGTTCACGGGTTCGGCGGCGACGACGATGTGCGGCTGCTGTACTTTGGAGATCCAAACTTCGTAGCGAAGCTAGCTAGGTCTACCAACGGTCACACGAGGATTGGTCGTCTCGATCGATTCGGACGGGGAAGTTTTTCACGATCAACAAATCGAGAGACAAGAGATCTCTGGATAGACGCGTGAGACTCTAAGCTTGGCTAAGCTTCTGTCGCCGGAGGATCATGAAGAATCGCGATCAACAGCGGCGACCAACTAGCGCGAGCGGCGACGGCGGCGGCGGAGCAGTTTCACGATTTTAGGGTTAGCTCGTGCTCGGCTTCTTTCTGTGTATTTTATTCCATAGTCCTACTGTTCAAAAATAATCTGTATTTATACTGTAGACCACTCAGTATGACCGTTGTGGGTCCCATAAATAGAAACCCAAAATCCGGTTCAAGATAACGCCAGCGGCAGAATACGGTTCAGGGAGTTCCAGAAAAATGCCCAAGTAAAAATCGGCGAGAATCAAAAGTGAGTCTCGTCGAATCGTCGAGAATCAAAGGTGATTCTCGACGATTCGGCGAGAATCAAGGATGATTCTCGTCGAAGTTGACTTGGCTGCACGCACTGATTCAGCCCGGGTCGAGATGGCGAGAATCACCAAGTGATTCTCGCCGATTCTTACTTAGAATCAGAGTTGCTTGCCTTGAAGTGTAGATGGATCGAGTCGGCGAGAATCAGCCACTGATTCTCGACGATTCGGCGAGAATCACTAGTGATTCTCGCCGAATCGGCGAGAATCACTTGGTGATTCTCGTCGATTTTCACTTAGACGAATTTTCGTCTTTCCACCCATGATGAGCTCCTTAACCCATCCTTGCTCCTTGTCTGCTCTTGCAAGATTACAGCCCTGTACTTGATAGTAAGTGCACTCCAATAGAGAGAGTACACGTAGGCCAACACATTGATCTGCTCAACGAGGGATTACGTCGTGCAGACTCGTGTATATTGACCTACTGCACCCTGACATTGGTGTGCACTTCGCGTGGAATAACTGTAAGCACAACTTGAAATAATTTGTCAAAAACATTGCCTATTTACCTTAGCTTGTTCAGGGGCTTCTTCAAATCAGGTACGTTATGGATACAATACCCAACAATCTCCCCCTATTTGAAGAAGCCTAAACCCTACAAGCTAAGGTGAATAAAGTGTATAGGAATGAAAATCATAAACTTGAAATTGAGGTGAGTGAGTTATTCATTATCAATACCAATTTCTTGGGAGCAAGCTTGGAGCCACCTTAGCCTTAGCCGAGAGGGTAATCTCCCCCTTTTCGGCTTCTGCAAATCGGGATCTGTAGCATTTGACCCCTTGCTCCCCCTCAGTTCTTGCACTAGTGCTCATACTTGAGTACCTTGCTCCCCCTCAGTTCTGGCGCCTGTGCTCAACTTGAGTACCTTGCAGCGGCTCCCTCTAGATGCATGATCCTGGAGCTTCTGCAGTCTTCATTCTTCATAATTGAGCATACCCAATTCAGTTTTGAAGAGACTGAACTTGGCTTCGTCTAAGTTCTTTGTGAATATATCTGCAATCTGCTTGTCCGTGGGGACATAACAGAGAGAAATGTACTTGTTCTCCACGTGCTCCCGAATGAAGTGGTATCGCACTTCAATATTCTTCGTTTTGCTGTGCGATACCGGGTTGTTGGCAATTGCAATCGCACTGGATGAGTCGCAGTACATTGGAACTTCCTTGAACTGAAGGTCGTAGTCGGCTAACTGGTTTCTGATCCATAGGAGTTGTGCGCAACAGCTGCCTGCCGAGATGTACTCAGACTCTGCTGTGGAGGTTGCAACACAATTCTGTTTCTTGCTATTCCATGAGACAAGCCTTCGTCCGAGGAATTGACACATCCCGGAGGTGCTTTTCCTGTCATCCCTACTCCCTGCAAAATCAGCATTTGAAAAACCTATTAGCTCGACATCATTGTTTCTCGGGTACCACAAGCCAAGATTGGGAGTACCTTTAAGGTATCTTAGAATTCGCTTTGCAGCGACATAGTGAGATTCCTTAGTGTTCACCTGATATCTGGCACAGACACATGTGGAGAACATGATATCCGGTCTACTGGAAGTAAGATAGAGCAGGGATCCAATGATGCTTCTGTATTTGGTTTCATCGAAAGGTTTACCTTTCTCATCCTTATCCAGAGACATAGTGGATCCCATTGGAGTCCTCATAGAGGTTGCACTCTCCATACCGAATTTCTTAAGGAGTTCATTTGTGAACTTCGTCCGAGAGATGAAGATTCCATCCTCAGACTGTTTCACTTGAAGTCCCAAGAAATACTTGAGCTCTCCCATACTGCTCATTTCAAACTTTCCTTGCATAAGTTTAGAAAACTTTTTGCAAAGATTGTTGTCCGTTGAGCCGAATATTATGTCATCGACATAGATTTGCACCAGCAAAATCTTGCCTTTGACTTCCCTGAGAAACAATGTTTTATCTATTTTACCTCTAGAGAACTTGTTCTCAAGAAGAAAACTAGATAAAGTCTCATACCAAGCTCGTGGAGCTTGTTTTAACCCATATAAAGCTTTATTAAGAAAATAGACATGATTGGGAAAAGTTGGATCGACAAAACCTGGGGGTTGAGCGACGTATACTTCCTCTTTCAGGTCTCCATTCAGGAATGCTGATTTCACATCCATTTGATAAACTGTGAATCCTTTGTGCGAAGCATACGCTAGGAACAATCTCATTGCCTCGAGCCTTGCTACTGGTGCGAAGGTCTGGTCGAAGTCAATCCCCTCCTCCTGTCTGTAACCTTGAGCCACCAGCCTTGCCTTGTTATTTATGATGACACCATGTTCATCCAGCTTATTTCTGAAGATCCACTTGGTGCCAATCACATTCTGCTTGTATGGCCTGGGAACTAGCGTCCAAACGTTGCAACGTTCGAATTAATGTAGTTCATCTTGCATGGCCAGAATCCATGCCACATCTTTGTTCGCCTCGTCGAACTTCTTTGGCTCAACCTGTGACAGGAAGCTAAGATGCAGTACTTCGTTAATAGTACCTCTACGAGTTCTGACACCGACACGAGGATCTCCGATGATCTGATCTCTAGGATGATCCCTCACGTGCCGGAGCTCTAGAAGTCTGGCGTCTGGAGCTTCGACTACTTCTTGGGCCTCTCCTTCTTCTAAGAGATTTGTTCCATTTTCATCTTCAACATTTCCAGATGACGTGGAGGTGGAAACTTTGACGTACTTAGGAGTGTCATCTTTAGCGGTCTCATCCAGACTCAGCTGTTCAAGTCGTGCACCTGCATCTTCAAGAATACCACTGGAAGAATTGCTGTTAAGCAAACTTCCTTCATCAAATACAACATTTATTAATTCTTCTACCACTAGGGTTTTCTTATTGAAGACCCTATATGCCCGACTGTGGGAACTATAGCCCATGAATATGCCTTCGAAGCATTTTTTACCAAATTTAGTACGCGGGTACTTCCCATTATTCAGTACATAACATCTGCAACCAAAAATCCTCAAGTAGGACATGGTTGGTTTCCTGCCTTTCAGAAGCTCGTAAGGCGTCTTACGATAATGCTTGTTGATCAATGCTCGGTTTTGTACATGACAAGCTGTATTGACAGCCTCTGCCCAGAAGTATTCCGGGAGAGAAGCGTCTTTCAACATTGTCGTGCAGGATTCAATGAGAGTTCTATTTCTCCTCTCCGCAACTCCATTTTGCTGAGGAGTACACGAGGAGGAAAATTCATGAAAGATACCTTGTTCTTCACAAAACTCTGTCATAGCACCAGATTCGAATTCTGTTCCATGGTCACTTCTGATTTTGACCACTGAGCAGTTAAATTCGTTCTGAACCTGCTTGACAAAGCTAGTGAAGATGTCAAACGTATCTGACTTTCGTTTCAAAAAGAACACCTATGTAAACCGAGAATGATCATCAACTATCACTAGCGTATAGGACTTGTCTCCCAAGCTATGAACTTGCATTGGACCAAACAAGTCCATATGTAAAAGGTAAAAACATCGGGAAGAGTCTTTGTCTGCAATGCTCTTAAAGGTAGCCCGAGTCTGTTTGCCCATCTGGCATGCAGGACAGGGGCTATCTTTGATGCACTTGATACTGGGAGCATCCCTTACTAAGTTCTTAGAAAACAACATACTAATTGTCTTGAAATTAATATGTGCCAATCTCTTGTGCCATTGGTCACAACGAGATGCCCTGCCAGTTGCCACAAGGCATACGGGGGTAGATGAATCTACACTGAGAAAATCTAAGCAGAAGATATTTCTGCTCCTAATGCCTGATAATACCGTCTCAAAAGAGGTACGTGAAATTATCAGACATTTATCCTTGCAGAACTTAACGTCATAACCTTTGTCACATAACTGACTTACACTGATCAGGTTATGGTTTAACCCTTCAACATAAGCCACGTCGGTGATAGAGATTATACCGTTGGAAATCATACCGTAACCTCTGGTGACTCCTCGATCTGACCCTCCAAAGACGACTTTAGGTCCATTCTCGACTGGAGTGTAATCACGCAGCAGGCTTCTTGTCCCAGTCATATGCCGGGAGCATCCACTGTCCAAATACCAGATCGGCGTTTTGGTGGCCTTTGGACATTCCTGCAAAACATAATTAATTTCCCTTAGGAACCCAATCGAACTTGGGTCCTAGATTCCTGGTTAGCATACTCCCCCTCGGTTGGTTAACCCTACGAGTGGTCGGCCTCGCATTGCTAACATAGGGAGTCTCGTAATACCTTGGATTAAACCAACAATCCACGGCAAAGTGACCGACTTTGCCACAACACCAACAATCGAATCTGTTGTACCTCTTCCTAGGCTCCTGCCTTACCCTGGGAATGGTGGGTACAGCTGGGGCCTTGGATCTGGAGGTGGAGGCCTCATGGTGACAGCAGTCACATGACTTCGTCACCTTCTGTATAACAGGCTTGGCTTTTGGTGCCTGCTTTCCCTTATGGCCGCTAGAGAATTGACCATAATTTCCCATGTGGATTTCCTCATAAGGTGCCTTGAGGGCACTCTCACCGAAGTCCCGGGGAAAGGTCCAATCATCATATCAGCTCTTTGGCTTTGCAACCGAGGGCCGGAAATGATGACCAAAGGTTGACTCAAAGTCATGTTGGTTGCAAGGAAAGCTAGGCTTTCTGAACGCAACAGTACTGAGCGGAACCTTTCCCTTTTCATCAGCAGAGGCCTTCTTGGCGGCCTTATTCTTCCTCTGGTTCCTGTTTCTCCTGGATGAGGAACCAGATACCCCTACATGCCCCAAGCCAGCTCCTTTGGCCTGAGCAGAGAAGGTATCAACTACTGGAAGAACAGTTTTTGGCATAGAGAAGCTCTTGACGATCTTCCTTTCTGCCGCAAGTAGTTCTTCCAACTTGTTGACTTCCTCCTGCTTAAGATCAAGGAGTTTAAGAGACTCTGAATGCTTAGAAGTCAGGTCAAGGTGCTCCTGTCGGAGAGAAATCAAACTAGTGACCTCTTCCCTTAGGGATACACACTCACCCTTAAGGAATTTCACTTCCTTTTTCTCAGCCTTCAGTCTCTTACGGCACTCCTCAAAAGTGTTGAGCAGAAGCTCATACTTCTCGAGGAGCTCCGCTTCACGAGCAGAAGGGTTATCCTCAGGTTCATCATCCTGAGACTCAGGATCAGAGTCGGAGTCGGAGAGAGGGGTGTGAGCTTTTACCTTCCCAGTAAATGGGGGACATTCTCCTTCTGAGTCGGAGCGACCCACCAGCCCGAAGTAGGCTTCCTCATCATCACTGGAGTCTGAGGAATCAGACTCGCTCAGTGTCTTTGGCCTTTTAGCGATGTAGCTCCGCTCTTTCTTCTTATCTCTCGAAGATTTGTGCTCCTCTTCTTTCCCTTTTTCTCTCTTGCCTTGATAGCAGTCGGCCACGACGTGTCCTGGCTTATTGCATCCAAAGCAAATAATGTCAGATGAGCGATGTTTGTTCGGTTTGGAAGCATACCTATCAGAAGAATAATTTTTCTTCTGATGCCTGGAGGAGGAGCCGTCTCTCTTTCTTTGATTCCTCATCTTGAGGAACTTCTTGAACTCTCTGGTGATGAGGGAGAAATCCTCCTCCGACAGCTCTGAGCTGGAGGAGCATGGCTCGGAGTCCTCCTCCTCATCCTTTTTCCTGGCATGGTATGAAACTGCACCCTTGCCTTTTCTGGAGTGACTGGCTTTTAGAGCCACAGTCTTTTCTTTGGCTGCAGCCTTCTCTGCTTCTTCTTCTGCTTTCCTGGTATTCAGCTGAAACTCATAGGACATCAGCTTCCCAAACAGAATTTGCGGGTCTGTTTCAGCTAGTCTGCCAAACTCTCGGATGGCGCAGATCTTTGTGTCCCATTCCTTCGTAAGGGACCTAAGGAATTTATCATTGAGTTCACCATTAGTGAACACTCTTCCGTATCCTTTGAGGGCGTTGACAATCTTGAGGAAGTTCTCGTAGGTGACTCCGATCTCTTCCTTAGGCCCTTGTCTGAAGGCCTCATATTTCTGGTTCAGGAGGGATCTCCGATCATCCCTCACTTCATCCGTGCCCTCCATTAGGATGATCAGGCACTGCCAGATCTCCTGTGCTGTCCTGCAGTTGCTGAAGTTTTGCATCATTGAGTCATCAACCGCGCTGACCAGAATGTTTCATGCCTTCTTGTCAAGTCCTACTAGCACCATCTCGTCCTTGTCCATTTCAGAAAGTTTCTTTGGCACTTTCTGCGTAGGATCAATGGTGGATGCCTTAGTGGGGACATAAGGTCCCTCCTCCACGATCATGAAGAGTCGAGGATCAACTGCTTCCATGTAGAACCTGATCCTTTCCTTCTAGATAGGAAAGTTGAGCCTGGTGCACACTGGGATCTTGCCTGTGTACTTGAGCCCGTCCATAGTAGATGTTTGTCTTCTTCTTAACACTAGTGGCAGGATTCAACTCAAGGTGTTAACCTTTTTGATGAGTAACCTCGCTCTGATACCACTTGAAATTCCACCTAGTGTCAACTATCTTCACCTATGGGGGGGGGGATAGGTGACGTGCAGCATTTTTGCGGAATTTAAATTGTACCTGCACACGAAAATAAAACAACACAACAAAACAGAGTACACAAGCTATTTATAGTGGTTCCCCGACTTGGGTACATCCACTTTCCCCCTTTGACCTATCTCCCAACAAGGGACGACTCGGTCTCTTCACCAACAGGATTGAAATCCAATCCTTGCACTATCGGAAGGAACCCTTCCACACGTAGGAGTTAACACTCCCACAACACGGGTTGCACCCAACCCTTACAACACGGAACCACCGTTCCTTTACAACAAAAATAAAATAGAATGTACAAGAGATACAAACTACGTTTGGAGATAAGGGTGTCCCTCTTTGTTGACGACGTGTTCTTGAAGTCCACAAAGAGTACATAACCCTAGATCTCTCTTGGAGAGGATCTCCCCGGAGCCGGCGGCGGCAAGATGGGCGGCGGCATGGTTCACGGGTTCGGCGGCGACGACGATGTGCGGCTGCTGTACTTTGGAGATCCAAACTTCGTAGCGAAGCTAGCTAGGTCTACCAACGGTCACACGAGGATCGGTCGTCTCGATCGATTCGGACGGGGAAGTTTTTCCCGATCAACAAATCGAGAGACAAGAGATCTCTGGATAGACGCGTGAGACTCTAAGCTTGGCTAAGCTTCTATCGCCGGAGGATCAGGAAGAATCGCGATCAACAACGGCGACCAACTAGCGCGAGCGGCGACGGCGGCGGCGGAGCAGTTTCGCGATTTTAGGGTTAGCTCGTGCTCGGCTTCTTTCTGTGTATTTTATTCAGTAGTCCTACTGTTCAAAAATAATCCGTATTTATACTGTAGACCACTCAATAGGACCGTTGTGGGTCCCATAAATAGAAACCCAAAATCCGGTTCAAGATAACGCCAGCGGCAGAATCCGGTTCACGGAGTTCCAGAAAAATGCCCAAGTAAAAATCGGCGAGAATCAAAAGTCAGTCTCGTCGAATCGTTGAGAATCAAAGGTGATTCTCGACGATTCGGCGAGAATCAAGGATGATTCTCGTCGAAGTTGACATGGCTGCACACACTGATTCAGCCCGGGTCGAGACGGCGAGAATCAGCCAGTGATTCTCGACGATTCGGCGAGAATCACTAGTGATTCTCGCCGAATCGGCGAGAATCACTTAGTGATTCTCGTAGATTCTTACTTAGAATCAGAGTTGCTTTCTTTGAAGTGTAGATGGATCGAGTCGGCGAGAATCAGCCACTGATTCTCGACGATTCGGCGAGAATCACTTGGTGATTCTCGTCGATTTTCACTTAGACGAATTTTCGTCTTTCCACCCATGATGAGCTCCTTGACCCATCCTTGCTCCTTGTCTGCTCTTGCAAGATTACAGCCCTGTACTTGATAGTAATTGCACTCCAATAGAGAGAGTACACGTAGGCCAACACACTGATCTGCTCAACGAGGGATTACGTCGTGCAGACCCGTGTATATTGACCTACTGCACCCTGACATTGGTGTGCACTTCGCGTGGAATAACTGCAAGCACAACTTGAAATAATTTGTCAAAAACATTGCCTATTTACCTTAGCTTGTTCAGGGGCTTCTTCAAATCAGGTACGTTGTGGATACAATACCCAACATGAGGGCCGAGCTAGGGGCTTCGAATGCCGAGGTTGAGAAATTTTGTTTTGAAGAGCGGGTTATAGAGCTAAAGGCCGCATTACTTGCTAAGTATATGGAATCTCTCGACTATATGCAGGATTATTGTTTACTTAGTTAGGAGATCCGGGAGGAGGTCTAGACCAAGGAGGTGGAGCCCCAGATTGAGGATGTGCAAGATGTTACTCTCAGGCGTGGAGTGTTGAAGGCTCTTCGAATGGTGCCTCAAAAGCTTGAGTGTGATGTTTTTGGCCTTGGCTTCGACGATCTTCTTGAGGATGAAAGTTCAGGCTCTGACTTGGGTGTTGATGTAGTGGATGAGTAGTATACTTGCTTCTATATATTTATACAATTTTTGTTATGTTGGTTGTATTTGTTTGCCCTTGCCATTTTGTTGTGGGATCTCGCATTTTGTGGCGATCTTTGTTAGTGGCGTTTCGGGCGCCCTTTTTGTCCTGCGTCTTTGTTTGTTGATTTTTCTAGTGTAAAACCTTTTCTTTAGCTTGTGTGGTGTTAGCACCATTGCTTTGAGCGAGAGTTACGATCTCCTTCTTAGAAGCTCGCGGTTGAAGGAGGAGACCCAGGTGCTGTCTTAACCTACTACCAGGGCAAAGGACACACACTTATAATTGAGTAGTAAGGGGTCAGAACATTGAGCTGGGGGATGTTGTTGATTGGTTAACGATAGGAGGACGAGACCCCACGATGTCTCAATCTACTACCAAAGCAAAGGGCGAGCACTTCTAGTCAGGTAAAGATCAAGATATCTGAATCATGGGGTGTCATTGATGGTGGTGAAGGGCGAGCCTTTCAACCTTGATTTAGAGCAAGCGGCCAAGGCTTTCGCAGGGAAGGACGATTGTGGTTGACAAGAAAAACCATCGCCTGAGAGACATTGAGAGGCATGTAACTTTGATGTAGAAGATGCTCTCTTGTTTGACAGGCACTAGTGGGATGTCTGCAGTTACTTTTGGGTTTTGGCCAGAGGTTATTTTCTTGCTTCCTCTTTCTGGTCTTCTATAGGTTTGACTCTTTAGAGGTGACCTTATCAATATTGGTGATGAATCGATTGAAGAAAAGCTGGGACAATTTTGCAAAATTGCTGACACTTCCCTCATTCAAGGAGTAAAACTAAGCTCGGGCATGCCTTTTTAATGTGATCAGAAATGCTTCACATAAGAGCTTGTCTGAGGAGTTACAAATGTGCATGATAGTCGCATAGTGTATAACATGCATTAGTGGGTCATCTGTTCCATCGAACTTCTCAATGTCAGGAACTCGAAGTCGTGGGGGATGTGGTGTGCCAAGATATCTGGTATAAATGGAGAGAGATCATAAAGAAGACATGCACATGTCAGAGTGTGGCATTATTTTGTTGTTGTCTTTTTGTGATCGAGCCATGAATCACTTTGTGAGTGAGCTCTTTGAATGCACACCTATGTTTTCAATGTTCAGTTGATGATGGGTCTCTGATTCGTGGGTTGAGTGCGTCTAGGTTGAGGAACTATTAGAGTTGTAGAATTCTTTCTCTAGATCATAAGGCTTGTGAGAAGAGTGCTCAGTCGAGACGGAATGTGGTCCGGGTGGTGGAACTCTGACCAGCACGAAAAGTGCAACAAAAGGTTGTATCATTCCTTGATTCCTCAAGAGCACCATAATCTCAGCTTGGTGCTCATTTATTCAGGCAACATGCACATTAAGCGTGTTTTTGAGTGTGACGACAGTCTTCTCATATCATGGTGCGCCGATAAGGGAATGTGAAGGACCAACATCGACACGTCCTTGCCGAGCGGATCTTTGAGTTGTATTGGCGCTTCTCCTTGCCAAAGTTTTAAGTCACGAGTACCGCTGGGTGGTGAATACTGTCTTTCGAGTCATTTTTTGTCTTTGGGGAACTCCTTCCCATAGACAGGACCAAACTATTATGGGTCACTCGATCCTCTTGGTAAATCAGACTAAACTAGGCAGCCTTAGCCCTTAGAGCGGTCGAGCGTGCACATAGTCACAAAGAAAGTAGAGAAATGGACAAACAAGTTTTTAACATGGAAAATCTATAAACTTGGTATGAAATCACAGGACTGGTTCTATGCCAGTCAAACTTCACTATCTTCAGTGGTTTACACAGATTGGGAGGAATCGAGTGCGACAGGTCGCTACTCGTTACAATTTAGGAAAGAGAGAAAATGCAGAGCGCTTGGAGGGTGACAAGCCACCACTCGTGAAGCTGACTTTCTCTCCTTCCGACAGTGTAGAATATTTGTGATCGTTGATTGGACACTACACGCTGAAGGCGACACACAAGAATATTTCTGAGGAGATTGATCGGAGCGTCTTGCACGTAGGAGAATTCATGAAGAGGTTGGTGAATCTCCTTGCACATAGGAGCGTCGTGGACATAGACGAATCTTCGACGCACTCGGAGGAATGCTGCTCGTAGGAAGATTTCGATAGAGCTCTGACCTGTCAGAGAAGAAAGTTGGGAGGAGAAAAGTTAGAAATGAGAGGTGGGTCTAGGGTCCTATTTATAGGTCCCCATGTGTGATTACGGTAGTTATGCGGCTATCTGTAACCACCCAAATTATTAAATACAATCCATTTTTAATATAGTTCAGGGCATGCATTATTTTTTACGTTCTTATTATGCGCAGAACAAAATTATTACGGTTATTGGCCCCCACCCATATTGGTGGTTAAGCTAGTGGTTACATGTGAAATGAACAACAATGATGTAAGTGGGACAATCAGACAGCAGAGAGGCGACCACTGTTGGTGGCTTCTTGGCAGCGCGTCCCCCAGTATCGGGCGACCGCCGAGGAAGGAGGGAGAAGCGCGGCCGGCCAGGAAGCTGGCCGCTAGCGCACCGAGTAGGGAAGCCGATTGCAATGCGGTTGCGCCTTATGACCGCGGCCTTTCGGCCGTGAGGCGCGATCGTGACTGGCCGAGGAGGCCGGCCACGATGACAGCCGAGGCCTTACGACAGCGAGGCGCGGCCCCGGCCGGGCGAGAAGGCTTGCCACGATACAAGCCGCGCTTTGCGCCCGCGAGGCGCGGCCCAGACCGGCCGAGAAGGCCGGCCGCAACACTGGCCACGCCTGGCGCCCGGGGCCATGCGGCCGCGAGGTGCGCCCCCGGCTGGCCGAGGAGGCTATTTGGGGCATTGGTCGCGCCTCACAGCCGCAACCATGTGGTTACGGCCTTGCGGCCGGGGAGGCCAGGCGCGACCTCAGGGCTGTAGCATTGGGGCCGCGACCGGCCGAGGCGGCCGACCGCAAGGCGTGGCCGCCCCCTACGGCCTTGGAGGGGCCGGCCACCGGTGGCGGTGGCAGCGGCCGGCCATTCGACTAGCTAGGGGCGGTTGGCGGTATGTGCGATGTTGGACAGATCGCGTGCGCCGATCACGCACGGATCGGGCGCACGCATCGCACGCAGGGTGGTTACTTTCATGATTCCTCACTTAGCGGAGGTCATGATTTTTGAATATTTTTAGCCGGATTTTTTTATAATTTGTACGAGATCCCGTCAAATATATAGATCAAACATTTAAATCATGCGATCAAACATTTCACGCGTAAGTATAGAGATCAAACACTAATTAGCGATATTCAGGTGTAGAGATCAAACATTTAAATCATAAGTAGAGAGGTCAAACGGAGCCTAAATAAGTCCCCAAACAGAACCTTAATTAAGATCGGGTTGATGCCATGGCCATGATAATCACTTGACCAGTGAAAATAAAACCTCCAAATGGAACCTTAATTCATGTTATATATGTGAATATATTTGGATCAATGCTCAGGTAAGAATTCTTCGTGGTCCCCAAACCACATCCTCCACAACCCTACTACCCATCATAATTTCAAGCGGTGTTCAGGTAGGAATGCATATGGAAAACCAGTAAACAGAGCTCGATGGAATGGATACCAATAAATTGGGCCCCTTGCACGTCATTTCTGGCCGTGAGGAAATGCCACAGAGAGACTTATATACCATCTTTTGACTGCCAAAGAGAGACCTCTATGCCAGAAAGGGCTCAACCTTTTTGAGGAAATGCCAAAGAGAGACTATGTCGGTCAAGAGATGGGGATTTTTGTGGGAGCTTCTTCTTCCATTTATAGTGTCAGGAAGTTGTTCGATGAAATGACTGAAAGAGATGTTGTGTCTTGGAACACAGTGATAGGTGGGAATGTGCAGAATTGATTGTATGAAGAGGCTTTGGCAATGGTTAAACAGATGACTAGCATTGGATTCAGCCTCGACTCATTTACTTTGTCGACCGTGGTACCGATCTTTGCAGAGGTTATTAATGTTAAAAAGGGAAAAGAGATTCATGGTTACTCGGTGAGGAATGGGCTGTAATGAGAAGTGTTTATTTAACACCCCAAAAATATGTGCCTAGTGTCTGAGGGTAGACGTCGTGTAAGGTGTCAAGTTCACTTGACGCCTGAGGTTTGATGTTGGGTGGCGTCGAGATCACTCGACGGCACATGCCAGACGGCGAGTGGCGCCGAGATCACTCGACACCAGGCCTTGAGTGATCTCGATGCCACGTGATGCCTGGGTGGCGTCGAGTGATCTCGACGCCACTTGACACAAAACCTTAGGCGTTGAGTGAACTTGACACCCTACATTTCTTGTTTTTTAACAGCTCCACTCGACACCAAACCTGAGGTGTTGAGTAATTTATGCCTCTTTGCTCTGTGTTGCACCTGTTTTTCAATTCCCCCAATATTTGCTTATATTATGTTTTTTTGTTTAGAATTTGAATCATGAAAATAGAGTAGCAATGATATTGCTAAAATTTTCTGTATTGCTAAAATTTAGTTAAAATTCTAGGTACATGCAATGGTATTTCATCACGTTTCACTCGCTTTTGCATGAATTAAGTTCATATGCGAGAATGCATAAATGATTTGCAAACAACCATCAATATTTGTAAATTTTTTTACTTTTATCTGCTCCTTGATGAAGACTTAGGCTCCGTTTGGCACAACGTTTTTGCTACCGTGAGTTTGAACAAAAACACCACCGTCATAGAATGTATGTTTGACATGACAATTTTGAACATCAACAAGAAAATAAAACTTCTTTCAGCAACAAGCGAAGCGGGCGAGCGACGGTAGATCAGTGCTCCCTAATTCGTGCGGCCCTAGGCATCTTCTTGACTTCCTCAATGTTTTTGTTGTGTTTGAGATTGTTTACCTAAATCCCTTTCTCTAGCAAGCTGGAGCAAACCTTTTCATGTTCTCTAGTGTCCAAGTCTTGAATTGTTCTAAGAAGAATCATGTTTGCTCCTTCACTTACATTTGTTTCTTCAATTGTAGTTCCAAGGCCCATATATCAAATTCTTGCATGCCCTTTCAAAATTCTTGAAACAATTTTTGCATGCCCTTTCAAATTCTTAAAACTGATTTGCCTAAATAACAGTTTTCTCCTTGTACTTTTTTTATATTCAGCTTTCACTTCTTTAGATGTTGGTTGCACTACTTGTTTTGAAGACAAAAATGAACACATATTATTGGCTTATTCTCCTTTGATTTTTTTTGAATTTTGGCGGTGTGATTGCTAAGCTAATCTCTTCATATGAGGATGTTTGGTTAGTTTTATGTGGGCTATTATATCATTTTAGATAGGGTGTTATCCCATTTTTGTGGGGAATTCGGTCCTAAAGCAAAATTAAGATTGCTGACTTGTATTAATGTTTATTGGTGATTTCAATCCTAACTTTTGGATTGTTGACATGATGATTGGATCTTGTTGGTTGCATTTAATTTTAGCTTATTCTATTAGAATTATTGGCTCCTATTTTACTGATTTTATGAGGTTGTTTTCTTTGGCTGATTATGGGAGCATTACATGGTTGCTTTAGTTATCTTAACTTCTTCTAAATGCTGAAATCCATGATGGACTTCTTCCCATCAAGTGGTTACCTTGAAACTCATATTTAGTTAAGTGGATTATAAATTTATGTTGATGATTGTTGAGTTGTCTTTTTTTTCAGGTTGAACATATACTTAGTTATCGTCTGATTTGGTTTATCAGTGTTGTTTTATGCCTAGTCCAACTTGTAGTTTTTTTGTTCTTTCAATGGAGGAAATGCCCATTTATCTATTTTTTCATTCCTACTTCATTAAAAAATATTGTTGTTTTATGCCCAATTGACACATTTTTTTATTTCAGTTTGCTTTATTTCATAATTTATCAATGTGTTTTATAAATTAATAAAGGAAATTAAAGCATGTGATCTAATGTATTTATGTACCTATGAAAATGCATCTTCTCCCGGTTCCATAATGTTTTTTGTTTAAGCAAACTCATTTACAGATATCATAATAATTTCTCATTTTAATTTGTCTCCTTGGCATGAATTTCTTCTTCATGGTGTCTTGCACTTCAAATTGCAGTAATAGTTTATTTATTTTAAATGACTATTTGGCCTGTATTTCATCTATTAGGAAATTGCATCAAAAATGTTGGCTGTGTTAAAACTACTAGTTCTTTATCAGATTTCTATCCTCTGGGTTGTAGTTCATAATGTTATTTTAGTTCTGAAATGTTCAAGTTTAGTGAATTAGAAAAATAGGGATGTCTTAGTGGAATAAAGACGGAGATTTCAGTGGATGTGAAACTGATATCAATTAATGTTGGAGTGATACACGGAGCAGTTAGAATTTCATGAAATGATGTGTTGACTCTCATCCTATTTGACACTCAAGTGGAATGAATGCATACGGAGGTATACCATTAATTCAACTCCAGAGTATAAAGTACCAATAATCAAATTCAATGAAGTACTTTTGGAGACTTGATGACTTTTAAGCACTAATGTTGGTCCCAAATGTATATGTTAATATAATAGCATTAGTATATCCATTTGTGATGGAGATTACGGATTGAGGGTGGAACGACACTTATCGTAGACCACACAAGTTTACATGTGTAAGAGGCAAAGATAGGATCATCAAATTGATGATTTGAGCTGATACTCTTGTTCAGAGCGGTGATGCCATTTTTTGTATTTTTATTTATTTTATGCAAATTTAGTAGTTTTATGTTCAGGACAATGTTTATTATTTGCGGATGATATCGTTTTGGTTGATGAGACGTGAGGGGTGTAAACGCAAAACTTGAGTTTTGGCGAGATACTTTAGAAAAGAAGGGTTTTAGGTTGAGCAGGGCAAAGACGGAGTATATGGAGCTTAAATTTAGCAGTACAAGAAGGACAGATGACTTCGTTATTAAGTTGGGTGATCAAGATATTTTCCATAGTGGGTGTTTTAAATATCTTGGGTCAATAGTTCAAAAAGACGGAGGTATTGATAAAGATGTGGCACATAGAATCCAAGCAGGTTGGTTGAAGTGGAGAGGTGCGTCAGGGATCTTATGTGATCGTAAAGTACCACTAAAACTTAAGGGCAAGTTTTACCGTACTGCAATTAGACCTGCGATGCTCTATGGTTTTGAGTGTTGGGCAGTGAGTTGTCCACATGAGCAAAAAATGAGAGTTGTGGAGATGAGAATGTTTAGGTGGATGCGTGGACACACAAGATTTTATAAACTTAGGAATGAAAGTATCAGGGATAAGACAGGAGTAGCACCAATTACAGAGAAGATGCGAGAAGCTCGTCAAATATTGTTTGTACATGTACAAAGGAGACCATTAGAGGCACATGTTAGGCGTTGTGAGAGTCTACTCAGTAGGCATGTTAAACGAGGGAGGGGTAGACCAATAAAGACTTGAAATGAAATTGTAAGGAAAGATATGATGTACTTAGGCATTAGTGAGATTATGACAAAAGATAGGACATACTGGCGACAAAGGATCCATATAGCAGACCCCACTATAGTGGGATAAAGGCTTGAGTGTTGAGTGTTGTTGTTGTTATGTTCAGGACGATGATGGCCTTCTATAGTGAGTTCGAAGTCTATAAATAGGGGGTCTAGGGGCTGATTTTCAAGGATCACATTATTTGGACAGTTTTTTGGGGCTCTCATGACCTTCCTATGGTTCAAATTCCGTGGATTTTGATACCAAAGTCAAGGTAACTACCTTTCCTCACCATTCCACCAACAATAACTACCTCCACTCTCCATAAAACCACCATAACTCACTCCCACAATTCAATAACAACCAAGTAACTATCCAAAACTCTTCATAACAACTACTTACCCTCTCCCGAACCACCGCAATCCCTTCCTCCATCACTAATTCAGCCGCAAACTACCCACATCTTCAATATCTATCTTCTCCTCTCCTCAGTAGCCGCCCAAATTCCCTGTTTCTGCCCACCTATTCCACAGCAAATTTCATAACTACCTAATCATAAGCAATTATCATAGCTACCTAATCATAAGCAATTATCATAGCTCGCCCAGCCTCCAGTCAAGCCATTCAACACCAATGACCCCATAACTGTGCTCCAACTCTTCTTCCTCTACAAACTGTCTGGCACACACATCATAGAACCTCATTTCTTGTACCATGCAGCCACCCCACACCTCCCCATTCACTGCAAAAACAGCCCAGCATCGTGAAATCTGCACTGTTCTGGCACCATATTTGTTGTCTGGTCATAGAAATTAGCATCTGCACATCCTCCCGGACTCCTATAGCTTATGTAAATTCTTATACGATGTCTTTACTATTAATTGTTGAATATTTTATGGATAAACATATTATTTGGGATCTAAATTTGTAAAAATTGGCTCAATTTGTATTCTACTTGAAATAGGTTTATTGTTGGCCATGTAATAGAAACACCCATTACTCACATTCAACTAAATTTTGCTCTTATTTTTAATGTAAAACCTCTAGCATGAATGTTTGTGAATGCTACTATTAATTTCAGAAATACTTGTAACTATTCATTGAATAATTGTACACTTACACTAAATCATTAGTGTCCTTAAGACACAATGACACATTTAATACATTCGTCTTGCATCAATTTGATTCAGAGATTAATGCTGGTCAATGAACATGAGGTTTATTGCATTAGCATGTGTATAAAATACTAATATTTAGAGATTAATGCTATCTTTTGTTCTACAAATATTGGGATTATGGAAAGATTCGATTGGCTTATAGGCTTGTCCACATAAACACACTGGATGATGAAATTGAATCATTCCCACCAAAAGCACGTGTTTATTGAGTCATTCTCTTTTCTTTGGACTGGCATTTTGCACATTTATGATGGCTTAATATTTTATGATTCCAATAAAATTATCTCAGTTTAATATTTTTCCTGGAGGAAAATAATTGAAGATTGCCTCCATTATTGGCAGAATGGTATCATTGTATCTTGATGCCATGGAGGAAAAGATAAGAGCTAAGCTTTCGGTAGATTCTATTTTCAAGCTAATAAATTGGAGTCTGTTTTGTTAAACAGATATTTATTGCATATAAATTTCTTAGTAAACACAATCATTGCAGGCTTGGACCTCTTCCCTCCCTTCCACCACCCATTTCGATGTTATTCCATCGTGTGAGAGAGCATCTTGTTACCACAAGATCTTTTCCATCGTTACTTTTAATTTACAGATGGGTGTAATTAGTTGAATAAACATTGTATTTTAAATTATCTCAAATTCATCGCTATTACTTGATGTATTAATGATTAACATTGTTGGTTCAAGCTTATGCATGCAGAACTATTATTTTCATATCATTGCCAATTCCCTTTCACTTCTATAACTTGCTTCTAGCATTCACAACTCCTTTATTACTCATTGTGATAAACTGAATTGATAACGATATGTACATTTGTTCTATATACAGTGGTTTATCTAGAGCAACTTAGTGTTCAAGCCCGACAGGTACATCAACTTTCATTCAAGGCAATTTGTTCACTTAAGGCTCTGTTTGGTAGGGCTTCCACAGTGGAAACCCAGCAAACTCCGCCTCCATTTAGGACCGAAGAGGGAGGGCGGTGCTTTTTCAACGTTCTGCAGAGAGAGGGCGGGAGCAACCGCTGCCACCCAGCGCGTTTATTTGTTTGTTTTTCTGCAGAGAGAGGACTATGAATCAATCTCGCAAACATGATGACAATCTAATACTAGTTGTTGGTTTTTTGCTATTTTTGTTATCATATAGCTTTGAGGTGTGAGAGGATGGGAGAAAATGCCCCCATTTTGACGAATTTTGGCTGCAATAAACCCAAAAATCTTGAAGGGACAATGACTCCAAGTTCTTTCCTTGCATCTAGAAATAACCCTTTCAACGTTGACGTGAATCTTTCTTCCAGTAAAATTAAAACTCTTTTGAGTTTTTGTTGTAAATTACATTAATTTCTCTTGTTACTTGTTTGTAATGGATTAATGAGTTTTAAATTTAGTAATGAACTCCAGTGATATTTTAATGACAAATCGATGTTCTTCCAAGATTTTGATTATACCTTTTCATGCTGAATTTTTGTGTGAACAATGTAATTGGTCCATATTGTTGACTGAAATCACCAGATGTTTATGCAAAATTTTGTTATTTTAATACTATTTGGTTTTTTTTTGAAAATTAGTCAGAAATATTGAATCATTTTAAAAAAAATTAATTGTGGTGTTTGGAAGTAAAAACGTGGCAAAAAGGGTATAGTACATTTAATATGTTGCATTGTACATCTATGGTTGCTTTTCTAATTAAATGCCGCAATAGGTGACCCACATATTGAGGTGATTTCAATCTTTATGTCACCATAGATTCAAGAGGCTACCGCCACTTGTTTTTGAAAAATGCCGCGAATGACTACAACGACGACGGTATCTGCGACAATTTTACGGTGCGGCATTTTATTAAATGTCACAAAATAATATACGACGTTTAAAAAAAGCCGCAGAAACTACTAAAAAACATGGTCGTATGCGTTAAATGTTGTAGTGTGATCCCTGTTTCTCCCATTTCCTTCTCCTCCCCCTCTTTTTCTCTCTTCTCTTCCCCTCCCCCCCCCCCCCCCCCCCCCCCCCCGCCGTGATGAGGGTTTCCACTCTGTCCAGGTGAGATATTCTTCCATTGATTTGGCGGCTGCTTCCCAATGCTCTTGCCATAGATTTCTTGTGCATCGCTTTTCATGGATGGTTGTGTAGTGATCTCTCCCCTTTCGGATGTGTCACCTCCTCTGCATGGCTGACTTTTCTTGTAGGTGATGAACCCTATCTTTCTTCTTGTAGTTTTGTTTTTCGCCGCCCTCTGGGATCTTTCTTCTTGAATGATTTTCTTCATTGGTGGGTGTCGTTGTTGAGTTTTTTGTGCGTCTGCCTTTTGGGGCTCTCTTGAACACTAGGTTGGCATTGGTTCGTACCTCAGATAACCATTTCTAGACGAGTGTTTGAGTTGGGACTGGGGGGAACGATTGAGATGCAAGGTGTGGTGGCAGATATGAGCAAGACTCTTTGCCTTACCAGTGCAGAAGATGAGATGGTGAAACTAGAGGATGACAACCTCTTGTCAATTGGCTTCAGTAGATCTCATGCTTTCCAGCCAAGTGATTACAAAGAGGCTAATAAATTTTAACGCACTTTGGCATATTCTTAACAGTTCTTTCAATACAATCTGATCGGTGTCATTCAAGAAATTGACAATGGGTCCTTTTATGTGCATTTTCTTGCATGGACTTGATTTACGATGTGTTTTGGAGGGGAGTTGATGAGTGTTTTTATATACTACTAAATAGTTCTGACTCTTATTAGAGCGTAACCCGATAAGGCACGTGCACATATCATTTGGAGTATAGAATCAAGTGTCGTATTTCATGGGTCTGTTAATTACTTGTACTCACATGGAAGAACTATTATTTTATCTAACAAAAGAATTGGTTAATTTGACACAGAGAAAATGTGATTAAAATATTGAGAGGAGAATGATGAGATTAAAGCTAGCACTTGATCTAAAATCCCTTTGAATAAAATGAACTTTACTGAATAATTAAATTGCAAACTCTCAAAATAAAAAACTTCAACCGTTGAGGTTCCCAATTTATGAAAGCACCTATCTCGAGAAATGCTTTTAACTAACTTTAGATGTAACGATTAAGACCCCCCGACTAGTCGAAACACCTAAGCTTGTTTTACGCTGTGAACCCTATTATTATGTTTAATCCCAATCTGAAAGATTTATGACGACCACTCTCGAGATTCGCACGTAACTTCTCTTACCCTCAAGCGATCTTCTTGTATTCAAAACCTCTCAATAAACTAGAATACAGATCTTAAATCAAAAGCATAATCGCATTCTATTGGAACCACTGTTTCATATTCCCTATGTTTGAGAATATCAAATCCCAGCTGTATTTGATCACGTCTTGTGTTGATAGAGTGTGCAGATTGACAGGTTCAAGAAAAGAAAAGAAGTCTCCTTTGGATGCTAACGCCGAGCGATAATAGTTATTGAGAGGTTTGATAATAGTTACCGTCGGGCGGTAGACATGAATTAATTGGACAGAGCGCTCGGGAAACTAACGCGTTAGTAGCCTGTGGAATTAGCCGTGCTAGCCTCTCGACGAATGCTGAGAAGGATTTCATGAGTAACCGACCCACCGCCAGGCGACATTTGTTATCGCGCCGTGTTAGCCTCTCGACGAATGCCGAGAAGAATTTCTAGAGTAACCGACCTATCGCCAGACGACAGTGGTTTCTGCACCGCTCTAGCCTCTCGACGAATGCCGAGAAGGATTTCTCGAGTAACCGACCTACCAACGGGCGACAGTAGTTACCTCGCCGTGCTAGCCATTTCACGAGAAGGATTCGTCGAGTTACTCACCTACCGCGTGTAACGCCCATCCAATTTACACTGGTTTTTACTTAATAACTTATGGATTTCATATAAATTGTAGAGTTTGGAGTTTTGCCTGAGTGCCTGCAGTTATCCCCTACACGGCATGGCATCACGGTGCGTATTTTCTATTATGCTGATATACCTGACATGTTGAGAAAATGCGGGTTGTGACACCGCGTGGCGCTACATTCTGCCGCAGGCGAGCTCTTTGAAAAGGAAAAAATATTCGCTTTGAAATATTATTCCAGATTTAGATGACAGCTAGCACAACAAGCGCGTGAAGCTACCACCGGGCGCTAGTCTTACTGTCGGCGGTTGCCTATTTTCATGAAGACGTATAAAAGGCTGTGAAAGTCTATTTCAAGGATAGCTAAATTGTTGGAGTTACCATTGTGATCTGGAAGTGATCAAACATGTAATCTCACTGCCAACGCGATATGAGCCTGCAGGGTCGCACATAAGAGATGTGGAGAAGTTGGATAATTGACTGTGTTGGTAAAGGTTGCCAATCACCGACCTGAATGGGGTTGTGGGCAAAGTGTTGCCTTAAAGGATCGTCGGGTTGGGCAAATGTTGCCTTGGAGGGCTGGTTAGGGTTGTCGTCCGAGGGTCGATAACATTTGTTGAGAATCGTCTTCTGATTCCCGCCGATCGGCGAGAATCGTCTCTCTGATTCTCGCCGATTGACGAGAATCGTCGAGAATCAATATGTTGATTCTCGACGATCGACGACTTCGACATGTATCGTCGACCGCGGCTCGACGGTCGACGAGACTCGACGTGTATCATCAAGTGAAGCTCGACGATCGGCGAGAATCGTCGAGTATTGTACTCTGATTCTCGCCGATCCATGGTGATGCTCGCTGATCGATTCTCGCCGATTCTCGCCGACTCTCGCCGATTGATACTCGCCAATTCTGAACCTTATTCTTGGGTGGTCTGCGGATAGCGATAAGCCTAGGTTTATTTATACCTTTGGTATAAATACAACACTTAGGGTTTTCGGGTTCAAGGCTTGCGATTTTCTCCTGTAGCAGATCGAAACCCGCGACGGAAGAGTTCCGCGATCGTTCCGCCGATCCCGAATCCCGCCGCCGACGGAAGGGTTCCGCCGCCGCCATGTTCGCTCCGCTGACCTCCTCTTCTCCGGCGACCGTCACTGGTGCTGCTCTTCCTGGCGCGGACCTAGCAGTCCGTGGAATAGCAAGGTGCGGTCATCGTTCTTCCCGATCTTCCGTGCGACGGAAAGCTCGGCGTTCTCCCGCTCGTGTGGATTTCTGCAGAGACATGGATATTATTCCACGTAGAACTCGCCACTAGCAAGAAGACAAAGTTTGGAGCATCTCCGTTGAGTTGTGACTCAACGCCACCGAGGTAATTTTTGCCTAGTTTTGCTTACTTCTTGATTCAACGTTCATAGCCCGATCCACATCTCTTTGGGTTTTTCTTGATGTTTTTCCTTCCACTGCGTGCACAAGTGTTGTGCCATCCTCATAGAGAAACCCACCAGTGGTATCAGAGGGAGGTTTCGGCCATGATCATTGTTTTGGAAGTTTTGTTATTCCAGTGCGTGTAAACCTAGGGATTTAGAAGTGTTCTAAATGTCTAGATTTAGTCTTGGTTCCCCGCCAAGAACCTCTGGAATTGTGTGGAATTTCTAATTGTTAGAAATTGTGATCTCCTTAGCAGTAACCATCCCTCGATTTTGTTTTGGATTTTGAATCCAACAAAGAGAGATGAGCTTGTCTACTGCTTTAAGTTGAGCTGTCTTTGTCTTTGTCCAATGCATGTAAATCTGAGGATTTGGAAGTTTCCGGATGTTCAGATTTATCCCTTCCTTCTATCAATTGTTGATGGTGTTAGGATGTGCACATAAAGGATGCATGTGGTTTAGAATTGTTTTTCTTTGGATGTGCACATTGCTCAAACGTTGATCATGGTTAAATGTTAACCTATAATCAAAATCCCTTCATCTAATATTAAGTGTTCGGATGCCTTCCGATGGATGACACTCTTCCTGCCTCGATCGATGAAGTGTGGGCTTGCCAAAGCAAGGTGCATTAATCTATCTTGGTAAGGGTGCGAGCGGATAATTGTGATATCCCACTGTCGACATCGGGTCATACTTAACTAGGTGACCTCAAAGGTTGAGTGCCTAGAGGCATAGGGTTGGCATGCACCATATGATGGATGCGAATAAAGAGTTATTCACCAACCATACAAGAATTGCATGAGGATGCAATTGGCAAGCGTTGCCTACCTAAATAACCGCATCGTGAGAGGAACGCCAAAGCGGACTCATAGTGTTGGTGAAATATGGATCTTGTCCACTAAGAGAGTAGCTCGCATGAACTCTCCGAATTGTTAGTGAGGGCTATCATTTCGAATAAAATAGTGGGAGTATTTTAATTGAAGTCCAAATTAAAATAAATTGTATTTGAAATTTTGGTATTGATTTTATTCTGCATAAATTCTTGTAGAATTCCATGGTAAGTGTTTCACACTCCACATTGTCTCTGAGAGCCATCCTTGAGAAGGATAAGCTCAGTGGGACTAATTATATGGACTGGTACAAGAACCTGAGAATTGTTCTCAGGCAAGAGCGAAAGCTCTATGTCTTGGAAGAAGAAGCTCCCGAGGTGCCGATCGGGAACTCTTCCCGTGCTGAGAAAGATACTTATAAGAAGTATACTGACGATGCTTTAGATGTCGAATGCCTTATGCTTGCCACTATGAACTCTGAGCTTCAGAAGCAACATGAGAACATGGGGTGCAAGGAGATTGACGAGCATCTCAAGAAAATGTTTCAAGGGCAGGCTCGTCAAGAGAGGTTCGACATCACAAAAGCGTTGTTTCAGTGCAAGATGGGAGTTCGAGACTCAGTAGGGACTCACGTACTCAAGATGATTGAGTATATAGAGAACCTTGAAAGGCTGGGTTTTCCTCTTGGTCAAGAGTTGGCCACGGATCTGATCCTGCAATCGTTGTCGGACAGTTATGAGCAGTTTGTCTTGAACTATAACATGAATGAAATAGACAAGACACTGTCCGAACTCCTAGGCATGTTGAGAACTGCCGAAATCAGTATGAAGAAGGCCAAGCCTGCCAGCCCCATACTGATGGTGCATAAGGGCAAGGGCAAGGCCAAGGGTTCTAAGAAGACGAAAGTAGGACCTAAGTCATTTCTTGAGCCCAAGTCTTCTGCACTGATGAAGAAGAAAAGCACGGTGAAGGAAGGGAAATGCCACCACTGTGGCAAGGCTGGTCATTGGAGGAGGAACTGTCCTTCGTACATTGAGGGTCTGCAGAAATTGAGGGGAGGTATGACTTCCGCTTCAAATGTTTACGTTATAGAGATAAACCTTTCTGCTCCTTCATCTTGGGTATTGGATACCAGATGTGGTTCTCACATTTGTACAAATGTGCAGGAACTGGGAAGGAGAAGATTGCTGAGTAAAGGGGAGGTGGACCTCCGCGTCGGTAATGGAGCAAGAGTTGTTGCTGTAGCCGTAGGGGTTTATCGTCTTTCTTTGCCCATTGGGCTTGTAATAAAACTTGATAATTGTTATTTTGTTCCGGCCATAACTAGAAACATTATCTCTATTTCATGTTTGGACATGATTGGATTTTCTTGTATAATTAGGAACAATTGTTGTTCTATATTTAAGAATGATGTTTGTTATGCTGTAGCCCAATTGTTTAATGGTCTTTATGTTTTGAACTTGGACCATCTGATCTGTAATGTAAATAATAATAAAAGACTAAGAACAATGACTCAAACCCTACGTATCTCTGGTATTGTCGTTTGGGCCATATCAACGAGAAGTGCATATCCAAGCTCCATAGAGATGGACTTTTGGACTCATTTGATTATGAATCATTTGAGCGATGCGAGTCTTGTTTGTTAGGCAAGATGACTAAAGCTCCTTTCACTGGTTATACTGAGAGGGCTGAGGATCTCTTGGTTGTTGTACATAGTGATGTATGCGGACCCATAAGTTCCATGGCTAGAGGTGGGTATTTCTACTTTGTTACATTTACTGATGATTTCAGTAGATACGGATATGTGTATCTTATGAAGTGCAAATCCGAGACCTTTGAAAAGTTCAAAGAGTTCAAGAATGAAGTAGAAAACCAGTTGGGTAAAAGGGTTAAAGCACTCCGATCTGATCGAGGTGGCGAATACCTGAGTCATGAGTTCTGTGATCATCTGAAAGAGTGTGGTATTGTATCACAGCTCACTCCACCTAGAACACCACAACATAATGATGTGTCTGAGAGGAGAAATCGTACTCTGTTAGACATGGTACGTTCGATGATGAGTCATGCAGACTTGCCTATTTCCTTTTGGGGTTTTGCTTTAGAGACTGCTGCAATGACATTGAATCGCGCTCCAACGAAAACGGTTCTAAAGACACCATATGAGATATGGACTGGGAAGCATCCTAGTATGTCGTTCATTAAAATTTGGGGCTGTGAGGCATACGTGAGACGTCAAATGCCTGACAAGCTGGAACCCAAATCGGATAAATGTTATCTGGTGGGATATCCTAAGGAAACGAAAGGGTAGAGCTTGAAGAAGTTCAAGAACTGGTGTCTTCTTGGAGAAAGAGTTCTTATCAAGAAAGACTGAAAAGGTAGAGCTTGAAGAAGTTCAAGAACCACATGTAATGAATGAACCAGAATTGGATTCTGAGACAGGACTACAAGATGTTGTAGCTAGAGAACCTGCTCAGGGAACACAAGTCCTACGTAGATCTGGTAGACCGAGGTTTGAGCCTGAGAGATATGGATTTCTCGTGTCTCAAATAGGTAATATGTTGCTTATGGATCATGATGATGAACCAACAACCTACCAAGAGGCTATGAATGGACCGGACTCCGACAAATGGCTTGAGGCTATGAAATCCGAAATGGACTCCATGTATGCAAACCAAGTTTGGAACTTGGTGGAACCACCTGAAGGGGTACGACCCATAGGGTGCAAGTGGGTCTTCAAGAAGAAGACTGACATGGATGGGAATGTACAGACATTCAAAGGGCGACTGGTGGCTAAGGGTTTCAAGAAAATTCATGGTATTGACTATGATGAGACTTTTTCCCCTGTTGCTATGGTGAAGTCCATTAGGATATTGCTTGCTATTGCTGCGTATTATGACTACGAGATCTGGCAGATGGATGTCAAAATGGCTTTCCTTAATGGAAACCTCCTTGAGGAAGTGTATATGACACAACCCGAGGGTTTTGTATCCCCAGATGAAGCCACTAAAATATGCAAGCTGAATAAGTCCATTTATGGACTGAAACAGGCCTCTCGAAGTTGGAATCTTCGTTTTGATGAGAAAATCAAAGAGTTTGGTTTCATCAAGAATGGAGATGAGCCTTGTGTTTACAAGCGAATCAGTGGGAGCATTGTTGTCTTCCTGATATTGTATGTAGATGACATACTGTTGATTGGGAATGACATTCCTACCCTGAAAGTTGTTAAGAACAACCTAGGGAACTGCTTTTCAATGAAGGATTTGGGTGAAGCGACTTATATACTCGGTATTAAGATCTATAGAGATAGATCGAAGAAGTTGCTGGGTTTGACCCAGAGTACGTACATTGAAAAGGTGTTGAAGCGGTTCAACATGCTTGAGTCCAAGAAAGGATTTTTGCCCATGTATTATGGTGTGAATCTCTCTAAGGACCAGTGTCCAAAGTCTTGTGAAGATAAGGACCGCATGAAGTTGATTCCATATGCTTCGGCAATTGGATCAATCATGTACGCGATGTTATGTACTCGACCCGATGTCTCCTTTGCTTTGAGCATGACTAGCAGGTATCAGTCAGACCCCGGTGAGTGTCACTGGATTGCAGTCAAGAATATCCTGAAGTACTTGAGAAGGACTAAGGATGTGTTCTTGGTGTATGGTGGAGAGGAAGAGCTCGTTGTAAGTGGTTACACAGATGCTAGCTTCCAAACTGACAAAGACGACTCCAAGTCTCAGTCAGGTTTTGTGTTTTGCCTGAATGGAGGAGCTGTGAGCTGGAAGAGTTCCAAGCAAGAGACAGTTGCTGATTCTACAACAGAGGCCGAGTATATCGCAGCAGCTAATGCGGCGAAGGAGGCTGTATGGATTAGGAAATTCATCGGCGAGCTTGATGTAGTTCCTAGCATTGTTGGTCCCGTAGTTCTCTACTGTGATAACAATGGTGCAATTGCACAATCTAAGGAACCTAGATCTCATCAGCGCTCCAAGCACATACTTCGGCGGTTTCATCTTATTCGTGAGATTGTCGAACGAGGAGATGTAAACATTTGCAGAGTGCCGACTGAGGAAAATATTGCGGATCCGCTGACAAAGCCTCTCGCGCAGAGAAAGCATGATGGTCATACTAGATCGATGGGTATACGATACCTAAATGATCAACTCGAGCGAGAATCTTGTGGATTGCATGTAAATCTTGTATTTTGTTGGCTGTTTGTTCATTTGATGAACTGTGTACCTAATTTTTCTCTTATAATTAATGACAAGTTTTTTTATTATGTCTTTTTCTATATGATAGTTAATTGTTAACATAATAGATACCCTTAGAATGTTCGCTTCCATGGGACATCAAGTACGAGACTTGAATGTGAGAGCCCATGATTTATTTGAAGCTTCATTCTTAAAGGTCCCTGGTCGAGTATCATCATAGAAGCTAAGGGTGATGATGGTACATGGAGACTAGCACGTGTGTTGACTAATGACCGGTTCTCACAGGTCATGATATTGTGATATCAAGTCATCATGTGGGTACTTGTTAGTGAACAAGTTGTACTGGACAGACCCAACCTGAGACTACTCTGTGGATTGTCATCCAATCGTGTCACGAGTAGGTCTCAATTGACAATGGTGTTGTGATCCTTTGACCTGAAGTCATAGCATTCATCAAGTGAGGAAGAGCGTGCTTTGATGCCATCTAAAGTCTTCCTTGAGAAAGGTTGATGATAAGGGTGGTTGTTGGGCATGTTACGAATCATTTGGGTGTTTGTGTGTGAGCAGATATGGGATTTGTCCTCCTGTATGACAGGAGTTGCATCCATGGGCCCCTTGATGGAACTGGACTGAGAAATGCATGGCCATGCTTGGTTGAGTCAATATGTGATATTGGACTCACCATTCTTTGGAAGTCCGTCCTGGATCAAGAAACTTGGATTGAGCTATTACGAGGGTGACACGGTCCATGCCTCTAGTTCTTTCTGGATGTAAGGGACAAAGGGACAAAGACAACGCTGATACATTGGTCATAAAGGCTTATGAGTTATAAACTCTTATTGCTTGGGGAGCAATGATGCATTGCTAGATGCCGCTCATTGTTTGTGAGGTTTTTGCTTTGATACTTTCGAGATCAAGTGGGAGTCTGTTGGAGTTACCATTGTGATCTGGAAGTGATCAAACATGTAATCTCACTGCCAACGCGATATGAGTCTGCAGGGTCGCACATAAGAGATGTGGAGAAGTTGGATAATTGACTGTGTTGGTAAAGGTTGCCAATCACCGACCTGAATGGGGTTGTGGGCAAAGTGTTGCCTTAAAGGATCGTCGGGTTGGGCAAATGTTGCCTTGGAGGGCTGGTTAGGGTTGTCGTCCGAGGGTCGATAACATTCATCGAGAATCGTCTTCTGATTCCCGCCGATCGGCGAGAATCGTCTCTCTGATTTTTGCCGATCGACGAGAATCGTCGAGAATCAATATGTTGATTCTCGACGATCGACGACTTCGACATGTATCGTCGACCGCGGCTCGACGGTCGACGAGACTCGACGTGTATCATCAAGTGAAGCTCGACGATCGGCGAGAATCGTCGAGTATTGTACTCTGATTCTCGCCGATCCATGGTGATGCTCGCTGATCGATTCTCGCCGATTCTCGCTGACTCTCGCCGATTGATACTCGCCGATTCTGAACCTTATTCTTGGGTGGTCTGCGGATAGCGATAAGCCTAGGTTTATTTATACCTTTGGTATAAATACAACACTTAGGGTTTTCGGGTTCAAGGCTCGCGATTTTCTGCTGTAGCAGATCGAAACCCGCGACGGAAGAGTTCCGCGATCGTTCCGCCGATCCCGAATCCCGTCGCCGACGGAAGGGTTCCGCCGCCTCCGTGTTCGCTCTGCTGACCTCCTCTTCTCCGGCGACCGTCGCTGGTGCTGCTCTTCCTGGCGCGGACCTAGCAGTCTGTGGAATAGCAAGGTGCGGTCATCGTTCTTCCCGATATTCCGTGCGACGGAAAGCTCGGCGTTCTCCCGCTCGTGTGGATTTCTGCAGAGACGTGGATATTATTCCACGTAGAACTCGCCACTAGCAAGAAGACAAAGTTTGGAGCATCTCCGTTGAGTTGTGACTCAACGCCACCGAGGTAATTTTTGCCTAGTTTTGCTTACTTATTGATTCAACGTTCATAGCCCGATCCACATCTCTTTGGGTTTTTCTTGATGTTTTTCCTTCCGCTGCGTGCACAAGTGTTGTGCCATCCTCATAGAGAAACCCACCATAAATCACCTAGAGGGGGGTAGGGGGTGGTGAATAGGTTTCTTAATCATTTGTGACTTATCTTTTATTTTCTTTTAGTTGGATGCTTTATTAGTTGATTATATTCTTCTTTTAAGACATGCAACCGACAATAAAACCAAAACAGAAAAGCACACACAAGATTTATAGTGGTTTCCCAAACTAGGGTACATCCACTTTACCTCCCACCTATCCAACTATCTTGTTGGAATATGCACTTATCCAAAACCACTGCTCCAAATAGCCACACCTCAGATCCCTCAGGATCTCTCAGTCTCCTCCAAGACTTATAGCTCAGCCACAAGGGCCTACAACTCAGTGATCAGCTAATCACCTACCTCAGGTCAAAGACCCTACACTCAGGCTGGGAGGACAACCCTACCTCAGATCCACTAGGAATCCTACCTTAGACCCAAAGGTCCTACACTCAGAGAGTATTCCTCTCCTATAGCTCAATGATCAATTGACCACCTACCTTAGACTTGAAACCAAGTCCTACAGCTCAGATTCTCAACAGAATCCTACCTCAGAGCAAACTTGCTCTTACAACTCAGATCCAAAAGGATCCTACAGGATGAAAGTGAGTTGGTGAGGTTCTTGATTGGACACAAGAGAAATTTATCTATGCCAATCTATCTTGACTGAGATAGACTCAGCCTAACTTTGAATCCAGGAATATATTTCCCGAGTCTACCTTTACTTGAACTGAGATACACTCAGTCCTAACTTCTTGTTCACAACACCCAAAAGTTTTCCTGCTAGATATGTGAAATGACTGCAACAAAACTTGTTGCTATCTGAGCTGAAGAAATCTCACCTCAACTTCTTCACAGCAACAAGGATACAAATCTTTCTTTGGCTTATGCTGGAAGTTACAAGCAGAAAACAGTTCTGCTTCTTCTTTCTTCCCTAGGCTGAGGAGATTCGGCCCTAACTTATTCTTCACATCCTCCAGCAAATGGTCTTCAGTGTTATACTGCTGGAACTGTAAAGAATATGCTGGTGCAGATGGAGAATGACACCAACTAACTTTCTTTCTCCTTTTCAGAGATCTGATCTGTTCTTGTTATAGTCGATGATGAAGAAAAACAACTAACTTATTGAGCCTTTAGACCACCAGTCTTTTTGCTCTCTGATCTTTTCTTCACAACAATAATGGTGATGAAGAAGAACTACCGTGACTGCTACTTTTTTCATAAAAGGCTTCTCTTTTTATTGAATGCAACTCAACTGCACTTTTAGTAGTGTGCCCCACACCATTGATCGCCAGCTGTTGACTTGCTTTAATGTTAACCGTCGTACAGTAGCTCTACGGTGCCTTTTGTCTTGTACTGTAGCTTTGCCGCTAACAATTTGAATAAGGTTGACTTGCTGACGTCAGCACCTGTGGACTTAGTCAAAAATCAAGCATCAGTAGAATAAGCGTTGAGTGAATGAGCTTCACTCAACGTCAAAGTACTTAAACAAAATTCTATCTATCTAGGCGTTGACAGTGTTGAGTGAGTAAGCCTCACTCAACGCTTTTTGCCTTAACCATTTCTGCAACCTTTTCTACATGCCTGACATTGAGAGCGTTGAATGAGCACACCTCACTCAATGGATTGTGCCTTAGCCATGCTTTTTGTAATTTAGGCATTGAGAGCGTTGAGTAAGCATGCCTCACTCAACGCTTTCCGACTTAACCAATTTTCTGCTTCTTCAACATCTTAAGCGTTGAGAGAGTTGAGTGACCACGCCTCACTCAACGCTTTTTTACTTTAGCCATTTCTGTGTCATGGTGTTGAGAGCATTGAGTGAGCATGTCTCAGTCAATGCTTTCTACCTTAGCCAAATTTTTCTGCTCGTTGGTATTGAGTGAGTAAGCATCACTCAATGCATTTGGACTTAGCCAAACATCAACACAGCTTTTCTATGGCTTTTGACTTATAGGTCAATATTCAACGAATCTTCAGTATGATGTTGAGTGAGTGATACTCACTCAACGCCTATGGACCTAACCATTTTTCTGCCCATTTCCTCATAGGCATTTACTGTATTAGCCTGTCTCACAACCTTTTGTTGTATAGCGTTGAGTGAGTTAACTTCACTCAACGCCTGTGGACTTGGCCACTTTCTCAGCTTGCCACTCCTTTGTCTTTGACTGTATAGGCTCCACTCAGCTCTATAAGTCATCTGGCGTTAAGTGAGTAACCTTCACTCAATGCATGTGGACTTGGACAGATTTCTGTCTATACACATCTTAGGTTAGAGTTTACCTGACTTAGACACTTAGGCTATCTGTCCCATCAATGTTGCTAGGAAATCCTGCAATCATTAAAATTGAGCATAAGTTAGATCACCACATGTGTATACATTGTTTTCTAGGCCTTCTTCAAATCCAGGGATCAATGGACCCAACAATCTCCCATATTTGAAGAAGTCAAAACCTATGCCATTGTATACACTAATATACTTATTCTACATATAAAAAATTACTATCACAACATAAATCAGAAAATCATAATCATAGCGAATGATATTTCATTTAACATATAAGGAATTATAATATTTGTGCATGAAAGAGAATGTCATATCCCTTAGCCCTATAAGCAGAACTTGAAACTTTTTAAGTTTCAGGTTCCCTTATCACAATCCCACTGCCATTGGATTTCTTTACAAGTTTGTCTTCTAGTCCAATTATCTTCTTCCCCTTCTTATCTGCTTTATTAACTGCCTTTACTTTAGTTGCTTTTTTTCTTTTCAGCTTCAGCTTTGTCTTTGTCTTTGAAAATAACTGAAGGGCTTGGGGAAGTATTTGGAGGGTTTAACAGCATCAGGAGCTAGAAGGTTGGCATTTCTGTTCTTCCAAAAAATTCTTCTTTCTATGTCCCTCTTCTCCATCTTGTCCCATTCCATTTTGTTGTACCATTTTCCTCTGTCTGATCTCTTATTTTTGACCTGATCCCAAGCAAGCAAAATGATAGATCTGGACTCCGGGCTCCATTGTTCGAAATCAGGCCTTTTCTCCATTTCTTCTCTATATTTCCTCTTCCTCATCCTGATTTCTTCTTCAGTTTCAGCAGTTATAGTCATTTCTTTTATCTATAGTTCCAGTTCTACAGTGAGGCTGAAGGAAGGAATTGCAGCAACAGTGGACTGCCCTCCCCACTAATCACCAGCACTATTATATTCTTCTATGTACTGATAATCTTGCTGAGCAGGTTCTTTGTTCAATGCCTGTAGCACTTGAGCAGCATCATTGGGATGTTATCATATTGCACTGGCTCTATTCCTAGTGAGCCTCTCACCACATTGGTTTCCCAGACCATGTTTTCTGTGTTTGTCCTTATAGCTTCACTCTGCCCTTTTTGACTTCTTCAATTATTTGAATAGTCTGTGAGGAATTTCCCTTGCTTCTTTCTGTTTCTATGTAGTTCACTCCAGCAGTGACATGATTTTTGACTTCTAACATGTGATCATCAAGCAGCTTAGTATAGACATCCACTTTGGCAAAGATAGCTGTATTCTGTTCATTTCTCAGAACTTTATCATTTTCATGAATGGTCACCGAGTTCTTAGCATGAATCTGTTTATTCTCTATGATAATGGCTATATTCTGTCTTGACACATCCAACTTCTCTATGGTATAGTCTACAGCTGGAGCAGCCCTTGTAAAGAACTTGACAGTTTCTCCTTTCAGCAAGTTTACTTCAAATATTATAGATTTGATCTCTATTGTCAAATCATTCCTGATATATTTGAGGGCTTCATCCACATAATTTTCTAATGCTCTCCTTTGTTAATCCAGCAACCCTTTTAGCTGGGCTAGGAATGTTGGTGGCATCTGGTCTAGTTGAGAAGAGGTGTCTTCATCTAGAGTGTTGAAACCGAGAATTCGGTCTCTATTGGAGTTCACCCTTGGGGAAGGGGTGATCGCACTCCTACTTCTCTCCTGCAAGCCAAACAACACAAAGAAATGGAAACTGACCCAAGAGCTCGGCGCGGAGGTCCCACCACACACCCGGAAGATCTTAGAGCTTTTCCCCTCCTTAGCCAATGGCTGAGCTAAGGCTACCTCAGAAAGCGCAAGAAGATCTGAATACTGATAAGTGTGCCTTCTGAGGTGCCCCTTGGGTCTTATTTATAGATTTCTGAAAATGACGTGCCAATAGCCAATCTCCGCTATTTTGAACAGCTATGTGCAGCCCAACTAGGCCTGTTAAAAGCGTAACTCCGCCGTTCTATTAGGCTATTCGCACCCCTGATAAGGGTAAAATGGTAAAGAAAAGCACCTCATAGGAAACTGGGCGAGGGGAGCATCATTACTCAACGCCAAAGCCAGAAGGGCGCCGAGAGCGTTGAGTGGAGCAACGTCACTCAATGCCAAAGCCAGAATGACGTCGAGAGCGTCAAGTGGGGCGACGTCACTCAATTCCAAATCCATAAGGGCGCCGAGAGCGTTGAGTGGAGCAACGTCACTCAACACCAAAGCTAGAAGGGCGCTGAGAGCGTTGAGTGGGGCAACACCACTCAACGCTAAAGCCAGAAGGGTGCCGAGAGCGTTGAGTGGAGCAACGTCACTCAACGCCAAAGCCAGAAGTCCGTCAAGAGCATTGAGTGGAGCAACGTCACTCAACGCCCAAGCCAGGGGGTAAAGTCTGGATGAAGTTTCATAAAATAGCTGGGCGAGTAGACCCCTGACACCTTCATTCACCCAAAGAGGTCTGGGATTATTACTACAGAAGGAATTCTAGAAGACTTGAGCTTGTCGAGCTTTGGAACGAGGTCAACTCGAAGAACTTAGAGCTACGTTCGATGAATGTTGAGCCCCACTCGATGAGCGGCGAGCTCTGCCCGAGCTCAGTCCGGTGAAAACTCGATCCGGATCGTTGAACCTCGGGCAGACACGGACTGGTTGGCTGGCCGTGCTGCTCGCTCGCCTAGCTTCGGCAAGAGCGAGCTGGCTATTCTGAACCCACCCGCATGCTGTTATGGCACAGACAGGTCACCTTGGTCTATTCGTCTTGCCTGATGGACCCACTCGGCGAACACAGGGTTGTACATAGAGCTTCCTGTATTGGCTTGTTCCCTATTCCTTGTGCAGAGTCACTCTTGGATTGGCCATACTCTGTATGTGCTGAGGAGTGTGTTTTCTCATGACTAGATTCCTCTTTCTCGGATTCAGAGGAAACTAGATCATGCACTTCATGAGCATGGAGTTTAGATGGAATCTCCCCCTCAACCTCTGCCATGCCTTCATTTGCACGCAGGTCAGCAACAATAGCAGTAGTATCATCTGTAGGCTGAATTTCTGTTCAGGGGATCTGAAATTGCTCACCCACAACTAATGTATCTTGCATTATTTCTTCTGCAAGTTGCTCCCCCTCAGTCATTGCAGTCTTGATCTCAGTAAATGCAATTTTCATGACTTTTTATAGAAGATGCTCACCTTCAAACATTGCAACCTCCCTATCAGAAGCTAGATTGATCTCCCCCTCACTCTAATGATTATATTAATCTAGAGACTCTTGGGGTGGTGAAAAGGCAACAACAACATCCGTTGGGATCTTTGAGGACTCCCCCTCAATCTCAGCAAAGAGCTTGTTGACAATCTTTGCTCCTATAACCTCAGCCACTTCAGGTTGAGGATTAAGTGACGGTTATTCAGATGAGGCAGATGCATGAGTGCCCATCTCCTTCCTAGGCTCATCAACCGATCCTGTCAATTCACAATTATGAGGTTCCTCCTTATCTTGTGCTAAAGAGCTACTAGTATAGCCCAGCTCTAGAACAACAACCTTCTTCGCTTTCTTCTCTGCAGCTGGAGGTCCATGAGGCTGTAGGACCCTATCCCACCTGTCAAGCATTTTGATGTCCATTCTTCGCATGTGATGGAATCTTGCTCCAAGCTTCAGATTCAGGATTTCTGGGACAGTCTATCGCAGGAAAAAGGATGGAATTCTTCATAGATTGGGCTCAGATAGGCATTCCACTATCCTATCAAACAGTACACTTCCTCAGGTCATTTTCTTGGATAAGATGACCTTGGCCATCAGTTCAAACATCTTTTTGGAGATTTTGTCGTGAGAGCCAGTTTTGCATAACAGAGCCTTTCCAACGACATCAGATAAGAACTTACCCTACAGGTTCAGTTCTTTCCTTAAGATTGATCCGGAGGAGTGCTTGGACAACCCACACCATTTCATCGCTGACTTTACATCTTCCTGAATCAGGTCATCTTTGTCGTCCGTCACAGAGATTTTTGCCTGCTTGAGGGCTTTGCTCAGTCTTCTTGGGGTAATCTTGACTTTCATTCCACTTACTGTCGTCTTGATTTTGCTAGCAGATGCATCTTCCATGTCATTTGAGAAAAACTCTAGAACTTCTCATTTCCATATCAAGCAGGGTTCCGACAGGATGAAATCTTGGCCAGTTGTTCGGAGAAGATGCAAAACAGACTGCACCTCTTCAGCAGTGTCAATGAATCCATTACGAACAACCTCTGCCCCCTCAAAGAGAAAAATCCTGACCTTTGGGTGCTATTATGCTTGTGAATTATGGATAACTAGTGAGAGGAGCTTTCCATCAATTCAGCGAATACGGGAGGGAAAGGGAAAGGAACAGTGACTTTGCTTTATACACAAGTGAAAGTGTTTAGTTGTCTACCTAAATCACCTAGAGGGGGGTGAATAAGTAAGATGTGCGTCTTTTGCGGAATAAAAATTTAAGATCTATGCATAGAACTATCTACCAATCAATCACACAGGAAGCAAGATTTATAGTGGTTCCACTACCTTGGGTACATCCACTTAGCAAAACACTAGACTCGGCTACTCCACTATCTCGGATTGAAAACCAATCCTACACCTCAGAACAAAGTTCCTACAAACTCGATCCACAAAACGGATCTACACTCGGAAGGTAAAACTTTCTATAATCTTGGAGACAAAAGCTCCTACACTCGGAGATAATTCTCCTACAAGAATGAAATAGAGCGTATGTAGAAATACAAACAATGAATCTTTATCAGATCTACAAACAATCGGCCATGATCTTGCTCGTGTAGACTTTGCGACTTTATCAGAGAGGTGAAGAAAATCTCGACAAAGATCTGGAATTTCTTGGCTTCACGCAATCAGATAAAAGAGGAGGAATTGAGCGGCAATCTCGATTTGTAAGCCTTCTTGATCTGAATCCACTGAAATCAAAAACCCTAGCCGGATGAGAACGATGATGATCGGCGGCGGCAGCTTTCGCTTCTTGGAGAGAGAAAGATATTCAGAGAACTTAGAAAATAATCGGCTACAAAACTTCTTCTTAGGGTTTGTCGGTTTGACAAGACCTTATATAGGATCTGCGATAACATTCATAATTAAATCTTAATGATATATACGTGGACCAATCACATCAAGGCTCATTAAGAAATCTGTCAATTCTGGACTTAACGAAAAATCAGAAGAAATGAAGCTGATATACTCGAGTGAAGATAAGACTACTCGAGTACTATATAGAGCTACTCGAGTGAGCTAAAGATAAATACTCGAGTAAATATTTGGAGAGAATCTGGAAATGAAGAGCAGCTACTGGAGTGCTAAAACAGTTACACGAGAAGTGGAGTTGAACTACTCGAGTACAATAAATTTTACTCGAGTGAAAAGAAATGGACTACTTGAGAGGTAGAGGAGCTACTCGAGTCAGGGACTTAGAATAATTTCTGGAATAGAATCCCGGGTTACTCGAGTAGGTGAACTAAACTACTCGAGAGAATACGAACTACTCGTGTATATGGAAATAACTACTCGAGTAGTAGACTTAGAAAAATTCTGAGGGAAGAAAACATAGTTACTCGAGTATAATACATAGACTACTCGAGTAGTAGATGAACTACTCGAGTACATGACTTAGACTACTTGATTGAGGAGAAATTACGCGTGACCCAGATTTCTGTAACTCAAGATAAAAGGTTCAGACTACTCGAGTACTTATATGATTACTCGAGTAATTTACTTAGAAAATGTCTGGAGAAGAGATCCTGTAAACTCGAGAATGAGACGGAATCTACTCGAGTAGTTAACTTTGTTACTCGAGAGCTATTACTTGTCTACTCGTGTTCTAACTTCCTTACTCGAGTATAAAGATTTTTACTCGAGTATAAACTAAACAATTCACTCGAGTAGGTATATATTTACTGGAGTAAAATACTTAGTAAATTCTCTTAATAGAAATCTCTTCTTCTTTGGTGAAACCAGCATCAAGTCTTTTCCAATTAGTCCTAGTGCTTGAGTATGGAGTGTATCCCAATAGAGAGGCTACACATGAGTCAACACCTTGGATCATACAATGAGAGATTACATTGTATGGTCTTGTGTTTGGTGCCCCATTATAGACTGACATTGTTCTACACTTGGCATTAGAATCCTGCAAACACATAACTAAACCAAAGCATCAAATACAACTTAATTCATCTTAGTTTAAGGGTGACTTCATCAAATTTGGGTTAATGTGGATACAATACCCAACAATCTCCCCCTATTTGTAGAAGTCAGAACCCTTTACACTAAGGTGAATTATAGACATAAAAAGTGCTAAATAGATAAATCAATGAAAGCAAGCATAAGACTGTAAACAAGATTATATGACCAAAATATAGAATTATATGAATGTGATTTTCCAAAGTATCATTTCTACAAAAATCATTTCCCCATTCTCATGTATCCTTGTAGCTTAGACTTGGTGGTGCTGCATGTCTTGCTTCTTTTGCTGTCTCCTATGGTAGTTGTATGGCTTGGGGTAGTATTTAGGAGGTCTTGGAGGAGCAGCATGGTTGTTCCTACCAAATTCTCTGTCATAAAGCCTCCTCTTAGTCATAGACTTTTCATATAATTCTCATTCCTGGGAGCTGTAATGAATATTCCTGCTTTCATGGAAATCCATAACAAGTTTGAGAGTATCCAAAATGAGGGACCTAGAAGTAGGAGACCAGATCTCTGCAAATTCTGGAGCTTTTCTCTTTTCTGAATATGGAACTGGGATAGACCTACTAGCAGAGGCACCATCACCATATTTTCTTTTCTTCTTAGATGTCTGTATCTCAGGAGGAGCTTGGAGAAAGATATCTGCAGGGTCATCCTACCAAAGTTGGGCATAAGAATCTGGAGGAGGGCCTTCTTGGCCTTCAGGTCTTGGAGAGAAGGTAGGTTGTTGAGGAGGAGCAGGAGCAGCAGCAGCTAGAGGGTTGAGATGATGAGGAATGATATTTGGATCAGCAGCAAACTCAGGAAGGATTTAATATGCATCCAGACAGCAGTGTCATATGCATGAAATTTGACACTCTGAATTTGTCCTAAGACATCATCATGGATCTCTTTCATTTTAGTTTCCCAAAGCTCTTGCTTGAGTGCATCTGATTTTTCTAAATATTCTTTCACCAAACTCTCCCCCTTTCTGACTTCTATAGTTAGTGTTTTGATGGCATCATCTTTGAAGGTTCCAACCTCTTCACAGATCTTCATCTTAGTAGCTTCAGCTCTCTTATCCAATTCAATTTGATTTCCTACCAAAGTCACACCTTGTTCCACAACCTGACCAACACTAGTAATAGTGTGATCTAGAGCCTTTCCACCAATTTGGAAGAGGTGTCTTAGCTGATCAGTATTGTGCTGGATTTCTGCAAATCCTCTGCTCATTTCAGTCTCTAGAGTAGTGACTTTGTCAGTAACAGCCTTGAGTGAAGTATCAAAGTAGGTTCTTTGATCTTGAAGCATAAGCACAAACAAATTCATCAAATCATTGGATGAGGCAGTAACAGCAGCAGGAGGAACACTAAAAGAGGGAACTGGAGGAGGAGGAGCAACCCATGGAGCAATTTCTGCAATGGAGACTGAGCTCTTTGCTCTAGTAGTGTGAATCAGGGCATCCCCTTCATCAGTGACTGTGGGTATGGAGAAGTCCAGTTTTCTCAATGGGGATTCTTCTGGTTCTGGAGATGGCACATCAGTAATGAAAATGGTTTCAACCTGCTCTTGGTGTGCAGTAGGAGACTTTGCTGGTGAAGGAGTATGTATTGGAGATTGTACTGGAGTGGATTCTTTTAGTATTTCAGTGGTGGTTTCCTTTGGAGAGGGAGGAGGAGGAGGAAGATCATCTGCAGTCGGCTCTTCATTCATTTCACTAATGGCAACTTATGTTGAGAGTAGGGCTTCTTGAAGTTGTTGTTCAGATGGAGTTTCTTCTGGAGTCTTAGGAGGTGGAGGAGTAACTGCTGGAGGTGTAGGTATCCTTGCTGGGATAGAAGGAGTAGGCTCCCTCTCAATAGATACACCAGAAGAGCTGGCAATCTGATGTGGAGAGGGAGATGGGGTCCTGTCCTCTGTGGCTGGAATCTCTTGAACCTTGGCAGCCTGAGTTGGATTCTGCAGTTTCACTTCCCATCTTTGAATGGAGAATGTGGAAACTTTCTTCATGTGATGAAGAACAGTCCCTTGTGAGAAGTTGAAAACTTCTTGATTGATTTCATGGAGGAGAAGTGAGATTATTCTGGTATAATTGGGAGCTTTAATGCTGGCTTTGATCTTATCCAAGATCATCATTCCAAATTGGAATTTCTTCCTACAGACTATAGCTTGCATAATATCAAAGAATGAGAGAGAGATATCTCTGATAGAATTTGTTTTGCAGAGGAGGACTTTCCCTATTATATCCACAAGTAATTTTCCTTCAGGATTCATTTGAGACCTTTTGATGTACTCTTCATCAGGAGAAACACAATATAACATACATGTTCTGTCAGACTCATCAGGGCCTACATGATCTTCTTCATCTACAAGCAGCAATCGAAGAAGTTGAGAAGTAGATGTCTTTGTAAGCTTGATTTTGACTCCTTTGACTGTCGATTTGAGAACGACACCATGTCTCTTAACCTTGACAATTCTGAAGAACTCGGCAACATCGGGAAAGAGGATTTTACAGGGTTGTTTTAGAATGAAGGTAAGTCCAACGGTGTCGAGAAGGATCATAAGATTGTGGAAATCATCTGAAAGTTCTACAATTCCGGCGACAACCAGTTCGGAACCGATGCCAATTTTTGAAGAAGCAGTCATGATTCAGAAGCTCTTGGAAAAACTACGGCGGGGAGGGGGAATACGCGGCTCTCCAACTTCTTGACGGAAGACGAAGCGACAGTCGGCTTTACTCGAGCGAGGAAATGATTTTGTGTTGAAGTATTATGTAATTTTCGATTTATATAACCCTAGGTTTATGTCTAATTAAGAGATAAATGATGGAATCATACCTTAGAAGTGGCGGCATAAGCCTCGAGTTGCGAATAGGAAAATTTGAATCAAGGAAGAAAAGATGGTTGGCACATACTCGAGAGACTTAATATTACTCGAGTGAAGTATTTGAGATACTCGAGTAGATAGGCTGGACGTACTCGAGTATTTGGGGTGAAGTACTCGAGTAATTGTACGAAGGTACTCAAGTGAAGTTTTACTACTCGAATAGGTGATTTGACTACTCGAGTAAGCCATTCTGCTACTCGAGTAGGTTACTCGAGTGGCTTATAGAGTACTCGAGTAGGTCATTTTCTTACTCGAGTCAAAAAGTTAGAAATTTGTAGAATTCCAACTTTTGACTGATTCTGGATCTCCGAGACTTCTTGGGGGTCCACTGATGCAGTGGCCTGCCTCTTATACAGTGGCCCACTACCGACCTGCAGGCCATGCACCCCACCCATGACCGCATCTATTCTCAGTGCGGCGGGATGTTGAGGCGGGGTCTCGAACCCTGTAGCTCAGTTGGTGATGAGAGCTGTTAGGAAAGCTCTTTATCAAGGGGGAGAGGGTTCGAGACCCCGCCTAAACATCCCGCCGCACTGAGAATAGGTGCGGTCGTGGGTGGGGTGCATGGCCTGCAGGCCGGTAGTGGGCCACTGCTGGGTACATTGGAAAATGTGTACCAGATTTGAAGAAGCCTCACCCTACTCAATGATATGCATCAAGGTGTATTTTATGTGTTTTGAGTTTGTATGTGCAGGTTAAGTAATTGCAGGAAATGCAGAAAAATTTATAAGTCCATGTGTCGACACAAGGAGAAGCTGTGTCGACACTTATGAAGGCTTGTGTCGACACTGGAGAAAAGCTGTGTCAACACTTGGAGTTGATTGTGTCGACACTTGGAAAGGCAGTGTCGACACCAGAAGAAATTGTGTCGACACCAGGAGGCTGTGTCGACACACAGAGAAGCAAAGTCGACATCAACTGTGTCGACACCAAGAGGCAGTGTCAACACACAAGATTACTTAGTCGACATCAATTGTGTTGACACCAAGAGGCAGTGTCGACACACTGAAGACTTTGTCAACATCAACTGTGTCGACACACAGGACTTGTGTCGACACACAACGAAGTTTCAACTAAGTTAAAGAAAAGATGGCTTGTGTCGACACACAGAATCAGTGTCGACATATTCTAAAGAAGGCTTGTGTCGACACACAGAATCAGTGTCGACACACTCTAAAGAAGTTGTGTAGAGAAGCTGTTACAACAACTAAAGAGCTGTGTCGACACAACCAAGGCTTGTGTCGACACTTAGTCCACTTGTGCCTACACTTAATCTACTTGTGTCGACACATGATGAAGTTCAGTTTCAACATTTTCAGACAGAGACAATATTTCAAGAAGTGACTGGATGACTTGACAGCTGCCATTTCCAACCAGTCTACTCCAACTGTCAAAGTTGTCAGAAGTTTGTTAGAAACCGGATCAGCCGATTACCTTGGAGAATGTCTATAAAAAGGCATACTCCTTCAACAGAAGATATAACTGACATAAGAAGAACTGAGAAGAATCACAGATTAGAGAAACGAATACAGAATTCTAAAGAAAGAGAAAAAGAAGAAGTTGTCGAGAGAGAGCTCCATCTACTGAAGCGCAGTTGCTGAACCAGGCTGCCAAGAAAGATTCAGATTGAGATCTGAATCTCAAGTCAGAAGTTGATTGAAGATCAACTTTACAGGAGATTGAACCCTACTGAGTTCAGATTCAAGAAGCTTTGAAGAAAGCTAAGAGAGGTTGATCTTTGCTATCATATTATTCCAAGAACTGATCAAGAAGCCATCCATCCCTTCTCTCTTTATCTGGGTGGTGGTTAATTACTTTACTAAAACAAATTTTCTGTTGGATCTTTATAGTTCTGAGTTGTAAGCCTGTGTTTATAAAGGCTGAGAGTAGGAGAACATTTTCTCTAAGTGGTAGGCCTTGTTGAAGGCTGAGGTAGGGCAGTGAGCCTGAGTTGTAGGAGATTGTGATCTCTGAGTGTAGGCCTTATTGAAGGCTGAGGTAGGGCAGTTTGCCTGAGTTGTTGGAGTGTGGACTCACTCTGAGTGTAGGAGCCCTGCTGGGGTTCTGAGCTGCTGTAAGATCTGCGGATCTGAGGTGAAGTGAAGAAGTTAGGCCGAATCTAGCACACTGCTAGATAGCGAAGGGGGAAAGTGGATGTACCCAGACCTTGGGGAACCACTATAAAAATCTGTGTGCAATCTGTGTTGTGATAATTCTGTGAATCTGTGATGTGTTAGCTATTGAATTTGCAGTTTCTTATTACATAATAGAATAGATTTGCTGCCTTAAGTAGAAAAAGGAATTACACCTATTCACCCCCCCTCACCTCTAGGTGGTTAGGCACTAATTCTTTCAAGTGGTATTAGAGGGAGGTTTCTCAAAGAAGGACTTAATAGTCTGAGTTAGATCCATAAGACAGATTCAAGATCAAGAAAATGGGTTCAGGTGAAAATCATAAGAAATTAGGTTCTATGAAACTACCAATATGCAGAAAGGAGATATTTGACATCTGGAAAGAAAGGGTCAGGCTGTTTATGGAGGCTTCTGATCCAAGGATCTACATCACAGTAAAGGAAGGTCCTTATATTCCAATGAAGGTGTCAATTCTAGATGCAAACCAAAGAATTCCCAGGGATTATTAAGAGATGACCAAGGATGAGATCATCTTGGCAACTATGGATAAAAGAGTCCAGAATATCATAGTAAGTGCCATTGATGATGCAACTTTCCAGAATCTAATACGCTGCAAGACTTCCAAAGAAATGTGGGATACTTTGATAGTCTACATGGAGGGTTCCGAAGAAGTCAGACAAGATAGAAAATCTATGCTGAACCAGGAATATGAGAGTTTCAGACAAGGAAAATCTGACAGTAAAACTGAATGTTATAAAAAGTTCTATAGAATAGTAAATGAGCTGATGTCCTATGGGAGAATCTTCAGTACTTATGAACTGAATGATAAATTCCTAAGATCCTTGGCAAAGGATTGGGACACTAAGATTTGTGCCATTAGGGAAGTGGTCAAACTTGCTGATATCTCTCCACCAACTTTGTTTAGAAAATTGCTGTCATATGGAATGCAGCTGATGGAAAGGAAAGAGGAAGAGAAAAGTGCAAAAGGCGAGCATAGATAAAAGTCTGTGGAATTTAAGGTTGAATCCACTAGGAAGAATAGGAGGATGTCTCCATCACCTCCTAAGATAGTTGCTGAAATTGCTTCAGATAATTTTGATAACCAAAGTTCAGACAGTAGTGACTCAGATGAAAATTCTGCTGCCTTCACTAGGCAGTTTCAGAGATTCCTGAAGAAGAAGCAGTGGAAGTCAAAGCCTTCCACATCTCAGCCTAAGGATGATTATTATCAAAAGAGAAAGTCATCCAAGAAGGACATGAGCAGATCTAAACCAAGCAAGTTTACAACATCAAAGATAGTTTGCTACTGCTATAATAGGCCTGGACATGTTGTGGCTGAGTGTCCAGATAAAAGAAAAGAGTCAGCTGATAAAAAGAAGATTCAACACCAGAGCAAGAAGGAGAAATCCTTTATTGCTAAGAAGGAGAAGAGTTTGACAGATCAATCATCTTTAGAGTCAGAATCTGAAGTTGAGGCATACATTGGTCTATATACAGCAGATGAAGAAGATGAGTTTCTACAAGTGCTGAACTATATCTATGAACAAGAAGACCATCAGTGTCAGGGACTGATGGCTGTGTCAGAAGAAAATAAGTGTCAGGATCAGCCTGGTCCTAGTAAGGTACAATGTCTTTCTAGAAATTCAGATTGCAGTACTGAGTCAGAGTCAGCAACATCTGCATCAAGTGATGTGGATGGGTCTGAGTCTGAAGGTGATATTCATCAGCTGATAGATGAATATGGAGACTTGTTGCAGGCACTAAAGAAAAGCAAAAACTTGGCCAAAACCCTGGCTAAGGGAATTACAGATCTTAAGATGGCTGCATCTGATTCAGAGAAGTTGTTGGATCAGAAGTTGAATGAGATAGCCAGACTGAAAAACATTACTATTATTCAGATGGGTACTATCACATTCAAGAATGATCAGATTAAAAGTCTGGAGAATAGACTTCAGAAAGAAAAGGAGATTGTAGCTAGTTTTTCTAAACCAAAGTCTGTATTACCCTTGATTGATGAGTTTATGTTTCAAAAGGGTAAGGTAGGATTAGGGTTTAAGGGAACTGCATGGATTGCTAAGTACAATTCTAAAGGCAAAGCCCCAGCACAAAACAAGAAACCTGTTGTAAACAATTCAGCTAGGGTTGTACCTAAACAAAGGTACAACAAGTTTGAGAGCTGGTGTTGTGGCAAGGTAGGCCACTTTACCTTAGATTGTTGGCACAATTCCAGCATCAAGGAGAGTAGCAGTCTGCCTGCTAGAAGTGCTATAGGCAGATTTGTTAAATTTCAGGCTAACATGAACCAAGGACGCAAAACTCATTTGGGTTCTAAGGTTAAGTAGTCTTTATTGCAGGTGAGTCCAAGTGGCCATGCCCCTATATGGTACTTGGACAGTGGATGTTACAAGCACATGACTGGAACTAGGGGGTTGCTGAAGGACTACACACCTATCATGGATGGCCCTAAAGTAACCTTTGGTGGTTTTAAAAAGGGAATCGTTAAAGGATTTGGTAACATTTCTAGTAACTAGATTACTATCACTCAAGTGGCCTATGTGAAAGGTTTGACACACAACCTTTTAAGCATAAGTCAGCTGAGTTATTTAGGATATGACATTTCATTTATTAAGAATGGATGTCACATCAAAAGGTCAAGTGATCAAAAGTTCATATTGACAGGATATAGAAAAAGAAATGTGTACTATCTTAACTTTGAGTGTGAGAACAATAATTCTACTATTTATCTTGTAGCTGATGAGAGAGCCTCTCATTGTGTTAAATGGCACAAGAGGCTGGCCCATCTTAACTACAAGACTATTGGTCACCTCTTTAGCAAATAGTTAGTGAGGAATGGTCCTCAAGTTAAGTGTATAAAGGATGTGATATTCTCAGCTTGTCAAAAAGGCAAGCAGACCAAATCCTCCTTTCATAGCCTTGAAAACAAGGATTCATTGAGTTGTCTATACCTCTTGCATATGGATCTTTTTGGTCCTATGCTAGTTCATAGTCTAGGTAGGAAGTTCTACATATTTGTGGTGGTAGATGACTATTCTAGATATTCATGGGTGTTCTTTCTGAGACAAAAATCTGAAACCCCAAGTGTTTTATATAGTTTTGTCAAACAAATTCAGAATGAGCTGGATAATACTGTGGTCAAAATCAGAAGTGACCATGACACTGAATTTCAATCTGAGAGTATGATAAGACTGTGTGAAGAATTTGGGATTTTTCAAGAATTTTCCTCACCTAGAACACCACAGCAAAATGGTATTGCTGAAAGGAAGAATAGAACACTAATTGAGGCTGGTAGAACTCTATTGAGTGACACTTCTCTCCCAGAATATTTCTGGGCTGAGATATTAAACACTGCATGTCATGTGATCAATAAGGCTGCTATCACCAAAAGCCACAAAAAGACTCCCTATGAGATTATGAAGGGCAGAAAACCAAACTTATCCTATTTTAGGATCTTTGGTTGCAAGTGCTATATACTTAACAATGGAGAGTCTTATCTAACTAAGTTTGCTGCCAAATCCCAAGATGCGATATTTGTTGGGTATAGCAACAATAGTAAGGCTTATTGGGTCTACAACTTGATTACTCAAGTTGTAGAAGAGTCTGTACATGTTGTCTTTGATGAAACAAGACTGATTAACTGTGAGTTGCCAAGTAGTGCTTGCAGTTCTACAGGTATAAATGAGAGAATGGACAAGCTTACCATCACAGAAGAGTCAACTACAAATCAGGACGTGGAAAATGGTGGATGCTGTCCAGGGGGAGTACAAGACTCTCCAAATGCTGATGAAAACCAAGAGGTGCAGCTTAATGAAGAGGCTGGAGGTGTTCAACATGAAGACAGGCTACCTCCAGCTAATAGACACTTAAAGGATCATCCAGAAAATCAGATAATTGGTGATCTAAGACAAGGAGTACAAACAAGCAGCAGGAATCTGAACACAGTTCTATGCTCTAGTTTCTTATCACAAGTAGAACCCAAGAAATTTGAAGAAGCTATTCTAGACCCACATTGGATTGATGCCACGCAGGAGGAGCTGAATCAGTTCAGAAGGTGCAAGGTCTGGACATTAGTTCCTAAACCAAAAGGCCACAACATCATTGGAACAAAGTGGATCTTTAGGAACAAACTGGATGAGAATGAGATCATTGTGAAGAACAAAGCAAGACTTGCTGTAAAAGGATACAAGCAAGAAGTGGGTATTGATTTTGATCAAACCTTTGCCCTAGTAGCAAGACTGGAAGCAATTAGGATGTTCCTTTCTTTTGCAACATATCAAGGCTTTAAGGTATTTCAAATGGATGTAAAATCAGCATTCCTAAATGGAAATCTAAAGGAGGAAGTCTATGTAGAGCAACCCTCAGGTTTTGTTGATTCTCTCAAACCTGATTATGTTTATAAACTTTGGAAAGCATTATATGGGCTAAAGCAAGCCCCAAGGGCTTGGTATGAAACCCTGTCTAATTTCCTCATTGAGAACAAATTCTCAAGGGGGAAAATAGACAAAAACTATTCCGGAGGGAATCCAAAGGAAAGATAACCCTAGTACAAATATATGTTGATGACATAATATTTGGGTCTACTGAAAGTAACCTTTGTAAAAAGTTTGCAAAACTTATGCAAGGGAAATTTGAAATGAGCAGTATGTGAGAACTTAAGTTCTTCTTAGGTCTCCAAGTAAGACAGACTGAAGATGGCTTTTTCATATCATAGTCTAAGTTCACCATGGAGTTAATTAAGAAGTATGGTATGGAATCATCCACTCCCATGAGAACTCCAATGGGGACAAGTGTATCTCTTAGCAAAGATGATGCAGGGAAACCTGTAGATGAAACTTTGTATAGATGTATAGTTGGCTCCCTCCTATATCTGACTGCTAGTAGACCAGATATCATGTATGCTACATGTGTTTGTGCTAGGTACCAATCCTGCCCTAAAGAATCTCATCTTGCTGCAGTAAAAAGGATTTTGAGATATCTTAAGGGCACCCCTAATCTAGGAATTTGCTACCATAGGAATGGAGATTTTCTACTGACAGGCTATTCAGATGCAGACTTTGCAGGTTGCAAAGAAGATAGAAAAAGTACTACATGTACCTGTCAATTTCTAGGAGGAAGATTGGTGTTTTGGAGCAGTAAGATGCAGACTAATGTGACAATATCTACAGCTGAGTCAGAAAATGTTACTGTAGGAAGCTGCTGTGCAAACCTTTTGTGGATTCAGCACCAGCTAGTAGACTATGGTATTCAAGTAAGTAGAACACCTTTACTTTGTGATTCTACAAGTGCAATTTCTATTGCTAATAATCTTGTTTCACATAGTAGGACTAAGCATATAGAAATTAGATACCATTTTCTTAGATAACATGTAGAGAAAGAGGACATCTTACTAGAATTTGTCAAAACAGATTATCAAATTGCAGATATGTTTACTAAGCCTCTAGATGAAACTAAATTCAATAAGTTTAAAATTGAATTAGGAATGTCAAACATAGATTAGTTTAACAAAATTGGCTAAGTAAAACTGTGTCAACATATTCAGCAACAAAGTGTCGACACAGAGAAATGTTATCGACACTTCAGGAAAGTAGTGTCGCACTTCAGGAAGTTGTGTCGACACATCCAGGATAGTTGTGTCGACACTGAGAATAAGTGTCGACACATAAGTTCTATCGAGTATATTGGTGTCGACACATGCAGATGTCTATGTCGACACTCAAACACTGAGTCATCAGTTAAGGATATTTGTGTCGACACATCATAATTGGTGTTGACACATAGCAGTCAACACCGTTGTCGAGACTTAAGTAGTTAGTGTCGACACTTTTCAACAGTGTCGACACATTCAGTGATTGTTGACGTGCCTTTTCACCTTCATTTTTAGAAAGGTATAAATAGGTCAACAGCATTGTCTGTCGACACGCTCTCCATAGTTTAGAGACCAGAACTTTGTGTCGACAACTCTCTCATCTAAACTCAAGATTTCTCTCAACCCTAATGATGCCAAAGATTGAGGATAATGTCAATGAAGGATATGAACTAGTTCGGAACGCATTTGATGGAGCGGATTTAGAAATTACAGGAGTAGTAACCCTAATTGCAGAGAATGGGTTGGAATTTCTAGTTTCTGAACCCACTACGATCTGGAAGAAAGAAACTCTAGAATTCTTTGGTGCTGCTACTCTAGATCAAACAGGACTCAAGATTCGATCCACAGTCCATGGATTAAAGGTGATAATCACCCAAAAGAGTTTAAGGAAAGTTCTACACCTGCCCAGAACACAAGAAGAAGAAGATGCGCCCGCATCTAAGCTAAGGGAAGCACTTCAATGGTGTGTACTGGATTCCACCATGAAGATTGGCTCTACTTTGAATAGGAAAGGTATGAATATATACGGGAAGTTCTTGTCAGAAGTTGTAGGCAAAGTGATTCTATGTAAGCCAGGGGGCATGATAGAATTTCTGCATATATGTTCACCCTTATGACCAGAATCATCTATAGACTAAACACTAATTGGTTAGTAGTCATTTTTGACAAGATTAAGGAAAGTATGAAGAAGCCAAACTTAGGCAGAATTATGAGCTTTTATTTAGCTGGATCAGTACCTGAAGTGTTGGAACAGTCAGCTAGAACTAAGATAAATCATATGAGAAGGATGGACATTAGGATCATCTCCAGGTGGGAGAGAGTATTAACTAAGGACATGCCTACTCCAGAGAAGGAAACCCCATCACAGAGGAAGCAGAAGAAAAATAAAATGGCTCCTGAACCTTCCAGTAGTTCAGAGGGGCAAGCAGCTTCCAGTTCAAATGAGGAAGAGGCTGATAATGCTGGAAGGTCACCAGTAAGAAATGAAGATGCACAGAGGTAGGGGGAGCAACCATCTGCTAGCCCCATCCACCTGGATCCACTCCAGGGGGAGCCTGGCCATGAGGAAGAGCCAACTCACTTGGACAGTGAAATGGCTGCACAAACAATCCTTGACGTAATTCAAGAGGTGAATCAATCAATTCTTAATGATAAGAATGAAACTCTAATTGAATTTTTGATTGATGTTGATTAGCCAACTCAGTTAAACAGTCAACCACAAGATGTTGTCATGGAAGATACATCTGCTGCTGATAATGCTACTAAGTTTGTGATACCTCAAGTCCCTACTCAACAAGAATTCACTCTTGAAGAGTTGTTCAATGAAATAGTGCAAGCTAACATTGAAGGGGAGAAAACTGATTTTGAGGGGGAGCATGCCAATCTTGAGGGGGAGGAAGTAGGAACACAGGGGGAGAAAGCAAGAGTTGAAGAGGAGCAAAGAACTTAGGGGGAGCTACCAAGGACTGAAAAGGACTTGACTCCTAGTCCTAAAGATAGAGTTACTATAGACCGTTCCTCAGCTTCTGAAGATGAAGCAGCAGTACAAGCCAAGAATGGAGAAAGCATGAAGCCAGGCAAGAAGCAATTGTTCAGTAAAGAAGAAAGGCAAAACTTGGGAAGCTACCTCCTAATGCTCAGGAGCCTAGCAAATTTTTCCCTAAGCCCTTTAATTATTTTGAAAGGCAAAAAATAAGGGCTGAAGTGCAAAAGAAGAAAGATCTTAAGGGCAAGAAGCCAGCTGATGACACTGATGCTCCTGTACAAGCCAAGATCAAATCAGGCCAAGGAATTGTCATCAAGGAGCCAGAGCAGCCTTAGAATAGATTTACTTGATTTTATAATATTATAAATCTTAGTGTTTAAAATCTATGTAAACTTTTGTTTAAAGAAACTTTTGAAGATTAAACAAAACTAGAATGAATGATCATTATGTTAACATTATTATTTTTTTGTGATGATATATTCTATGTGTTTTGTTTAGTAAATACCCTGTCATATAATATTTATTATACATCAAAATGTGTATTTGTTATGAATGGTGTATATCATTGACTAAGGGTTATGACTTCTCCAAATAGGGGGAGATTGTTGGGTACATTGGAAAATGTGTACCAGATTTGAAAAAGCCTCACCCTACTCAATGATATGCATCAAGGTGTATTTGATGTGTTTTGAGTTTATATGTGCAGGTTAAGTAATTGCAGGAAATGTAGAAAAATGTCTAAGTCCATGTGTCGACACCAGGAGAAGCTGTGTCGACACTTATGAAGGCTTGTGTCGACACAGGAGAAAAGCTGTGTCGACACTTGGAGTTGATTGTGTCGACACTTGGAAAGGCAGTGTCGACACCAGAAGAAATTGTGTCGACACCAGGAGGCTGTGTCAACACACAGAGAAGCAAAGTCGACATCAACTGTGTCGACACCAAGAGGCAGTATCGACACACAGGATTACTTAGTCGACATCAATTGTGTCGACACCAAGAGACAGTGTCGACACACTGAAGACTTTGTCAACATCAACTGTGTCGACACACAGCAAAGTTTCAACTAAGTTAAATAAAAGAAGGCTTGTGTCGACACAAAGAATTAGTGTCGACACATTCTAAAGAAGGCTTGTGTCGACACACAGAATCAGTGTCGACACATTCTAAAGAAGACGTGTCGAGAAGCTGTTACAACAACTAAAAAGCTGTGTCGACACCACCAAGGCTTGTGTCGACACTTAGTCCACTTGTGTCGACACTTAGTCTACTTGTGTCGACACATGATGAAGTTCAGTCTCGACATTTTCAGACAGAGACAGTATTTCAAGAATTGACTGGATGACTTGACAGCTGCCATTTCCAACCAGTCTACTCCAACTGTCAAAGTTGTCAGAAGTTTGTTAGAAACCGGATCAGCCTGTTACCTTGGAGAATGTCTATAAAAAGGCATACTCCTTCAACAGAAGATATAACTGACAGAAGAAGAACTAAGAAGAATCATAGATTAGAGAAATGAATATAGAATTCTAAAGAAAGAGAAAAAGAAGAAGTTGGAGAGAGAGAGATCCATCTACTGAAGTTGGAGAGAAGAATCATAGCATATAGCAGTAGGTCCGGCCGGGGCCCGACTTCGTATGCCACAGACAGACCGGGTGGTTACTCATGGAAACCATCCAACCAATCATAACGTCCTACACAGAGCATTCTAGCGGAAGCAGTTTATAAAAGTTGCAATAAAAACTCAGCACTAAAGCATGAATGTCCACTAAAATAGCCAACCAGGAATGAAGTACATACACCAGTACTGGCCTTAAGGCCTTACAAAATAGTTTACTTAATGTTACATGATTTACAAACCACGGCACGCAGGCCGGTCATATATGAATAAAGCAATAAACCCTCCAAATAGTCCTTCAAGGGCCAGCTTCGCAATTTGGGCTTTAGCCCGCTATTGACTGCTTGGTCCAGCAACACCTGCAAGCAACATAACCACCACACAGTGGCAAACAAAAAGGCAACGGTCAGCAATGCTGACCAAATTATAACGATTGTACAACCCTGTATTCGCAAAGAGTGGACCCTAAATGAGACGTGCTTAGTTTTTAAGCTTTTTGAGTATTTTGAACTCTCGATGGCCAATTTTGGCTTTAGCTTGGAAATCTACTAGTAGGGGGAGGAGAAATCGGCCTCCCCCAGCGGCCCCTTAGTTGGAGTGTGAGAGTGGCAGGTTGGAGGGCACCCGCCCGGGCCAATTGGGTGTGGAGACAGGATCAGCAGGCCCTCCCCCTCCCCCTTTTCCCCTTAGGCCGGCGAGTCCAGCCCCGAGCCCGGCGGGTAGGCCGGGGGAGACCGCCCCTCGGGCCGGGTCTCGCCGCGCCCCGCGGGCGGCCAGGCGAGACCGGCCCCCAGGCCGGGTCTCGCCCAGCCCGGCGGGTAGGTCGGGCGAGACCGGCCCCTAGGCCGGGTCTTGCCCCGCCCCGCTGGAAGCCAGGCGAGATCGGCCCCCAGGCCGGGTCTCGCCCGGCCCGGCGGGTAGGCCGGGCGAGACCGGCCCCCAGGCCGGGTCTCGCCCCGCCCCGCGGGCAGCCAGGCGAGACCGGCCCCCAGGACGGATCTCGCCCAGCCCGGCGGGTAAGCCGGGCGAGACCGGCCCCCTGGCCGGGTCTCGCCCCATCCCGCAGGGTGGGTCCCCTATTTGCTTTAGGTAACGCGTTTTTCCTTCTCTACCCCCTGGCGTGGCGGTTTCCTATTGGCCCGAGGCCTTTTGGCCGTGGGGGTATTTTGGTCATTTTTGGCCCATGAGATTTGGAAAACTATAAATTGACCCCCTTGGGTGCCTTGGAGAAGAGCCTTTTCAGAGTTCTCCTCCCTTAGCTTCTTCTAGGTAGAGTTGAGAGAGCTCTTCAAGGCACCCTAGCTCGAGCATTGGCTAGGGAGGGGAAGTGCTCAGGCAGCCTTCCGGGTGTGAGTTGGGACCTCCGCGCTAGAGCCGAGGGTCTGTTCATAGTCTCCTAAGTCTCCGGTCCGTGACGTTCTCTCGAGTGTAGTAGGTGTGAGGTCACCCCTTTCAGGGACCCCGAACTCCACAGAGGTCAATGTTGGGTACATTGGTCAAATGTACCTGATTTGAAGAAGCCTCACCTAACTCAATGATATACATCATAATGTATTTGATGTTTGTTTGAGTTACTTGTGCAGGTTAAGTATACACTGGACTGAAGCTAAAAGTTTCTAAGTCCATGTGTCGACACCCAGAGGGAAAGTGTCGACACTTGAGAAAGCTTGTGTCGACACCCAGACAAGCAGTGTCGACACTTGGAGTAAATGTGTCGACACCTGAGAAGAAGAGTCGACACCAGACAGAAAGTGTCGACACTTGGAGTTGTGTCGACACTCAGTAAAGAAGTATGCAGAAAAGCAGTGTCGACACTTAGCAGAAGTGTCGACACTCAGAAGAGCTGTGTCTACACCAGAAAGTGTCGACACTTGGAGTTGTGTCGACACTCAGCAAAATTCTGCAGAGACTAAGGACAAGTGTCGACACTCAACACAATGTGTCGACACACACTCAAACAGCAGAGTCAACACTTGAAGTATGTGTCGACACTCAGCACAATGTGTCGACACACAACCAGAAGAGTCAACACTTGAACAAAGTGTCGACACCCTGCACAATGTGTCGACACTTAGTTGAAGACTCTACACTTGAAGAAAGTGTCGACACAAGGAGCTGTGTCGACACTTAGCAAAGAACAGAAAAGTTTACAAAATATTCTAAGTACAAGTGTCGACACTAAGGGAATGTGTCGACACTCAGCTGAGGAAACAAAATTGAAGACTTGTGTCGACACCAAGAAGTAGTGTCGACACTTGACAGTTTCAACACATGAAGATGTGTCGACACAAAGAAGATGTGTCGACACTTAGAAGAATACAGTTAAAGAATGAAGAACAAGTACTTGTGTCGACACTCAATTCCAGTGTCGACACATGCAGAAGAATTTGTGTCGAGACATACAGGGAATTGTGTCGACACCTTGTAAACTTGTGTCGACACTTACACAACATGTGTCGACACTTGGTCTTTAAGTGTCGACACTTAAGAACAGAAAGTCTCGACACTATCTGACAGTTAGAGAATTTCAAGAAGTGACTGGTTGACATGACAGCTGCCGATCCAGCCGGTCTACAGCAACTGTCAGAGAAGTCAGAAGTCTGTTATGAACTGGACCAGCCGGTTACCATGAAGGAAGCCTATAAATAGGCACTCACAGTTTACAGATTGTAGTTGTTACAAGTAGTTGTCAAGAATACTTAAAGTGGTTGATCAGATTCTTCAAGTAATCAGGAAAGTGATACACAGAGGATCAACACAAGAAGATCTGGCAGTCCAACTGCAGATCTAAGAAGTTGGAGAGAGAGAGCTCCAATCAAGAATTCAGTCTTTGGAACTAAGGCTGAGAAGAAGGATTCAGAATCATCTGGATCTCAAGAAGCAGAGATCAAGGATCAACTGCAGAAGATTCAGACTAATTCAGTTCTAACTCAAGAAGCTTTGAAGGAAGCTAAGTCAGTTTGGATCTAGCTGAGTTCTTCCAAGAACTCTTCAAGAAACTCTCAACTTCTCTCTTATTTTCTGAGTTGTAGAGTTAGCTATTGCATTTTCTATTTTAACTTGTAGGATCCATTAGATCTGAGAGAATTGTAAGCCTATATTATAAAGGCTGAGGGTAGGGCTTGGTTGCCTGAGTGTAGGAGTTGAAGAACTCTAAGTGTAGGCCTTAATTGGCTGAGTGTAGGCCTCGGTGGCTGAGTGTAGGCCTTTGTGGCTGAGTGTAAGGCTTTGGGCCTGAGGTGTAGGAACCTAGTTGGCTTCTGAGATAGTGGAGAAGGTTGGCCGAATCTAGTACACTGCTAGATAGGCGAAGGGGGAAAGTGGATGTACCCAAAGATTGGGGAACCACTATAAATTAGTGTGTCTGCTGTGCTGTGCTGTGCTGTGAATTAACTGTAATTGCTGTTAGCTGTAGAATTCTGTGGAATAACTGTTGTGCTGCCAACAAAGATTTAAAAAGGTTTAGGTCACCTATTCACCCCCCTCCCTCTCTAGGTGTTTAGGTACCATATCTTTCAAGTGGTATCAAAGCGAGGTTCCTCAAAACAAGGACTAACAGTCTAAGGAGATCCTGTTTGGCAGAAACAGTCTAAGTCAGAAAACAGATTCAAGAAATTCAAGAACTTCAAGAAATATGGGTTCTTATGAGAATCACAAAGAGTTGGGTTCCATGAAGTTACCCATATGCAGGAAGGAGATTTTTGGAATCTGGAAAGAAAGGGTTAGGCTATTTATGGAGGCCTCAGACCCAAGAATCTACATCACAGTTAAGGAAGGGCCTTATGTGCCAATGAAGATTTCAGTACTGGATGCAAATCAGAGGACTCCAAAGGATTTCTCTGAGATGACCAAGGATGAAATTGTCCTAGCCACTATGGACAAAAGGGCACAAAACATAATAGTAAGTGCCATTGATGATGCAACTTTTCAGAACCTAATTCACTGTAAAACAGCAAAAGAAATGTGGGATACCCTCATTGTCTACATGGAAGGTTCTGAAGAAGTTAGGCAAGATAGAAAGTCCTTGCTTAATCAAGAGTATGAGAGCTTTAGGCAAGGAAGAGGAGATAGCATCACTGAATGCTACAAGAAGTTCTATAGAATTGTTAATGAACTCATGTCCTATGGAAGAGAGTTCACTAATTATGAATTGAATGATAAGTTCTTAAGGTCCCTAACCAAAGATTGGGACACCAAGATCTGTGCCATCAGAGAAATGGCAAAGTTGGGAGAAATTCCTCCTCCCACACTGTTTGGCAAGTTGCTGTCTTATGAGATGCAGCTGTCTGTGAGAAAAGAGGAGGAAAAATCAACAAGGACTGAGCACAGGGAAAGGACTGTTGCCTTCAAGTCAGAAGTACCTAGAAAGGGCAGGTCTAAGTCATCAACTCCTCCTCCAGAGGTAGTTGAATCAGAATCTGATGAATCTGTTAGCACAAAGTCTACAAGCAGTGAAAGTGATGAAGACTTTGCTGCATTTACCAGACATTTTCAGAAATTCCTGAAGAAGAAACAGTGGAGGTCCAGACCTTCATTTTCCAAAGGGAAAGAAGTCCAGTATCAGGAGAAGAAGCCTTCAAAGAAGGACAAGAAAAAGACAAAGACTAGCAAGGCAACTGGGTCTAAGATAGTGTGTTACTGCTGCAATAGACAGAGTCATGTAATTGCAGATTGTCCTGAGAGAAGAAAAGAATCCAGTGACAAAAAGAAGACTCACTTCAAAGGAAAGAAGGAGAAGTCCTTTGTTGCAAAGAATGAGAAGACTCTTTCAGACATTTCTTCTTCAGACACTGAGACAGATGCTGAAGCCTACATAGGGCTATTTGCTGAAGAAGAAGAGGAGTTTATGCAGATCATGGAATCAATCTATGAACAAGAAGAGTGTCAGTGCCAAGGACTGATGGCATTGACTGAAAGTACCAAAATCCTGGAGCAGCCAGGACCTAGTCAGGTACAAAGTCCAACTCAAAGTTCAGATTTCAGTTCTAGTTCAGAGTCAGATTCATCTTCATCAAGTGATGGAAGTGTTTCTGAATCTGAGGGAGATATTCATCAGCTCTTAGATGAATATAAAGTATTGTTGCAAGCCTATAAGAAAAGCAAGTCCCTTGCCAAAAGTCAGGCAAAGGAAATTGCTGATCTAAAGGCAGCTGCAACAGACTTTGAGAAGGAATTTGATCAAAAGCTCAATGAGGTAGCCAGGCTGAAACACATTACTGTGATTCAGATGGGAACTATCACTTATAAAAATGATCAAATTAAGTTACTGGAGATCAATCTCCAAAAGGAAAGAGAGCTAGTTGCTAGGTTTTCAAAACCTAAATCAGTGCTACCCTTGATTGATGAATTTGTTCATCATAAAGGAAAGGCTGGATTGGGTTTTATTAAACCATCTAGGACTGTTAAGGATCAGTCCAAGTCCAAGGGCAAAGCCCCAACATTCAATAAGCCTGCTGTAGTCAAGACAGCCAAGTCTGTACCTAAGCAAAGGTACAACAAGTTTGAATGCTGGTGTTGTGGCAAGGTTGGCCACTTTGCCTTGGATTGTTGGCACAATGCCAGTGCCAAGTTGAGTAGCAAGTTACCTGGTGGAAAGCCAGCAGGTAGCTATGTCAAGTTGCAAACTAACAATCACCAAGGACCCAAGTTTACTTTGGGTTCTAAGGTTCATTAATTTGTTTTGCAGGTGAATCCAAGTGGCCATACCCCAACATGGTACTTGGATAGTGGATGTTCCAGACATATGACTGGAACAAGGGGACTACTGAAGGACTACATTCCAATCAAAAATGGTCCTAAAGTGACCTTTGGTGGTTCTGAAAAAGGAATCATCAAAGGGTTTGGTAACATCTCTTCAAACCTTGTTACCATTACTCAAGTGGCTTATGTTAAAGGGTTGAAACACAACCTCATTAGTATAAGTCAGTTAAGTGATGTAGGGTATGACATATCATTTGTTAAAAATGGTTGTCATATCAAGAGGTCAAGTGATCAAGAGATCATTTTGACAGGATATAGAAAGAGGAATGTCTACTGCTTAGACATTATGATTGAGAACAATGGTTCTCCTATTTGTCTTGTAGCTGATGAGACAGTCTCTCAATGTGTCAAATGGCACAAGAGGCTTGCCCATCTTAATTACAAGACTATTAGCAAACTCTTTAGCAAAGAGTTAGTGAGGAATGGTCCTCAAGTTAAGTGTGTCAAAGATGGCATTTGCTCAGCTTGTCAAAAGGGCAAGCAGACTAAATCCACCTTTAGAAGCTTAGACAACAAAGATGCTGTGAGGTGTTTATACCTCTTGCATATGGATCTATTTGGTCCAATGCCAGTTCACAGCTTAGGTAGGAAGGTCTACACCTTTGTAGTTGTTGATGACTACTCAAGGTTTTCCTGGGTGTTCTTCTTAAAGCAGAAATCTGAAACACCTAGTGTCTTCTATAATTTTGTTAAGCAAATTCAGAATGAATTGAACTGTACAGTGGTCAAAATTAGAAGTGACCATGGTACTGAGTTTCAGTCTGAAAGCATGACAAAGCTGTGTGAAGACTATGGGATATTTCAAGAATTCTCTTCACCTAGAACACCTCAGCAAAATGGCATTGCTGAAAGGAAAAATAGGACCTTGATAGAGGCTGGTAGAACCCTATTAAGTGATACATCACTGCCTGAGTATTTCTGGGCTGAAGCAGTTAACACTGCATGCCATGTGATAAATAGGGCTACCATCACTAAAAGGTTAAACAAGACCCCCTATGAAGTTGTGAAAGGCAGGAAACCAAACCTATCCTATTTCAGGATTTTTGGTTGCAAATGCTTCATACTTAACAATGGAAAGTCTCACTTAACTAAGTTTGCTGCCAAGTCCCAAGAGGGAGTGTTTGTTGGGTACAGCAATAATAGTAAGGCCTATAGAGTCTACAACTTGACTACACAAGTTGTAGAGGAGTCTGTGCATGTAGTTTTTGATGAAACACAACTAATTAACAATGAGTTGTCTAGCAATGTATGCAGCCCCACAGGTCTTACTAAGAAGATGGACAAGCTAACCATAGAAGATGTACCTGCTGTAAGACAGCAAGTAGAAGGAGATGGCTTATGTCCAGGGGGAGAACTACATGTACAAGGAGCTGAAGAAGTACAAGGAACTCAGCTTGATGAAGATGCTGAAGAAGTTCAACCAGAAGTAAGGATGCCTCCAACCAACAGGCATCTAAGAGATCATCCAGTAGAGCTGATTATTGGAGATCCAAGACAAGGTGTTCAGACAAGGAGCAGAAATCAGAATGCTGTAGTATATTCAAGTTTTCTGTCTCAAATAGAACCAAAGAAATTTGAAGAAGCTATACAAGATCCACAGTGGACTGAAGCAATGCAGGAAGAGCTCAATCAGTTCAAAAGGTGCAAGGTTTGGGACCTGGTTCCTAAACCTAAAGATCACAATGTGATAGGAACAAAGTGGATCTACAGGAATAAGTTAGATGAACAAGGAGTCATCATTAAGAATAAAGCAAGATTGGTTGCTAAAGGTTATAGGCAAGAAGAAGGTATTGATTTTGATCAAACCTTTGCTCCAGTAGCCAGACTGGAAGCCATAAGGATGTTCTTGGCCTATGCAACTTATCAAGGATTCAAAGTATACCAAATGGATGTGAAGTCAGCATTCCTAAATGGTAATTTGAAAGAAGAAGTCTATGTGGAGCAGCCTGCAGGTTTTGTTGATCCAACTCTACCTCATTATGTCTATAGACTTAGGAAAGCATTATATGGGTTAAAGCAAGCTCCTAGAGCTTGGTATGAAACCCTATCTAGTTTCCTCATTGAGAACAAGTTCTCTAGGGGGAAAATAGATAAGACTCTATTCCTTAGGGAATCTAGAGGCAAAGTCATACTTGTCCAAATATATGTAGATGACATTATATTTGGGTCTACTGAAAGTAGCCTTTGCAAAAAGTTTGCAAAGCTTATGCAAAGTCAATTTGAGATGAGTAGTATGGGAGAACTGAAGTTTTTCTTGGGTCTCCAAGTTAAACAGACTGGAAGTGGTCTATCCATATGTCAGTCCAAGTTCACCCTAGAACTCATAAGGAAGTATGGTATGGATTCATCCAGTACCATGAAGACTCCTATGGGGTCAAGTATGTCTCTAAGCAAGGATGATGCAGGGAAACCTGTAGATGAAACCTTGTATAGAGGGATAGTTGGCTCCCTACTATACTTGACTGCAAGTAGGCCTGACATTATGTATGCTACATGTGTTTGTGCCAGGTATCAAGCCTGCCCCAAAGAATCTCACTTGACTGCAGTCAAGAGAATCTTGAGATATCTAAAGGGCACTCCCTATCTAGGCCTCTGGTACCCTAGGAATGGAGATTTTGATCTAACAGGCTATTCAGATGCAGACTTTGCAGGATGCAAAGAAGATAGAAAGAGCACTACTGGATCCTGTCAATTCCTAGGTGGAAGACTCATTTCATGGAGTAGTAAGAAGCAAAGCAGTGTGGCTATCTCCACAGCTGAGTCAGAATATGTAGCTGCAGGAAGTTGTTGTGCTCAACTTCTGTGGATTCAACATCAGCTAGAAGACTATGGATTTCAGGTAAGTAGAACTCCACTTTACTGTGATTCTACAAGTGCTATTTCAATAGCTAACAATCCTGTATCACATAGTAGAACTAAACATATTGAGATTAAATATCACTTTCTTAGGGAGCATGTAGAAAGAAATGATATTGCACTTGAATATGTTAAAACTGATAATCAGATAGCTGATATGTTTACTAAGCCCTTAGAAGAAGCTAAGTTCAATAGGTTCAAAATTGAACTAGGTATGATAAACTTAGACTAAGTTTACAGAACTAAAAAATTGGCTAAGTAAAAAGGTGTCGACACATAGACAAGTCTATGTCGACACAGAATAGTAAGTGTCGACACTTTAGGAAAATGGTGTCGACACATCTAGGAAGTTGGTGTCGACACTTCAGTATGTTTGTGTCGACACATGTCGAGTAGGTGTCGACACTTCAGAATGTTAGTGTCGACACATGTCGAGTTGGTGTCGACACATCCAATAAGGTGTCGACACTTAAGTTTTTACTCAGAATTTTCTCAGTAAAGTCTCGACTACATGACGAGTAGAATGATGTCGACACTTAACCAAGTGTCGACACATAAAATCTGTTGACTAAACTTGTGTCGACACATGAGTGTCGAGACATTATAAGTCAGTGTCGACACTTATTGCCAGTGTCGACACATCTTTAGTAATCCATCCCGCCTGTTCGTCTTCAAACCAGAAAGGTATAAATAGGATTCTGTCTTTGTGTGTCGACACGCTTTCAGAGTTTCGAGACCAAACTACTGTGTCGACATTTCTCTCTTCTAAAGACTAATTCTCCAAACCCTAATGGCTCCCAAGCTGGAAGAGAACGTTAACGAAGGCTATGAACTGGTTCGTGGCGCGTTCGACGATGGCGATCAAGACATCAAATCGGTGATAACCCTAGTCACCGATTCTGGATTGGAGTATCTGGTTTCAGAACCAACTAAAATATGGAAGAAGGAGGTAATCGAATTCCTTGCTGGAGCTTCTGTAGATGACTCAGGCTACAGAATCAAATCAAGGGTGCATGGCACCAAGGTCAAGATTTCACCCAAGTCTCTGAGAAAGGTACTTCAGCTACCTAAAGTTCAAGATGAAGAGGAAGTGACTACATCTAAGACCAGAGAAGCACTTACCTGGTGTGGTGTAGATCCTAAGCTGAAGATAGGATCAGTATTCAACAGGAGAGGAATGAATACCCAAGGAAAGTTTCTATCAGAAGTTGTGGGTAAAGTTATCCTCAGTAAACCTGGAGGGCATGACAGGGTGTCAGCCTCCATGTTCAGTGTTATGACCAGAATCATCTTCAACCATAAAACAGACTGGTCACTGGTTGTGTTTGAGAAAGTTAAGGAAAGTCTAAAGAAGCCCAATCTGGGCAGGATACTAAGTCTCTACCTGGCTGGTACAATACCAGAGGTCATGAGCAATGCTGCTGGTGCTAAAATCAATCATATGAGAAGGATGGATATGAGAATACTCTCAAGATGGGAAAGAGTGCTGTCTAAGGAAGTTCCTACTCCAGAGAAGCAGGTTTCTAAGAAGGATTCCCCTCCAAGGAAGAAGAGAAAAACTGCTGTTGTGGCCCAAGTGTCTTCAAGCAGTTCTGGAAGTGAAGAACAGGTGGTGTTCACACCTGATGAGCAAGAGGAGGAGATAGTAGAAAAGACCCCTGCTGCTAAAGATGTGGCTGAGACTCAGGGGGAGCTGCCTCACCCTAGTCCCATCCCTAGGGATCTAAGCCAGGGGGAGCTTCCAGGTGTAGAAGAACCATCTACACTGGAGAGTGAGCAAGCTACAATAATTATCCAAGAGGTACTTTCTGACCTCAATACTTTAGATTTTTCTATAATAGATTCTGATTTGTCTGATGTCCATCAGCAAACTCAGCAAACAAATCAACTACCAGATGTTGTTCTCCAAGACACATCAGTAGTACAAGAAGTTGTTCCTGATAAAGTAGTTGATGAACCCAGTACTTCTCCTGCACAGTCTCCAGCTGAATACACAATGGAAGATCTATTTCTTAATTTAGATCAAGAGGACTTTGACATGGATAAAGTTGCTGCAGCTGAAGAGAAGGGTGCTGCTACTGAGGGGGAGAACATGGAAGTTGTGGAAGAGCCTATTAGGCTGGAAACTGAGCAAGCCCCTGGTGTGCAGACTGCAAGGCCTGAAAGCCCTAAGGACAGGGTGAATATAGCCAGTACCTCAGAGTCTGAGGATGATGAGACTGAACAAGCTAAAAAGAAGCAATTCTTTGTATTCAAAAGAAGGAGTCAGAGCTATAAAAAGGCTCTACAAACTGTTGCTCAACACTCTCTAGTCCAACAAGCTCCATCCACTGATTACAGTGGATTAATGGTAGCAATGCAAGTTAAGCTGGATGAGCACAGGAGGGCCATAGAGAAGTATATTGATGAAGGCCAAAAGTCCCTACAATTTGATCTAGCTCAAGATATCAAATCAATAAGGTTTGAAATGAATTTGAATAAGAAGGAAATGACTGACTGCTTCCACAAGGGTGGTAATGCAGTGGTCTATTTGGCAACTCACCAGGAGAAAATCAAGTCTCAAGTAGATGATATAGCACTGAAGCAAGGCTATGTGCTGGAGAATCAATTAAGAATGAATGACAATTTAACTGCCTCCCACAATGCTATAGTAACTGAATTAAAGAATAAGTCTGCTGAACCATCTACTTCTACTGATGCTGCCAAGGCTGAATTTGATAAAGCTTTTCAAGAAGAAATTGCTGCTGTCAAGACTGCAATCAAGGATTCCCAGAAGGTCATTTCTGAACAGCTTACCAAGCTTAGACCTTTCTTTAAGGATGGCATAAGGTATTTGGACAGCCAAATCAGGTTCCAGAAAGATGATGTACGAGACCATGTAGCCCAAGAAGTCATAAAGGGGGAGAGAGTGTTAGTCAAGGCCAGTTCTGAGCATGCAAAATGGATTTCAAATTCAATCAGGGCTACACTTGGATATCCTCCCCTGTGTGATGACAATGAAGTTGCTGAATCTGGACTGAATCCTGCCTATTTTGGAGGTGAGCCACAAGAAGTAGCTCAAGTCATTTATCCACCTCCAGATTTTGAAATGATTCATGCAGAGGTGAGCACTATGTATAGCCCATCTGGGGGCAAGGACAATGTCCATTTAGAAAAGGTTACTCAACCTATTACAGCAGCTATGCAAGAGGCTATGGACAAAGAAGAAGAAACAAGGATGTCAAAGAAGAAGTTCAGGGAACTGGCTGAGCAAAAACCAGATTTTGAACAGTGGAGCCCTACTTCTAGGAACATCATTCTCACAGCCTGGAAAGCAGTCAAGGACAATGCACATGAGAGGAACAAGTGGTTCTCAGAAGCTGAATGGAGGAAGCATGAGATCAGGCAGGAAGCCATTGTCCAGTATAGAAGGAAGGCTAAGTTAGGAAAGCTACCTCCTACAGCTGTGGAGCCTAGCAAGTACTTTCCTAAGCCCTATCATTACTTTGAGAGGCAGAAAATCAAGGCTGAAGAACAAAAGAAGAAAGACTCAAAAGGCAAGAAGCCTGCTGATGCTGAGCCTGCTGCTGCTGCTGCTGTCAAAGCTCAAGTTAAAGCTGGAAAAGGAATTGTTATCAAAGAACCTGATCAGAAATAGATTAGGAATTAAACTTGAAGCTTGTTGTAATCTTTTAAATGAAAAACATTTTTGTACAACATTGAAAATGTATAAGGAACAATGTTAGAACAATATGTGATAAATATAGTATGATTGTTCTGAAATGTGTTTGTTTCTGGAATGTTGAATGTGTATATGTGTGAAGTTTTACATGTTCATGTTAACCCTGTTGATTATAATCTGCTTTTCATCATTTTGTAATTTTTTAATTATGAGTGGTGTATATCATTGACTAAGGGTTATGACTTCTCCAAATAGGGGGAGATTGTTGGGTACATTGGTCAAATGTACCTGATTTGAAGAAGCCTCACCTAACTCAATGATATACATCATAATGTATTTGATGTTTGTTTGAGTTACTTGTGCAGGTTAAGTATACACTGGACTGAAGCTAAAAGTTTCAAAGTCCATGTGTCGACACCCAGAGGGAAAGTGTCGACACTTGAGAAAGCTTGTGTCGACACCCAGACAAGCAGTGTCGACACTTGGAGTAACTGTGTCGACACCTGAGAAGAAGAGTCGACACCAGACAGAAAGTGTCGACACTTGGAGTTGTGTCGACACTCAGTAAAGAAGTATGCAGAAAAGCAGTGTCGACACTTAGCAGAAGTGTCGACACTCAGAAGAGCTGTGTCTACACCAGAAAGTGTCGACACTTGGAGTTGTGTCGACACTCAGCAAAATTCTGCAGAGACTAAGGACAAGTGTCGACACTCAACACAATGTGTCGACACTCAAACAGCAGAGTCAACATATGAAGAATGTGTCGACACTCAACACAATATGTCGACACACACTCAAAGGAGTCAACACTTGAAGTATGTGTCGACACTCAGCACAATGTGTCGACACACAACCAGAAGAGTCAACACTTGAAGAAAGTGTCGACACCCAGCACAATGTGTCGACACTTAGTTGAAGACTCTACACTTGAAGAAAGTGTCGACACAAGGAGCTGTGTCGACACTTAGCAAAGAACAGAAAAGTTTACAAAATATTCTAAGTACAAGTGTCGACACTAAGGGAATGTGTCGACACTCAGCTGAGGAAACAAAATTGATGACTTGTGTCGACACCAAGAAGTAGTGTCGACACTTGACAGTTTCAACACATGAAGATGTGTCGACACAAAAAAGATGTGTCGACACTTAGAAGAATACAGTTAAAGAATGAAGAACAAGTACTTGTGTCGACACTCAATTCCAGTGTCGACACATGCAGAAGAATTTGTGTCGAGACATACAGGGAATTGTGTCGACACCTTGTAAACTTGTGTCGACACTTACACAACATGTGTCGACACTTGGTCTTTAAGTGTCGACACTTAAGAACAGAAAGTCTCGACACTATCTGACAGTTAGAGAATTTCAAGAAGTGACTGGTTGACATGACAGCTGCCGATCCAGCCGGTCTACAGCAACTATCAGAGAAGTCAGAAGTCTGTTATGAACTGGACCAGCCGGTTACCATGAAGGAAGTCTATAAATAGGCACTCACAGTTTACAGATTGTAGTTGTTACAAGTAGTTGTCAAGAATACTTAAAGTGGTTGATCAGATTCTTCAAGTAATCAGGAAAGTGATACACAGAGGATCAACACAAGAAGATCTGGCAGTCCAACTGCAGATCTAAGAAGTTGGAGAGAGAGAGCTCCAATCAAGAATTCAGTCTTTGGAACTAAGGCTGAGAAGAAGGATTCAGAATCATCTGGATCTCAAGAAGCAGAGATCAAGGATCAACTGCAGAAGATTCAGACTAATTCAGTTCTAACTCAAGAAGCTTTGAAGGAAGCTAAGTTAGTTTGGATCTAGCTGAGTTCTTCCAAGAACTCTTCAAGAAACTCTCAACTTCTCTCTTATTTTCTGAGTTGTAGAGTTAGCTATTGCATTTTCTATTTTAACTTGTAGGATCCATTGGATCTGAGAGAATTGTAAGCCTATATTATAAAGGCTGAGGGTAGGGCTTGGTTGCCTGAGTGTAGGAGTTGAAGAACTCTGAGTGTAGGCCTTAATTGGCTGAGTGTAGGCCTGGGTGGCTGAGTGTAGTCCTTTGTGGCTGAGTGTTATGCTTTGGGCCTGAGGTGTAGGAACCTAGTTGGGTTCTGAGATAGTGGAGAAGGTTGGCCGAATCTAGTACACTACTAGATAGGCGAAGGGGGAAAGTGGATGTACCCAAAGATTGGGGAACCACTATAAATTAGTGTGTCTGCTATGCTGTGCTGTGTTGTGCTGTGCTGTGAATTAACTGTAATTGCTGTTAGCTGTAGAATTCTGTGGAATAACTGTTGTGCTGCCAACAAAGATTTAAAAAGGTTTAGGTCACCTATTCACCCCCCCTCTAGGTGTTTAGGTACCATATCTTTCAGTCAATTTTGGCTTCAACACTTAGGCGAGACCGGCCCCCAGGCCGGGTCTCGCCCAGGCCGGCGGGTAGGTCGGGCGAGACCGGCCCCCAGGCCGGGTCTCGCCCCGCCTTGCGGGCAGTCAGGCGAGACCGGCCCCCAGGCCGGGTATCGCCCAGCCCGGCGGGTAGGCCAGGCAAGAACGGCCCCCAGGCCGGGTCTCGCCCCGCCCCGCGGGCAGCCAGGCGAGACCGGCCCCCAGGCCGGATCTCGCCCAGCCCGGCGGGTAGGCTGGGCGCGACCGGCCCCTAGGCCGGGTCTCGCCCCATCCCGCAGGGTGGGTCCCCTATTTGCTTTAGGTAACGCGTTTTTCCTTCTCTACCCCCCGGCGTGGCGGTTTCCTATTGGCCCGAGGCCTTTTGCCCGTGGTGGTATTTTGGTCATTTTTGGCCCATGAGATTTGGAAAACTATAAATAGACCCCCTTGGGTGCCTTGGAGAAGATCCGTTTCGGAGTTCTCCTCCCTTAGCTTCTTCTAGGTAGAGTTGAGAGAGCTCTTCAAGGCACCCTAGCTCGATCATTGGCTAGGGAGGGGAAGTGTTCAGGAAGTCTTCCGGGTATGAGGTGGGACCTCCGCGCTAGAGCCGAGGGTCTGTTCATAGTCTCCTAAGTCTCCGGTCCGTGACGTTCTCTTGAGTGTAGTAGGTATGAGGTCACCCCTTTCAGGGACCCCGAACTCCACGGAGGTCAATTTTGGTTTCAACACTTTGGTGCGGTGAGCGTGGACTGTGACCAGCACAGAATATCTCAGGAGAGTGTCATGACGGGAGGTCAGGGAGATAGTGATGATCTCGGCGAGCTCCCTAGCTCAGGACCCTTTGTGGGGAGGCAAGAGTTCATGGCCTCCATCCAGGGTATCATGGAGATGCTGCGAAGCATTGCTCCTCATGGTGGCAGCTCCACCCCGACCCCCCAGGAGCTAGCTCCCCCCTCGACGAGTCTACTCCCAGGGGTCTAGGCAAGATGACCCCAGCGGGGGGAGAAGGAAGTGCACCGGGAAGAAGGCCAGGGAAGGAGAGGATGGGTGATGGGGTCGAGCGAGACGTCACCGACCGGGAGTTGTTCTCTAGCCCGGCAAGTGCCAACCTCCCAAGCGAGCCGATTGCGCGAGTGGAGGTGGCGAGACCACCCCTTAGGGGGTCACCCTTCAGCGAGCTGATCATCTCAGCACCCGTTCCTAAGGGGTTCAGAGAGCCAGACATGGCTTACTACACCGGGAAGGATGACCCCGTCCAGCACCTGCAGTGGTTCGAGGATGTCGTCTCCATCAGGCCGATGATGGATGCCTTCAAGTGTCGCCTCTTTGCGATTACATTGAAGGAGAAGGCAAGGGACTGGTTCCATCAACTCCCTCCAAGGTCGATCTATGGGTTCGAGGACTTGAGACGGAGCTTTCAGCTTCTCTTCTCCATCTCCAAGAAGCGGAAGAGGAGTCCTGAGTCCATCTTCCTGATAAGATAGGGGGCCGAGGAGTCACTGGCCCGTTACATTGACCGGTTCCAAGAGGAGATGCCAGGGTATGCTCTCCAGATGGCCTTCACCGTTGGGCTAAAGGATGGCTTCTTCAGGATGAGCTTGACCCGGAAGGCCCCCCTTTCCTTCGAGGAGCTGATGGAAAGGACGGCAGAGGAGATTGCCATGGAGGCAGCCAACCCGGCATTCGTCAAGAAGTTGGCAAGGCTAATAGAGATGGAGGCAAAGGAGCAAGGTGGCTCGAGACCTCAGGAAGGAAGAAGAAGAGAAGAGCGGAGAGCTCAGGAGGGTCCGGAACCAGGTTGGAGGCAGCAGGCAGGACCCGTTCAGGGCCCGGGAAGAGGTTACGCCCAAGATGGGGGAAACTTTCATGGGGGCCAAGGGAGGTTCAACTTCCAGAGGCAAGCCCCTAGGCAGCTCCTCCCCCCACCACAGCAAGCGATGGAGATTGGTCGAAGGGAGAGGAGGAACCGCCAGGGAAGGAGAAGGGTCAGGGTAGAGTTGCAATACTGTGACTTCCACCAGGTGGAGGGGCACGCCACAGCTACCTGCCCCGAGTTCCTGGAAGTGAGGGGGGCGAGAGACCCTGCCCAGCCACAGCCACCAGTGCGGGTTGAAGAGGTTCTGCCCAGAGAAGGAGGGGATGATGTTTGTGAAGACCGGGTCGATATCGGACCCCGAGGCGGTATAGCGGTGATCCATGGTGGAGTGGGGATCGAAGCCACTCGGAAGGCAAGCCTCCATGTCATGTACCGAAGGAGCGTCGCCTCAACCTCCCAGACCCCGCCCCAGGAGGAGAAGATCACCTTCTCGGTGAAGGACCTATCGGATCATGAGGATCCGTTCTGTGATGCGCTGGTCATCCAGACGGCCATCGAGGGCTACATCGTCTCCCGAATCTTGGTTGACAACGGGAGCTCCGTCAACGTCGTTTTCAGGAAGGCATTTGATGAGATGAAGGTAGAGCCAAGGAGGGTGTTGGCCTCGGACGGACCCCTGTTCGGATTCTCAAGAGAAAGAAAGGAGGTCGAAGGTGGAGTAGGACTCCAAGTAAAGTTAGGAGGGGCCTCAAGGAACTGCCAGTTCGTCATTGTTGACGCTCCAAGCAGCTACAACGCCATCTTCGGAAGGCCCCTCATTAGCGCCTTTCGTTGCGTGCAATCTTCCTTCCACCAATGCATCAAGTTCAGCTCTGGAGGGATCCAGGTCAGAGTCAAGGGGGACTCCAGGATGACAAGGCAGTGCTACGTCACGGCTGTCAACACCATCTCTTGGTTGGCCCAGGTAGAGGAGATGGAGAAGGTCATGGAGAGCTTGAGCAAGATGGAAGTGCCCGAGGAAAAGGAAGCGGAAGATGTCCATCATGCCCAGGCCCCATGAGGGTGCCTCGCCTTGCAGTAGTTTTTTTCATTTTTCTTGTCTTGTAACAAGTGCTACCCCTGACCAGCTGAGTCGGGGGGATCATGTAACCCATCTATTTCTCCCCGTTTGAGGATGTAGGATTTGGTAAGGATTGATTGAGATGCTTAGTTCTTCTGCTCCGAGATGGTCCCGCTGCCCAGGATCTCACTAGCTGGGCAGGGCCGGTGGTACCTCTCGTTGATGCCTAGTTGTCTCACCTTGAGATGGATTCCGCTGCCAGGCTCTCACTTAGCTGGCAGGGCAGGTTGATCTCTCGGAGGGTGGGAAGGTCTCACCTCGAGATGGATTCCGCTGCCAGGCTCTCATCTAGCTGGCAGGGTAGGTTAATCTCTCGTGGAAGCCAAGCCCTTAGCTCCGAGATAGATTCCGCTGCCAGTCTCTCATCTAGCTGGCAGGGAAGGTTGATCTCTCGTGGAAGCCAAGTCCTTTGCTCCGAGATGGATTCCGCTGTCAGGCACTCATCTAGCTGGCAGGGCAGGTTGATCTCTCGTGGAAGCCAAGCCCTTAGCTCCGAGATGGATTCCGCTGCCAGGCTCTCATCTAGCTGGTAGGGCAGGTTGATCTCTCGTGGAAGCCAAGCCCTTAGCTCTGAGATGGATTCCGCTGCCAGACTCTCATCTAGCTAGCAGGGCAGGTTGATCTCTCGTGGAAGCCAAGCCCTTAGCTCCGAGATGGATTCCGCTGCCAGGCTCTCATCTAGCTAGTAGGGCAGGTTGATCTCTTGTGGAAGCCAAGCCCTTAGCTCCGAGATGGATTCCGCTGCTAGGCTCTCATCTTGCTGGTAGAGCAGGTTGATCTCTCGTGGAAGCCAAATCCTTTGCTCCGAGATGGATTCCGCTGTCAGTCTCTCATCTAGCTGGCAGGGCAGGTTGATCTCTCGTGGAAGCCAAGCCCTTAGCTCCGAGATGGTTTCCGCTGCCAGGCTCTCATCTAGCTGGTAGGGCAGGTTAATCTCTCGTGGAAGCCAAGTCCTTTGCTCCGAGATGGATTCCGCTGTCAGGCTCTCATCTAGCTGGCAGGGCAGGTTGATCTCTCGTGGAAGCTAAGCCCTTAGCTCCGAGATGGATTCCGCTGTCAGGCTCTCATTTAGCTGGTAGGGCAGGTTGATCTCTCGTGAAAGCCAAGTCCTTTGCTCCGAGATGGATTCCACTGTCAGGCTCTCATCTAGCTGGCAGGGCAGGTTGATCTCTCGTGGAAGCCAAGCCCTTAGCTCCAAGATGGATTCCGCTGCCAGGCTCTCATCTAGCTGGTAGGGCAGGTTGATCTCTCGTGGAAGCCAAGTCCTTTGCTCCGAGATGGATTCCGCTGTCAGGCTCTCACTAGCTGACAGGGCTGGTTGATCTCTCGTGGGAGCCAAGTTTGTTACCCAGAGAAGCTCTCGCCACCCAGGATCCCATAGCTGGCATGACAGGTTGACCCCGCGGGGAAGTTACACTCCGCGAATACGTTGGGTTGGATGTTTGTTTCCGAGCTTGTGCCAACCTCGAAAAGTGAGGGGATTGTGTACAACCCCGTATTCGCGAAGAGTGGACCCTAAATGAGGCGTGCTTAGTTTTTAAGCTTTTTGAGTATTTTGAACTCTCGATGGCCAATTTGGGCTCTAGCTTGGAAATCTACTAGTATGGGAGGAGAAATCGGCCTCCCCCGGCGGCCCCTTAGTTGGAGTGTGAGAGCGGCAGGTTGGAGGGCACCCGCCCGGGCCAATTGGGTGTGGAGACAGGATCAGCAGGCCCTCCCCCTCCCCCTTTTCCCCTTAGGCCGGCGAGTCCAGCCCCGAGCCCGGCAGGTAGGCCGGGGGAGACCGCCCCTCGGGCCGGGTCTCGGCCCTCCCCGCGGGAGTCCAGGCGAGACCGGTCGCCAGGCCGGGTCTCGCCCAGCCCGGCGGGTAGGTCGGCTGAGACCGGCCCCCCAGGCCGGGTCTTGCCCAGCCCCGCGGACAGCCAGGCGAGACCGGCCCCCAGGCCGGGTCTCGCCCAGCCCGGCGGGTAGGCCGCCCGCGGGCAGCCAGGCGAGACCGGCCCCCAGGCCGGATCTCGCCCAGCCCGGCGGGTAGGCCGGGCGAGACCGGCCCCCAGGCCGGGTCTCGCCCCATCCCGCAGGGTGGGTCCCCTATTTGCTTTAGGTAACACGTTTTTCCTTCTCTACCCCCCGGCGTGGCGGTTTCCTATTGGCCCGAGTCCTTTTGGCCGTGGGGGTATTTTGGTCATTTTTGGCCCATGAGATTTGGAAAACTATAAATAGACCCCCTTGGGTGCCTTGGAGAAGATCCTTTTCGGAGTTCTCCTCCCTTAGCTTCTTCTAGGTAGAGTTGAGAGAGCTCTTCAAGGCACCCTAGCTCGAGCATTGGCTAGGGAGGGGAAGTGCTCAGGCAGCCTTTCGGGTGTGAGGTGGGACCTCCGTGCTAGAGCCGAGGGTCTGTTCATAGACTCCTAAGTCTCCGGTCCGTGACATTCTCTCGAGTGTAGTAGGTGTGAGGTCACCCCTTTCAGGGACCCCGAACTCCATAGAGGTCAATTTTGGCTTCAACAACGATCCCGCCCCCAACTCGGTGCGGCGATGCTCCTTCCCTGCAGTTTTATTAGCACAAGCGAGCAATATAATAATATTTGTTACATCACAGGCGTAGGCTCACACGGCCACACACCCCATGCACTCAGGGCATATTCTTGGTGAACCGGTCGATGTCACGTCAGTTAAAGCCATAGACATTCCGGACCCACCACCGCCACTTTGACGGCCAAACACATGAGCAGTTTGTCTTCCCGGCTTGGGTCACGTCAATTTAAGCCATAGACCGCCGAAGACTCTCATCTATGCCAACGGCAAGTGCCACGTAACCTTAGGTCTCTTTAACCCAAACGACATAAAATATGGGTACGGTTCCATCTAACCCGTGCTCACGTCGCAATGACAATTTAAGCCATATGCGCAAGTCAAACTTCTCCCGAGTCCCATTTTCGTCACACAATTTCACATAACTCGGTTATGTTCAAGTTGGCTCTCAGGCCTCCATGTTGGCAAGATCACGCATCCGCCCAGTTTTCCGGGTGCACCTTAGGGTTAGTCCCCAAGGCTCCCTGTTGCAATCTACTGTGTAGAAAACCCGAAAACAACCAATAACACGGAGTCTTCTCCGGCATTATGCAATGCAACATCACCGATCCAGACCAACATGTCCGGATAGGCTTCACACATCATGCCTATGTCCGTTCTCGCTTACGGACTCTAAACAATGGGGACTTCACATATCTACCCGAAGGAACGCCTCCAACTCACCGCAAACTCACGAGAGCAGACTTCCTATGCAAAGAAGGAGAGTTACATATGCTCAAGAAGAGGATCGTTACCCTAACATTCTTCTTTGGCGTCATGGAAAAGTAAGCGAATGAAAAGCACCGCACTAGATTTGCCTCCGTGGATCCGGAGTCGGCTCGCGATTTGGAGCTTCGAAGCTCCTCCAATGGCCGGATCTAGCTTCTTCTTCCTTCCTTGGCTCTCCTCTCTCGCTCTAAGCTTTTAGAAAGATAACCACTCATGAAAAGTGAGGGTTTCCAAGTCCAATCCCGGGTATATCTCATCAGGAACAACCCCCAGCCGTTGGATCCCAAAATAAAGAAACGAACGGCTTTGATTCCGGACTGAAATGCCCAATCTGGATCGCACACGGCCTGACACACGCCTGTGTCCAGGGCCGTGTGCCTCATTCTCCGTCAAAATCGACTCGCCTGGAACAACACACGGGTATCGAACACGCCCGTGTTCAACCTGACTCGTCCGTGTTCCACCTGACACGGCCGTGTGGCCGGCCGTGTACCCCCATCGTTTTTCCCCGAAAACAACCCGAGCACTGCACGGGTTCTAGGATATGCCCATGTCCTTGCCCATGTCACCTCAACACGCCTGGGCTCCAGGCCCTGTACACGGTCTCGACACTCGACACTTCGTCGAGCGAAGATCGTCGACCTGACGACACGGCCTTGGACACGCTCGTGTCCTAGGCTGTGTGCCTTGTCTCGACACCTCGTCGAGCAAAGCTTGTTGACTCCCGGGACGAGTGTCGACACGGGTCGACACGCCCTGCGACACGCCCGTGTCGCAGGCCGTGTGCCATGTCTCGACACTACATCGAGCGCAGAGTGTCAACTTCGCGGGCTGAGTGTCGACACGGGTCGACACGCCCTGCGACACGCCCGTTTCGCAGGCCGTGTGCCCAGTCTCGACACAATGTCGAGAGCAAAATGTCGACTCCGCCGGCTGAGTGTCGACACAAGCTTGACACGCCCTGGGACACTCCCGTGTCCCAGGCCGTGTGCCTGCAGCCAGAACCCAAAACTGGCCCAAAACGTCCCCCGTCGCTTTTTTGAGTTTCGGGGCGTTACAACTCTCCCCCTCTTAAAAGAATTTCATCCACGAAATTATATAAAGGAAAGACATGTACAAAACCAAAATTTATACCTGAGCGGAACAATTACGGATACTCGTCAAGCATAGTCTGCTCTCGCTTCCAAGAGAGCTCCTCACAACCGCAATTGTCCCACCGGACCTTGACCATCCAGATCTCTTAATTGCGTAGCCGCTTGACCTCCGAGTCCTCAATCCGCACAGGCTTTACTTTCGTCGTCAATCCACTATCAACCGGCGCTTAATCGACCGCGATCACTCGCGTAGGCTCTTGCAGGCTCTTGCACCGCCTTCTGTAGCACCAAAATATGGAATATATCATGTAGACCACTAAGCTCCACTGAAAGCTTCAATTGATAGGCATGCTTCACCAACCCACTTCAGAACCTCAAATGGCCCAAGGTACCTCGGGTTTAGCTTTTTCAATCACCGTACCCACGAGACACCCTTGAACGGCTTGATCTTTAAGTACACATAGTCGCCCACGGCGAACTCCACGTTCCTGTGCTTGGCATTATAGTACTTCGCTTGCCGGTTCTGAGCGATAAGCAACCTCTCCCGAATGCTTCACATCAACAAAGTAACATCCTCCACTTCGAATCGCTTATACAACTTGACTCACCCGTTTCCAGCCAGGACCACGGCGTGCGACATTTTCTACCATATAGGGCCTCAAAGGGCGTCATTTGAATACTCGCTTGATAGCTGTTGTTGTATGCGAACTCCACCAAATAAAGGTGGTCTTCCTATTGCTTCCCAAAATCCAAGACATACATGCGGAGCATGCTTTCCATAGTTCTATTTTAACTTTGTCCCCAACATTTGCTGCACAAGCCTCCACTCATTGGATGTGAACCGCCCATCTCGGTCCCTCACGATGCTGCGGGGCACACCGTGAAGCCGTACTATATTATCCACCTATAGTTTAGCTAACTTCTCCACCGGATGATCCTTCCTATGCGGAATGAAATGCGACACCTTCGTTAACTGATCTACGACCACCCAAATGGCGTCGTTCCCCTTTTTGCGACCTTGGCAAACCGTGCACAAAGTCCATAGAGATGTCGTCGAATTTCCACTCCGGAATAGGCAAGGACTTAAGAAATCCTCCCGGCTTTTCGCATTCCGCCTTCACCAAGGCGCAAGTTTGGCACTTCACTACGTAGAGCGCCACATCTTTCTTCAAACCCGGCCACCAAAATAGTTTCTTTACATCACGGTACATCTTCGTGCTCCCCGGGTGAATTGAGTACTTAGTATGGTGTGCCTCGTACAACAATTTCACCCGCAAATTTCCCACACTTGGGACGCACAGACGACCGACTTTCCCAAGCAATCCGTCCTCCACAACGAATTGGGAATTTGACTCATCGAGAGCTTCTACCATGAACTGCTTCATATGGACATCCAAATTCAAAGCCTGCCGAATCCGATCATCCAGGTCATATTGAACTTCAGTCCAATTCAGTACTGCTTCAGCACTTGATTGCTTATCCTCACAACCAATCTCCAACCCCTCCAACTCCCGAACCAACCGCTCGTCATAGGTCGACAGCCAATTGGCTTGAGCTGGGGTCCAGTGACTCGACGCGTCCGCAACCGCATTCCCTTTATCAGGCACGTAGTGGATCTTGAATGTATAGTCTCCCAAGAGCTCCATCCATCTACGCTGCCGCATATTCAGATCCTTCTGATCAATCAGATACTTCACGCACTTGTGACCGGCATAGATATCCATCTTCACACCGTACAAAATTATGCCTCCACAGCTTCAAGGCAAAACGCAGGGCCGCTAACAATAAGTCATGGACCGGATAGTTCCTCTCATGCACTTTTGGCTGTCTCGCTCCATAAGCTATTACACTTCCGTGTTGCAGTAGCACGAAACCCAAACCGCTGCCCGAAGCATCGCTATTAAATATCATAGCCTTCGATCCCACTCGGCAAATTCAGCACAGGCGCCGTGGTCAACCGACATTTTAACTCCTCAAAAGCTCGCGCGCACTCCGGCGTCCAAAGAACTTCTGCTCTTTCCTCGTCAAAGTAGTGAGGGGTAACGCTATCCGCGAGAAGTTCTCTACGAAGCGCCTGTAATAGCCGGCAAGCCCCCGAAAGCTCCGAACTCCTGCTACCGTATAAAGCGCAGGCCACTCCCACATCGCAACAATCTTCGCCAGATCCACTGTAATAACTTCCTCACTCACTATAAGACCAAGGACTCCACTGAAGATGACCAAAACTCGCACTTCGATAACTTGGCATACAACTGATTCCTCCTTAGCGTCTCCAAAACCAAAAGAAGATTCTTGAAGTGATCTTCCTTACTCTGCGAGTACACCAGAATATCATCGACGAAGACGATCACAAAATGGTACAAGTACTCCCGGAAGGTCCTGTTCATCAAATCCATGAACACTGACGACGCATTATTCAGCCCAAATGGCATGACCGTAAACTCGTAGCGCCCGTATCCTATACTGAACGTTATCTTAGGGATATCACTCTCCCTTATCTAATTTAGAGTACGACGTTGGCCCGACCAACTGATCACAAAGATCATCAATCCTTAGGATTGGGTACTTGTTCTTTTCCGTCAACTTGTTGAGCTCCCGATAATTAATACATAGCCTCAAGCTTCTGTCCTTCTTCTTAATTAAGAGGGTCGGTGCGCTCCAAGGCGAAGGACTTGGACGCACATACCCTTGCTCCAACAACTTTTAGAAGTTGCACCTTCAGCTCCGCCATTTCCTTAGGCGCTAGCCGATATGGGGAGCATGACATAGGCTTTGCACCTGGTACTAGCTCAAACATGAAATCTATCTCCCGTCGAGGCGGGGCTCCAGGAAGATCTCTAGGGAACACATCAGGGTACTCTGATACCACTGAAATATTAACCAACGCGGGTTTCGGCTTTGCAACCTCCACTAGTGTACAGAACAGCTCTACACCAGCACGAACCGCCTTCACCACCTGAAGAGCATACACCAACGTCTTGCTCGACCTCTTCGAGCTCGTAAGGGTCGTCTCACGACTTGCTCCCAGCTTGACTTCCTTACTACCGCAATCTATATAGGCTTGCTGCTCCGAGAGTCAGTCCATGCCAACTATAACGTCCACCAATGGAAGTAACGATGCTTGCAGATCGTACTCCTGATTCCCAATCCAAAACTAAGCGCAACAAATTTTACCCGCGCACAATGAGCACCATTGGACTATAACGCATCCAATTTGTCTCTTACCATTGAAGGAGGTACTCCGACGCACAATATAATTCCTAATAAAGGAATACGAAGCTCCCTAAATGAACGGTGCTCTCGCAGATAAAGTAAAGTCATAACAAGGCTTAGCACCAGTAGTTCTAAGCTAACATGCACAAGGGCGACAAGTGTTTAAGGCAAAACTTTCTTTAAACCATACCTGTCGTCACGACGACATGCTTCCTCCAGGGTTTTAGGCACTCAGTCCTAGCCTTCTTGTACCACTTTCGATATACAGACTTTGAGGTGTTCGGCACTTTGAATGCCGTTTCCTTTGCACTAATGTCCTTGACTGCTCCTGACATAGCTTTCTTACCCTTCCGAGCATCATTCCAACAGTCTCGGGCAAAGTGCCCTTTCTTTCCACAAGTATGATAAGTGTAAGTAGCTTTGCTAGTCGATTTCATAGCCCCTTTCTCCAGCATTCTGCCGGATGCAGCTCTTATGGGGTTTGTATAGTTCGATACCAAGGTCGCTGCATCGGGAGGGTCTTCCTCAAATCTGTCTCCAAAGATCTAGCTGATTCCACGAAGGCTCGGAATCCCAATAACTTTGTCCTAGCAGTAGAACTCGTAACTCGGCACGCAGGCCATTATAAAATCTATCGACTGTAGCTTGCTCGTTATCCAACTCAAAGCATGGGTAGCGACTTATCATAAGAAATTCTTGCAAATATTCCTCAACTGTGTGCGCTCCCTGCACTAAATGCATATTCAGCTGCTGCCCCGATGGTCTACCAAAGGTCATCTGCTGCATCACGCCCACCGGCGTTGAAGCCACAACAGGGGCGCGGGGTTGTACATTCCCTCCAAGCTGTGCACCCATCACAGCGAACACCGCTTCTATGATCCTTCTAATGGTTTCATATGAAGGAGGAGTCTCAAACACCTCACCGGGTGCACTATGCTCCTCAGAAACCGGACATTCTGGCGGTCCAGCACCGCTTCCGGTCACCTATAGTGGTACAAAACACCGTTAAGCGACCAAATAAAATTACAAACAGCAAGTATAGGAACACGCAGGTTCCTCAAACATGTGTATTTTCATTCCTAAGTGGACATTCATGGGTTCTTTTACCGTTATAACGATGACGCACACAATGTGCTCACCACCCCTTAAAAAGAATTCGTCCACGAATTCATTTTAAGCCCGACCAAAACCAGTAGTCTGATACCAAATTGTAACACCCCCTATCCGTCGCATAGCATATAACAGTAGGTCCGGCCGGGGCCCGACGTCGTATTCCACAGACAGACCGGGTGGTTACTCATGGAAACCATCCAACCAATCATAACGTCCTACACAGAGCATTCTAGCGGAAGCAGTTTATAAAATTTGCAATAAAGAACCTAGCACTAAAGCATGAATGTCCACTAAAATAGCCAACCATGAATGAAGTACATACACCAGTACTGGCCTTAAGGCCTTACAAAATGGTTTACTTAATGTTACATGATTTACAAACCACGGCACGCAGGCCGGTCATACATGAATAAAGCAGTAAACCCTCCAAATAGGCCTTCAAGGGCCGGCTTCGCAATTTGGGCTTTAACCCGCTATTGACCGCTTGGTCCAGCAGCACCTGCAAGCAACATAACCACTGCACGGTGGCAAACAAAAAGGCAACGGTCAGTAATGCTGACCAAATTATAACGATCCCGCCCCCAACTCGGGGCGGCGATGCTCCTTCCCTGCAGTTTTATTAGCACAAGCGAGCAATATAATAATATTCGTTACATCACAGGTGTAGGCTCACACGGCCACACACCCCGTGCACTCAGGAAACATTCTTGGTGAACCGGTCGATGTCACGTCAGTTAAAGCCATAGACATTCCGGACCCACCACCGCCACTTTGACGGCCAAACACATGAGCAGTTTGTCTTCCCGGCATGAGTCACGTCAATTTAAGCCATAGACCGCCGAAGACTCTCATCTATGCCAATGGCAAGTGCCACGTAACCTTAGGTCTCTTTAACCCGAACGACATAGAATATGGGTACGGTTCCATCTAACCCGTGCTCACGTCGCAACGACAATTTAAGCTATATGCGCAGGTCAAACTTCTCCCGAGTCCCATTGTCGTCACACAATTTCACATAACTCGGTTATGTTCAAGTTGGCTCTCAGGCCTCCATGTTGGCAAGATCACTCATCCGCCTAGTTTTGCGGGTGCACCTTAGGGTTAGTCCCCAAGGCTCCCTGTTGCAATCTACCGTGTAGAAAACCCGAAAAACAACCAATAGCACAGAGTCTTCTCCGGCATTATGCAATGCAACATCACCGATCCAGACCAACATGTCCGGATAGGCTTCACACATCATGCCTATGTCCGTTCTCGCTTACGGACTCTAAACAACGGGGACTTCACATATCTACCCGAAGGAACGCCTCCAACTCACCGCAAACTCGCGAGAGCGGGCTTCCTATGCAAAGAAGGAGAGTTACATATGCTCAAGAAGAGGATCGTTACCCTAGCATTCTTCTTTAGCGCCATGGAAAAGTAAGCGAATGAAAAGCACCGCACTAGCTTTGCCTCCGTGGATCCGGAGTCGGCTCGCGATTTGGAGCTTCGAAGCTCCTCCAATGGCCGGATCTAGCTTCTTCTTCCTTCCTTGGCTCTCCTCTCTCTCTAAGCTTTTAGAAAGATAACCACTCATGAAAAGTGAGGGTTTATAAGTCCAATCCAGGGTATATCTCATCAGGAACAACCCCAGCCGTTGGATCCCAAAATAAAGAAACTAACGGCTTTGATTCGAGACTAAAATGCCCAATCTGGATCGCACACGGCCTGGCACACGCCCGTGTCCAGGGCCCTGTGCCTCATTCTCCGTCAAAATCGACTCTCCTGGAACAACACACGGATATCGAACACGCCTGTGTTCCACCTGACACGCCCGTGTTCCACCTGACACGGTCGTGTGGCCAGCCGTGTACCCCCATCATTTTTCCCCGAAAACAACCCGAGCACTATACGGGTTCTAGGACACGCCCGTATCCTTGCCCGTGACACCTCAACACGCCTGGTCTCCAGGCCGTGTACACGGTCTCGACACTCGACAGTTCGTCGAGTGAAGATCGTCGACCTGACGACACGACCTTGGAAACGCCCGTGTCCTAGGCCATATGCCTTGTCTCGACACCTCGTCGAGCAAAGCTCGTCGACTCCCGGGACGAGTGTCGACACGGGTCGACACGGGTCGACACACCTTGCGACACGCCCGTGTCGCAGGCCGTGTGCCATGTCTCGACACTTCGTCGAGCGCAGAGTGTCAACTTCGCGGGCTGAGTGTCGACACGGGTCGACACGCCCTACGACACGCCTGTGTCGCAGTCCGTGTGCCCAGTCTCGACATAATGTCGAGAGCAAAATCTCGACTCCGCTGGCTGAGTGTCGACACAAGCTTGACATGCCCTGGGACACGCCCGTGTCCCAGGCCGTGTGCATGCAGCCAGAACCCAAAACTGGCCCAAAACGTCCCCCGTCGCTCTTTTGAGTTTCGGGGCATTACACAGTTGCTGAACCAGGCTGCCAAGAAAGATTCAGATAGAGATATGAATCTCAATTCAGAAGCTGATTGAAGATCAACTTCATAGGAGATTCAACCATACTGAGTTTAGATTCAAGAAGCTTTGAAGAAAGCTAAGAGAGGTTGATCTCTGCTATCAGATTCTTCCAAGAACTGATCAAGAAGCCATCCATCCCTTCTCTCTTTATCTGGGTGGTGGTTAATTACTTTACTAAAACAAATTTTCTGTAGGATCTTTATAGATCTGAGTTGTAAGCCTGTGTTTATAAAGGCTGAGAGTAGGAGAACATTTTCTATGAGTGGTAGGCCTTATTGAAGGCTACAGTAGGGCTGTGAGCCTGAGTTGTAGGAGATTGTGATCTCTGAGTGTAGGCCTTGTTGAAGGCTGAGGTAGGGCAGTTTGCCTGAGTTGTAGGAGTGTGGACTCACTCTGAGTGTAGGAGCCCTGCTGGGGTTCTGAGCTGCTGTAAGATCTGCGGATCTGAGGTGAAGTGAAGAAGTTAGGCCGAATCTAACACACTGCTAGATAGGCGGAGGGGGAAAGTGGATGTACCCAGACCTTGGGGAACCACTATAAAAATCTGTGTGCAATCTGTGTTGTGATAATTCTATGAATCTGCGATGTGTTAGCTATTGAATTTGTCGTTTCTTATTACATAACAGAATAAATTTGCTGCCTTAAATAGAAAAAGGAATTACACCTATTCACCCCCACCCCTCTTGGTGGTTATGCACTAATTCTTTCAAGTGGTATTAGAGGGAGGTTCCTCAAAGAAGGACTTAACAGTATGAGTTAGATCCATAAGGCAGATTCAAGATTAAGAAAATGGGTTCAAATGAAAATCATAAGGAACTAGGTTCTATGAAACTACCCATATGCAGAAAGGAGATATTTGGCATCTGGAAAGAAAGGGTCAGGCTGTTTATGGAGGCTTCTGATCCAAGGATCTACATCACAGTAAAGGAAGGTCCTTATATTCCAATGAAGGTGTCAATTCTAGATGCAAACCAAAGAATTCCCAAGGATTATTCAGAGATTACCAAGGATGAGATCATCTTGGCAACTATGAATAAAAGAGCCTAGAATATCATAGTAAGTGTCATTGATGATGCAACTTTTCAGAATCTAATACACTGCAAGACTTCCAAAGAAATGTGGGATACTTTGATAGTCTATATGGAGGGTTCTGAAGAAGTCAGACAAGATAGAAAATCTATGCTGAACCAGGAATATGAGAGTTTTAGACAAGGAAAATCTGACAGTATAACTGAATGTTATAAAAAGTTCTATAGAATAGTAAATGAGCTGATGTCCTATGGGAGAATCTTCAGTACTTATGAACTGAATGATAAATTCCTAAGATCCTTGACAAAGGATTGAGACACTAAGATTTGTGCCATTAGGGAAGTGGCCAAACTTACTGATATCTCTCCACCAACTTTGTTTTGAAAATTGATGTCATATGAAATGCAGCTGATGACAAGGAAAGAGGAAGAGAAAAGTGCAAAAGGTGAGCATAGAGAAAAGTCTGTGGCATTCAAGGTTGAATCCACTAGGAAGAATAGGAGGATGTCTCCATCACCTCCTAAGATAGTTATTGAAATTCCTTCAGATAATTCTGATAACCAAAGTTCAGACAGTAGTGACTCAGATGAAGATTTTGCTGCCTTCACTAGGTAGTTTCAGAGATTCCTGAAGAAGAAGCTGTGGAAGTCAAAGCCGTCCACATCTCAGCCTAAGGATGATTATTATCAAAAGAGGAACTCATCCAAGAAGGACATGAGCAGATCTAAGCCTAGCAAGTCTACAACATCAAAGATAGTTTGCTACTACTGTAATAGGCCTGGATATATTGTGGCTGAGCGTCCAGATAAAAGAAAAGAGTCAGCTGATAAAAAGAAGATTCAACACCAGAGTAAGAAGGAGAAATCCTTTGTTGCTAAGAAGGAGAAGAGCTTGATAGATCAATCATCTTCAGAGTCAGAATCTGAAGTTGAGGCTTACATTGGTCTATATGCAACAGATGAAGAAGATGAGTTTCTACAAGTGCTGAACTCTATCTATGAACAAGAAGACCATCAGTGTCAGGGACTGATGGCTGTGTTAGAAGAAAACAAGTGCCAGGATCAGCCTGGTCCTAGTAAGGTACAATGTCTTTCTAGAAATTCAAATTGCAGTACTGAGTCAGAGTCAGCAACATCTGCATCAAGTGATGTGGATGGGTCTGAGTCTGAAGGTGATATTCATCAGCTGATAGATGAATATGGAGACTTGTTGCAGGCACTAAATAAAAGCAAAAACTTGGCCAAAACTCTGGCTAAGGAAATTGCAGATCTTAAGATGACTGCATCTGATTCAGAGAAGTTGCTGGATCAGAAGTTGAATGAGATAGCCAGACTGAAAAACATTACTGTTATTCAGATGGGTACTATCACATTCAAGAATGATCAGATTAAAAGTCTGGAGAATAGACTTCAGAAAGAAAAGGAGATTGTAGCTAGTTTTTCTAAACCAAAGTCTGTATTACCCTTGATTGATGAGTTTGTGTTTCAAAAGGGTAAGGCTGAATTAGGGTTTAAGGGAACTGCATGGACTACTAAGTCCAATTCTAAAGGCAAAGCCCCAACAAAAAATAAGAAACCTGCTGTAAATAATTCAGCTAGGGTTGTACCTAAACAAAGGTACAACAAGTTTGAGTGCTGATGTTGTGGCAAGGTAGGCCACTTTGCCGTAGATTGTTGGCACAATTCCAGTGTCAAGGAGAGTAGCAGTCTGCCTGCTAGAAGGGCTATATGCAGATTTGTTAAATTTCAGGCTAACATGAACTAAGGACCCAAAACTCAATTGCGTTCTAAGGTTATGTAGTCTTTATTGCAGGTGAGTCCAAGTGGCCATGCCCTTATATGGTACTTGGATAGTGGATGTTCCAGGCACATGACTGGAACTAGGGGGTTACTGAAGGACTACACACCTATCATAGATGACCCTAAAGTAACCTTCGGTGGTTCTAAAAAAGGAATCATTAAAGGATTTGGTAATATTTCTAGTAACCAGATTTCTATCAATCAAGTGGCCTATGTGAATGGTTTGAAACACAACCTTTTAAGCATAAGTTGGCTGAGTGATTTAGGATATGACATTTCATTTATTAAGAATGGATGTCACATCAAAAAGTCAAGTGATCAAAAGATCATATTGACAAGATATAGAGAAAGAAATGTGTACTGTCTTAACTTTGAGTGTGAGAACAATAATTCTCCTATTTGTCTTGTAGCTAATGAGAGAGCCTCTCATTGTGTTAAATAGCACAAGAGGCTGGCCCATCTTAACTACAAGACTATTGGCCAACTCTTTAGCAAAGAGTTAGTGAGGAATGGTTCTCAAGTTAAGTGTATAAAGGATGGGATATGCTCATCAGAGTTTGATAAGAAATTCTAGGCAGAACTAGTTGCTGTTCAAATAGCTATTAAAGATTCACAAAAGACTATTTCAGCCCAGCTCTTAAAGTTAAAGTCTTTTTATAAGGATGACGTTAATTTTCTGGATGAACAGGTCAGATTTCAAAAAGATGACCTCAGTGATCATATTGCCAGAGAAGTCATAAAGGGGGAGAGAGTATTAGTCAAAGCTGGCTCTGATCATGATAAATGGATATCTAATAGCATTAGAGCCACACTTGAATATCCACCCCTGTGTGATGATGACAATGTGGCTGAGTCTGGTACACAACCTGCATATTTTGGAGGTGAGCAAGCTGAAGTTGCTCAAGTAATCTATCCTCCAGCAGATTTTGATATGATCCATCAAGAAGTACAGTCTATGTACAGTCCTCCAGAGGGTAATCAAAATATTATCCTTGAGAAAGTAGACAAGCCTGTGCCAGAGCCAGTTTTGAAGGAGCAAGAAGCTCTATTGTGTAAGAAACGATTCAGAGAATAGGCAGAATTGAAGCCTGATTTTGAGCAGTGAAGTCCAACCTCCAGGAACATTATATTAACTACTTGGAAAGCTGTAAATGACCAGACCCATGATAGGGGTAAATGGTATTCTGAACAAGAATGGAGAAAGCATGAAGCCATGCAAGAAGCAATTGTTCAGTATAGAAGAAAGGCAAAACTTGGGAAGCTACCTCCTAATGCCTAGGAGCCTAGCAAATATTTCCCTAAGCCCTTTCATTATTTTGAAAGACAAAAAAGAAGGGCTGAAGAGCAAAAGAAGAACGATCTTAAGGGCAAGAAGCCAGCTGATGACACTGATGCTCCTGTACAAGCTAAGATCAAATCAGGCCAAGGAATTGTCATCAAGGAGCCAGAGCAGCCTTAGAATAGATTTACTTGATTTTATAACATTGTAAATCTTAGTGTTTAAAATGTATGTAAACTTTTGTTTAAAGAAACTTTTGAATATTAAACAAAACTAGAATGAATGCTCATTATGTTAGCATTATTATTTTTTCTGTGATGATATATTCTGTGTTTTGTTTAGTAATTACCCTGTCATATAATATTTGTTATACATCAAAATGTGTATTTGTTATGAATGGTGTATATCATTGACTAAGGGTTATGACTTCTCCAAATAGGGGGAGATTGTTGGGTATATTGGAAAATGTGTACCAGATTTGAAGAAGCCTCACCCTACTCAATGATATGCATCAAGGTGTATTTGATGTGTTTTGAGTTTATATGTGCAGGTTAAGTAATTGCAGGAAATGCAGAAAAATTTCTAATTCTATGTGTCGACTCCAGGAGAAGCTGTGAAGACACTTATTAAGGCTTGTGTCGACACTAGAGAAAAGCTGTGTCGACACTTGGAGTTGATTGTGTCGACACTTGGAAAGGCAGTGTCGACACTAGAAGAAATTATGTTGACACCAGGAGGCTGTGTCGACACACAGAGAAGCAAAGTCAACATCAACTGTGTCGACACCAAGAGGCAGTGTCGACACACAGGATTACTTAGTCGACATCAATTGTGTCGACACCAAGAGACAGTGTCGACACACTGAAGACTTTGTCAACATCAACTGTGTCGACACACAAAACTTGTGTCGACACACATCAAAGTTTCAACTAAGTTAAATAAAAGAAGGCTTGTGTCGACACACAGAATCAGAGTCGACACATTTAAAAGAAGGTTTGTGTCGACACACAGAATCAGTGTCGACACATTCTAAAGAAGCTGTGTCGAGAAGCTGTTACAACAACTAAAGAGCTGTGTCGACACCACCAAGGCTTGTGTCGACACTTAGTCCACTTGTGTCGACACTTAGTCTAATTGTGTCGACACATGATGAAGTTCGGTCTCGACATTTTCAGACAGGGACAGTATTTCAAGAAGTGACTGGATGACTTGACAGCTGCCATTTCCAACCAGTCTACTCCAACTATCAAAGTTGTCAGAAGTTTGTTAGAAACCGGATCAGCCGGTTACCTTGGAGAATGTCTATAAAAAGGAATACTCCTTCAATAGAAGATATAACTGACAGAAGAAGAACTGAGAAGAATCACAGATTAGAGAAACGAATTCAGAATTCTAAGGAAAGAGAAAAAGAAGAAGTTGGAGAGAGAGAGCTCCATTTACTGAATTGCAGTTGCTGAACCAGGCTGCCAAGAAAGATTCAGATTGAGATCTAAATATCAAGTCAGAAGCTGATTGAAGATCAACTTCACAGGAGATTCAACCCTACTGAGTTCAGATTCAAGAAGCTTTGAAGAAAGCTAAGAGAGGTTGATCTCTGCTATCAGATTCTTCCAAGAACTGATCAAGAAGCCATCCATCCCTTCTCTCTTTATCTGGGTGGTGGTTAATTACTTTACTAAAAAAAATTTTCTGTAGGATCTTTATAGATCTGAGTTGTAAGCCTGTGTTTATAAAGGCTGAGAGTAGGAGAACATTTTCTCTGAGTGGTAGGCCTTGTTGAAGGCTGAGGTAGGGCTGTGAGCCTGAGTTGTAGGAGATTGTGATCTCTGAGTGTAGGCCTTGTTGAAGGCTGAGGTAGGGCAGTTTTCCTGAGTTGTAGGAGTGTGGACTCACTCTGAGTGTAGGAGCCCTGCTGGGGTTCTGAGCTGCTGTAAGATCTGCGAATCTGAGGTGAAGTGAAGAAGTTAGGCAGAATCTAGCACACTGCTAGATAGGTGAAGGGGGAAAGTGGATGTACCCAGACCTTGGGGAACCACTATAAAAATTTGTGTGCAATCTGTGTTGTGATAATTCTATGAATCTGTGATGTGTTAGCTGTTGAATTTGCAGTTTCTTATTACATAACAGAATAGATTTGCTGCCTTAAATAGAAAAAGGAATTACACCTATTCACCCCCCTCTAGGTGGTTAGGCACTAATTCTTTCAGCCACCGTATAAGATCCAGGCCACTGCATCATCCACTTTCTCTACTCTTCCTTGTTGAGCATTCCAAGTTCTGTTTTGAAGAAAGATAACTTGGTCTCATCCAGCAGCTTTGTGAAAATGTCTGCAATCTGTATGTCTGTAGAGACATATTGGAGATCTATATCCCCATGATCCACATATTCCCGGATGAAATGATACCTCAGCTCTATGTGCTTTGTTCGACTGTGCGATACTGGGTTGTTGTCTATTGTAATTGCGCTGGAAGAGTCACAAAACAACGGAATGTTCTGGAACTTCATATTATAATCTTCAAATTGATTCTTTATCCATAGCAGCTGTGCACAATAACTGCCTGCAGAGATGTACTCTGACTCAGCTATTGAGATTGCTACACAGTTCTGCTTCTTGCTACTCCAGGAGATAAGCCTTCTTCCTGGGAATTGTCAAGTCCCGGAAGTGCTTTTCCTGTCGTCTTTGCTCCCTGCAAAATTTTCATATGAAAAACCTATTAGTTTGCTATCATTACTTCTTGGGTACCATAAGCCAAGATTTGGTGTACCTTTAAGGTTTCTCAAGATCCACTTTGCAGTAGCGTAGTGAGATTCCTTAGAGTTCACCTGGAATATAGCACATACACATGTTGAAACATTATGTCAGGTCTACTGGCAGTAAGGTAGAGCAAGGATCCAATTATGCTTCTGTACTTGGTTTCAGCAAAAGGTTTCTCTTTTTCATCCTTGTCCAGAGACATAGTTGAACCCATTGGAGTCCTCATCGAGGTTGCGTTTTCCATTCCGAATTTCTTAATTAGCTCTTTGGTGAACTTGGTGTGCGAGATGAAAATTCCATCTTCAGATTGTTTCACCTGAAGCCCTAAGAAATACTTCAGCTCGCCCATACTGCTCATTTCAAACTTTCCTTCCATAAGTTTAGAAAACTTCTTGCAGAGGTTGTCGTCTGTAGAGCCAAAAATGATGTCGTCGACATAGATTTGCACTAGCAAAATCTTGTCTTTTATTTCCCTAAGAAATAATGTCTTATCTATCTTTCCCCTTATAAACTTGTTCTCAAGTAGAAATCTAGACATCGTCTCATAACAAGCTCGAGGAGCTTGTTTCATACCATATAAAGCTTTATGTAATAAATAAACGAAATCAAGAAAGTTAGAATCAATGAAACCTGGAGGTTGTTCCACATACACCTCTTCCTTTATGTCTCCATTAAGGAAGGCAGACTTCACATCCATCTGATAGACGGTGAAGCCTTTGAGTGCAGCATATGCTAGGAATAACCTGATGGCCTCCAGCCTTGCCACTGGAGCGTACGTCTGGTCGAAGTCGATTCCTTCTTCTTGCCGATATCCTTTAGCGACGAGTCTGGCATTGTTCTTTATGATCATTCCATCCTCGTTCATCTTCTTCCTATAGACCCATTTTTTGCCGATGACATTCTTACCTTTGGGTCTTGGAATAGGTTTCCATACTTGGTAGCGCTTGAACTGATTTAGTTCTTTTTCCATCGCCACTATCCATGATGCGTCTAAGTTCGCTTCCTCAAACTGCTTTGGTTCAACCTGTGAGAGAAAACTTAGATGTAAATTTTCGTTATTTGTACCTCTATAAGTTCTGACACCATCCCGGGGATCTCCTATGATCTGGTCCATGGGGTAATCCTTCAGATGTCTGAGCTCTAGAGTCCTTGCATCTATATTATCTTCAATCACCGGAGTGACTTCATCAACTTGCACAATTTCTTCATCTAGATCATCAACTTATCCAATAGGGGTTGGAGTGGTGATCTTGATGAACTTTTCACCTTTATCTTCAGATGGTTCATCCAAGCTGAGTTCCTTTAGCTTTGTACCATAGCCTTTAGTGATTCCTCGGTCTGAACCTCCAAAGATGACCTTTGGTCTGTTCAAGACTGGAGAGAAGTTCTGAAGTAGGCTTCTTGTCCCGGTCATATGCCGAGAGCATCCACTGTCCAAATACTAGATTGGCGTTTTGGTGGCCTTTGGACATACCTGCAATCATAATCAGTTTGGCTTAGGAACCCAAATATGTTTGGGTCCTTGTTCTCGGGTTAGAACACTCCCCCTACGTGTGTTAGCATTATAAGCGATCTTTCTCATATTGCCAACATGAGGAGTTGGAGCATTTCTGGGATGAAACCAGCAATCAATGGCAAAGTGACCAATTCTTCCACAGCACCAATAGTCAAACCTGTTGTATCTTTGTCTTATGTTCTCCTGCTTGACCTTTTGCAATAGTGGTCTAGCAGGGGCCGCATTCTTTAAGGAAGAAGCTTCATGATGATGACAATCACATGATTTCTTCTCCTTCTGTGGCTTTTCCACAGCGGGCTTTACCTTTGGTGCTTTGTTGAAGTTATGACCATGATTGAAAGGGCCATAGCTCTGAAGAATGACTTCTTCATAAGGTGCCTTAAAGATACTATCACCAAAGTTTTTGGGGCGAGTCCATCCTTGGTAGCGAGACTTTGGCTCTACATAGGTAGGCCTGGTCAAGTGACCGTATGATGAGTCAAGATCAAACTCGTTTGTTGGAAATATGACCTTTCTGAACGAGGTCTGATCTTGAGGTGCTTTCCCCTTCTCTTTGGCCGAGGAATTGTTGGTGACCTTATTCTTTCTTTGTGTCTTGTTCCTACTAGAAGATTTACTAGGAGCTTCTTCATGACCTAATCCAGCAGCCTTGGCCTTCGTTGAGAATTCAGCCACGAGTGGAAGAATAGTCTTAGGCTTCGAGAAACTTTCAATCAGTTTCCTTTCAGCAGCGAGTTATTCTTCCAACTCTTTGATGATTTTCTCTTTTAGGTCAAGGTGCTCAAGTGCTTTGTTTTATTCTTCAATAGCATTATTGAAGTTCTCTTTGAGTGAGTCAGTCTTAGCGACTTCTTCTCTAAAGATACTCTCTTCAGCTTTTAGAGACTTTATCTCTTTATACTGAGTTTTCACGACTCGGGGACATTTGTCGTAAGCCATAATCAACTCCTTGTACTGGGCCATGAGTTCATACTCATTGTTAGAAGAGCTGTCCTCACGATCATGCTCAGAAGCTTCAGATTCTGAAAGAGGAGTGTGAGAGTTTACCTTCCCAGTGAACTGGGGCTCTTGTTCGTCATCTGTCTGAGCCATAAGCCAAAAGTAGGCTTCTTCTTCTTCACTCGACTCAGATGAGTCGGAGTCACTAAGAGTCTTGCCCTTTTCGGCTATTAGGCTCTTCTCTGTTCTTTTCTTGTTGTATGAGGACTTCTTTTCCTCTCTTCTTCCACCCTCCTTCTTCTTATGGGGCCAGTCGGCAATGACGTGTCCTGGCTTATTACAGCAGTTACAAATAATGTGAGTAGAAATATGTTTATTCTGTTTAGGAGTATACCTGTCATGGCTACTTGAGCCTTTTCTTTGACGATCACCATCATGTCGTGATCTCCTGTAAGAGGCATCCTTGCCTTTCCAATGCTTCTTTTTGTTCAAGAATTTCTTGAACTGACGTGAGAGTAGTGAGAACTCTCCTTCAGATAACTCATAGCCTGAGGTACTTGGCTCCGAAATTTCTTCTTCACTCACTTCTTGTGCTGGAGCAGGAGGAACAACCTTTGGCTTCTTTGAGGTTTTTTCCTTTAAAGCAACAGACTTCTCTTTGAATGCAGACCTGCTCTTCTCTTCTTTAGCCTTTCTGTGTTAAGTTGAAGCTCATATAACATAAGCTTCCTGAAGAGATTCTGTGGGTCTGTCTCAGCTAGTTTTCCAAACTCCCTGATGACACAGACCTTGTTATCCCATTCCTTAGTTAGGGATCTCAAAAATTTATCATTTAATTCTCTGTTTGTGAATACTCTTCCATAGAACCTTGGGCCATTTACTATCTTGAAGAAATTCTCAAACGTGTCAGCAATGGAGTCCTTGTTTCCTTGTCAGAAAGCTTCATACTTTTAGTTTAGAAGGGATCTTCTATCATCCCAGACTTCTTCTGTACCTTCCATCAAGGTAACTAGAGACTGCCACATCTACTTTGCAGACTGGCAGTGGATCAGGTTTTACAGCATGGAGTCATCGACTGCACTTGCTATTATGTTTTTGGCCTTCTTATCTAAGGATACAAGTGTAATCTCGTCTTTGTCAAGATCCATTAATTTCTTTGGAACTTTCTTAGTTGGATATATTGTGGAGATTGTCATGTGAATATAAGAACCTTCTTCAACTATCATGAAGATCCTTGGATCTACAACTTTCATAAAGAATTCGATTCTCTCTTTCCACATGGTAAAGTTATTCTTGGTGCACAAAGGAAGCTTGGGAAAATCTTTAGCCTTGTCCATGCTTGGAAGATCTCAAAGGACAACTAATCAGATCTGATCAAGGTGTTAACCTTTTATTGATCAACCTCGCTTTGATACCAATTGAAAGTGTTTAATTGCCTACCTAAATCACCTAGAGGGGGGTGAATAAGTGAGATGTGCGTCTTTTGCGGAATAAAAATTTAAGATCTATGCACAGAACTATCTTGGTGATAGAAACCCTGTTGAGGACATGATAAGCAGTGTTTACTACCTCAGCCCAGAAATATTTTGGGAGAGAAGTGTCATTTAGTAATTTCCTTACAGCTTTAATGAGAGTCCTATTCTTCCTCTCAGCAATCTCATTTTGCAAAGTGTTCTTGGAAAGAAAACTCTTGTTGAATCCCAAGTTCTTCACAAAACTTTGTCATGCATTCATATTGAAACTCAGTTTCATGATCACTTCTAATTCTGACCACAGAAATGTTCAATTCATTTTGTATTTGTTTGACAAATGTCTTGTAGACATCCGAGATTTCAGACTTTTTCCTTAAAAAGAAAACCCAAGTAAATCTGGAAAAGTCATCAACAATCACAAAGATGTAGACTTTCCTACCAAGAATATGAACTGGCATAGGTCCAAACAAGTACATATGCAGGAGGTACAAACACCTCACAGTGTCTTTAGTCTCAATGCTTTTAAAAGAAGCGTTTGTCTTCTTGCCCTTTTGGCATGCAGAGCAAATGCCTTCTTTGGTGCATACTATTTTAGGACCATTTTTAACTAGCTCATTACTGAAGAACTTGCTTATGGTCTTATAGTTTAAATGAGCTAGACTCTTGTGTCATTTGACACAGTGTGAGCCTTTCTCATTTGTAACTAGGCATATGGGAGAGTCTGAATTTAGACAAAGAAAATTTAAACAATACATATTCCCACTCCTAGTGCCTGTCAAGATGACCTCTTGGTCACTTGACTTCTTAATGTTCCACTCATCCTTGTGGAATGAAATGTCATAGCCAAGATCACTTAGTTGTCTTACACTTATAAGGTTATGTTGCAACCATTCCACATAAGCCACTTTTGTGAAAGTGACTAAGCCATTTGAAATCTTACCATAACCTCTGGTAATCTCTTTGTCTGTTCCACCAAAGATCACCTTTGGTCCATCCTTCACTGGAATGAACTCTCTCAAATTGCTCTTTGTTCCAATCATGTGCTTGGAATAGTCACTATCCAAGTACTATATAGGGGTATGAAAACTTGGACTAACCTACAAAACATATCTATTTTACCTTAGGACCATAATATTTATTCGGTCCTAGGTGCATGTTAGTCTCAGAATGAACATGTCTACCAACAATTTTTCTGACTGGATGACTAACTTTAGCTCTAGACACACTAGGGTTATGCTAGCAGTCAAAGGAATAATGGCCTATCTTGTCACAACACCAACATTCATGAAGGTTATACCTTCTTTTCTGAGCTGGCCTAATGAATGTGTTAACAACAACAACCTTTCTAGAAGGGACAACAGTAGCCTTCTTCAGATTTCTTTCAGCAACTATTTAACTGAAAGAGAGTCTTTCAGCAGCTTTAAATGACTTTTTATGAGTGCCATTAGGAGCAGTTTTCCTTGCAAAAATCATGCTCCTGATAGCATCAGAAACACCCAATATAGGCTTGTTATAAGACTGACCTTTAGTCTTAGTTTTTGATAATTGAGTTTGAAGTTTGGCCACAGCCCCCTTCTTAAGAATAGGGGCTAGAACACCAAAGACAAATGGTCCAAGATAGATAGAGAGAGAGAGAGAGAGAGGAGAGAGGAGAGATAGAGAGAGAGGTGAGAAATGGGCCATTTGTATTTCCTCATGAGCAATCTTGAAGGCACTCATTTCCATTCCTCTTCTCCTTACATTGGAAGAAATATTAGTATCCTTCTAGGAAGAATTCCCATTCTTCCAGTGACCATACATAGAGTCCTGGTCATACCTGTTAGTAGGGAGTATTACCCTTTTAAAAGGAATGGATGGCTTAGCTGGAGCTTTTCCCTTTCCTTTGAAAGAGGCAGCTCTGGTGTTTCTCTTGAATCCAACTCCTCTCTTGCTTATCTGAGAGATGAAGGAGTCAATCATGGGCAATACTAAGTTGGGCTTAGAAAAACTTGCCACAACTCTCTTCTCCCTTTGACGCTTTTCTTCTAGATCCCTAATAAGATCATTCTTATACTTTATGGTGTCTATCTGTATAAAAGTAATATTCTTCAACTAACTGACTTCCTTTATTTTTTGTTCTAGTATGACTGCTGTCTCAGAATGCTGGGAAGCAACAAGTTATAGAGATACAATCTCTTGAGCCTGCTTTTTAGTCAGTTGCTTATTTCTTTTGAATACTTCCAAAAGTTCGCCATACTTATCAATCACTTGATTGATATCATTCTAAGATTCAGAATCACCTTCATCCTTAGATGAAGATTCTTCTGAACCAGGACCAGTTTTATAACTTGACTTAAATAAAAAGCTGAATGGAGAGTGTAACTTAGATGGACCAGGCTGATCCTGGTAGGATTCTTCATTAGATCTTGCCATCAGCCCAATATAGGCCTCCTCATCTTCATCTGACTCAGAAGAGGATGAATCAGTCCAGCTTTTCTCCTTCTTAGCAATGAAGGTTTTCTCCTTCTTTCCCTTCTTATGGTGATGAGTTTTCTCATAAACCACCTTCTTCTTCACAGGACATTCAGCCACAACATGCCCAGACTTACTACAACAAAAATAGATAATATTATTAGAAATCTGTTTATTGTGTTTTGAGTTATACCTTCCTTCCTTGGAAGGTTTATTCTTGGTTCTGTAGTATCCCTACTTGTGTTGACTAGAAGAAGAAGGTCTACTCCTCCACCCCTTCTTCATCAGCTTCAGAAACTGCCTTGAAAAGGCAGTAAGTTCCTCATCAGATATATTACAGTCTGATGTACCTTGTTCTGAACTATCTGACTCAATTGGCCTTCTTAAGGGAGAAGAATTCTTCTCTTTGCTCCTCTTAGAGCTATCAGCCTTGAAGGCCATAGTGTATTCTCTGGCCTGAGATTTGCTCAATTTCTCTTCCTCCTTCCTTGCAGTCAGCTGCATTTCATAAGACAGCGGCTTCCCAAACAAAGTGGATGGTGGAGTATCTACCAGTTTGCCACTTCTCTAATGACATATATATTAGTGTCCCAGAATCTAATAAGAGACCTAAGAAACTTATCATTTAGCTCATAGTTACTAAAGACCTGACCATAGGTCCTTAGCTCATTTACAGTTCTGAAAAACTTTCATAGCAGCTAGCTATGGTCTCCTCCTTGATCTGTCTAAAAGCCTCATACTCTTGATTGAGCATATACTTCCTATCATCTCTAGCTTCCTCAATACCTTCCATGTATATAACACGAGTGTTCTACATTTCCTTTGAGGTTTTGTAGTGCACCAAAATTTGAAAAGCAGAGTCATCTATGACACTAACTATAATATTTTGTGCCCTCTTATCCATTACAGCCAAGGTGATTTCAACTTTAGTCATTTCTGCATAACTCTTAGGAGTCTTGACATTTGCATCAAGAATAGATACCTTCAATGGGATGAATGGTCCTTCTTGTACTGTAACATAAATCCTAGGGTCTGATGCTTCCATAAATAATCTGACCCTTTCTTTCCAGATTCCAAAGTTTTTTTTCCTGCATAGAAGAAGCTTCATAGAACCCAGTTCCTTATGGTTCTCTCCTGAACCCATACTTATCTTTTCTCGCATACCCTTTGAGATCTACTCGGACTGTTAAGCCTTTCTTGAACAACCTCCCTCTAATACCACTTGAAAGTCATTAAATACAAGGGTAGCTAATCATATAGAGGGGGGGGTGAATAGGTTATTAAGGTCTATTTGATTCTCTTAAGATTCTTGAAGCCTTTAATTAAGTTAGGCCTGGATGTGAATGAGTAGTTTAGCTTTCAAGAAATTCACACATAACACACTAGATATTTATTGTGGTTCCCCAGTATATGGTACTTCCACTGTCCCTCCCACATTTCTTACAGAAAGTTAGACAAGGCACTTTTCCAATAACTTGGCTCCTCAAAGATTATAACATGATCCCACTAGATTACATAGTCTCCACAGAGACCTTCAACACAGGCACTCAACACAACCACACAGTAATCACTTCTCAACTACCACAGACTCCAATTCCCCACAATACAGGTTGAAACCACAGCCCTACCACACATAGATCCAAGATTGGATCATGCCACTCAGATTTATATCAGATCCTACACTCAACCTTTATAATATAGGACTTCAATACAGATCTCACCAGATCCATCACTCAGCCTTTATAATCTAGTATTATAACACAAATCTTGAAAAAATCCTACAGAATTTGAAAAAAAAAGTTGTTTTGACTCAAGTGAAATTAATCACTGAGTCAATTGCCTCCTGAACTGAGAGAATCTCAGCCCCATCTTCTTCACAGTAATAAGGTTGATGTTCTTCAAGAATCTACTGTTTGTGCTAGACGTAATCTCAGAACCTTGATTCTAATTCTGCTAATGAAGAAGAGAGAGGAGATATCTTCTATCAGCTAACCTATTTTGTAGAACATAGATTGCTCTACCTCTTCTTCATAGATCCAGAGATTGATCTTTAAATTTGGCTCGACTTGGATCTTGAAGCAACTTCAGCTAGGGCTGGCCCTGACTGATTCTTCTTCCTCAGAGAAATCTTCTGATCCTGCTGTAGCAGATGTTGATTGCCGCAGCTTACTCAGAAACTCTTCAGAATTGTTGATTCAATCTTCTTGTTTCTGCAATAATGGCGGGGGAAGAAGACGAAGTCCCGATCCTCTTTTTCTAAATGAATTTCTCACTCAGAAAACTTCTTACTCGATCTAGATCTCCTTCTCGATTTATAATCCTATCATCCAGCCAGAAGATTGACATGTGTCATTGCTTTAACGGTTGATTATATCCTTAGTTTTACATAATGGGACTAATGACGGCGTTAGTGATGAGTTGCATCTCTTCCATGATCATTTTGGAATTTTGTTGACTTCGCTGACATCAGCCATTCTGGACTTAGAAAATTTCAGACAAGTACCCAGACGTTGAGTGCGTTGAGTGAACAAGCTTTACTCAACAAATCTGGACTTAGAAAATTTATTGCTCTGCTAGGCGTTGAGTGAGTAAGCTCCACTCAACGCATTTTAACTTAGTCAACTCCACAGCTTGTCCAAGCGTTGAGAGCGTTGAGTGTATAAGCTTCACTCAATGCCTTTTTTCCTTTGCTTGATCTTCAACACTTTCAGCAACTATGTTGTTGAGAGCGTTGAGTGTATAAACTTCACTCAACGATTCTGAACTTAGAATAATTTTGCTCTGCATAAAGGCGTTGAGAGCATTAAGTGTATAATCTAGATCCATCACTCAGCCTTTATAATCTAGTATTATAACACAAATCTTGAACAAATCCTACAGAATTTGAAAATAAAAGTTGTTTTGACTCAAGTGAAATTAATCACTGAGTCAATTGCCTCCTGAGCTGAGAGAATCTCAGCCCCATCTTCTTCACAGTAATAAGGTTGATGTTCTTCAAGAATCTACTGTTTGTGCTAGAAGTAATCTCAGAACCTTGATTCTAATTATGCTAATGAAGAAGAGAGAGGATATATCTTGTAACATCCCATTTCCAACTAGACCCCTAAGAGTGGTTTTGGCCATGACTAGGTCATGACAAACCCTAGGAAGCCAGAAATGGGCCAAGAGATAGGAGGCCAAGGTGAGGATCACCATGGTCTGCAAATAGTAGAATTTTGAACAATGGTTTAGAATGACAATGGGGCTTCACCTTAACCCCAAGACCCTACCACAACACCCCTAATACTTGGGAGACCCATTAGAGCCAAAAGGACCCATTAGGGTCAACCCAAGAGGCCCAGTTGACCAAGGTCAACCCTAGCCCTAAAAGGGGTCAAACTAGCCTACTTAGGGCCAACTGACCTACTCCTAACCTAAAGGACCCCTCCTATGCCCTCCTAACCCTAAAGTGAGATCTAATGGTCACTAAGGACACATTGGGGTCAGCCCCAGAGGCCAGGTTGACCCAAGTCAACTCAAGCCCTAACCTGGTCAAAGTACCCTTACTAAGGGTATGTGACCTCCAAAGTACAGGGTAACCCTACATAACCCTACCTAGACCCTAAAGGAAGTCAATGGGTCACCCAGGACCCAATGGGGTCAACCTAGATGGTCAAATTGACCAAGTCAACCCTCATTTGGGTCAAGTCAAACTTAGCCCAAAAAGGGCTAACCCAAGCCCAAGCCACTTCTCCCTTAGGCTAAACCCATTCCCATGATCATCATAATCAAGTGGGTTGCATTTAGTTTGTAAGGCTGACTAGTCAACCAGAGGTGACTAGGAGAGAGAAAGGTGCTCCTCTCCATGATAATGGAGGAGAGAGAAAATGGGGAAGAGGAAGGGGGAGTGAGAGGCCGGCCAAGGGAGGCTAACAACCACCAATTATGGCTGCAATCAACTCCTCTAGGAGAGAGGAGTTGATTCCAGCCATTTCCCGGCCACCAAGGGGTGGGTTCAGCCCCCCTCCACACAACCCGAGCCACACCTCTAATGGTGTTAATGACCATTGAAGAACCAGCCTCCCCTCTCCCCCATTTGCCATTTAAACACCTTCAGGGAGCCGAGGGGATCATTTTAGAGCGTTTACCTGAAGGAGACGAGCCATTCCACTGTGCAGTTGCAGAAGCCGAGCGCCACCGCCGTCGTCAATGGCATCCCGCCGCTCCTCTCACAACCAGGCCGCCAGGAAGGTCCTCCTCCTCTCCTTAACCCGCGGGTAGATCCTAGGAATCATTAGGCTTGAGTTTCGAGCTCAATTGAGCCCGATTCAATCCGGGATTTTTCCTGGTTTCGGCAAGAAAATCTCTTGCTTTATCCGCCGGAAAACGCCTCTCCGGCGGCGGAGCCGCCGGCTGACGATAGCCACCACCTCAACGGAGGTGTTGGTGGCGGTGGCCGGCTGGGGAAGGGGCTGGATCGCCGGCGGCAGGACTTGGAAATCGCTCCAGGCGGGTCGAATCTCAGCCGTCGGCTCAAGGAAGACGATGACCAGATGTCGTTGATCCTTGCGCCAAGATTCGTGCTGCATCAGTATTAAACTTTAGGAAAATAAATGTTATTTATTTCATTCTGTCACACTTTTGGCATTTAATGTTTTAATTTTTTAAAAATAGCTAGAGGCTCTGTATGAGAAAATGATCAACACATGAATTGTAGCCCTGCCTGTCTACTTTATTTTAAAATTGGTTTGAACCCATGTAGGCTTCTGGTTTGACCAGGGCACCCATTTTGGTGGGATATACCCTTAGGGCTAGGCAGTCACTAAATTGAGTGCCCACTCTTCACCCCTAGCCCAAATTAGCTGAAATTTTGGCAGAGAGTCTATCTTAGACATAACTAGGGCCTGCCCAAAAATGGGAATTTTTGGAGAAAATATGTCTATAGTTTTTGTAAATATTTAATAATTATTAGATAAATTAAATAGGTGCCCTAAACACCTCCAAACCCTCCCAAATTTTGGTGAGTGGTCCCTGGGTCCCAATTAGGTACCTGTATAAAATTTCATTTAATTTGGATGTGTTTTGAATAGGTTTTGACCCAACCCTAACTATACCCTAAAAAGGGCATTTTGGTCAAAAGTTGCACTTTTGGTTTTGAGTGACCAAATCACCTCAACTGAGGCTGAAATTTGGGCCACTGTCTTGTTATAGCACTTATCACCTCCCCATGGAATATGGGGTAGGGAGGAATAGATTTGCCCTAAGTTCCTAGGTCAAACCCTAAGGAGGGACCTTTTGGCCTTGTGAAGGGTATGAGTCCTAAACACCTTGGATGAACTCGAAATTTTGCAAGGAGGTTCCTAGGATATATAGAACCCTCTGTTAAAAATATGAGCTAATTTTGAAAAGGATAGGGGCCCCAAAACTCTAACCCGAGCTTAGGTCCTAAAACTTGTAGTGTAGGTTTAGGTTAGCTAAACATCTTAAAACTTAACCAAATCTGGGTAGTGAGGGGATTAGGGTATTTTGAGCCTCTGATAATTTACTTGAGGAATTTTGGACAATGGTTATAGCACTTCATTTGTAATCAATAGTAATGCCCTATTAATTATTTTGGCTATTGTGGTCCCACTGCCCATAGAGAGGGTATGAAACATGGGCAGAGTTGGTTTTAGGTTATAATAATCTTGTATGAATTTTGTTAGAAGTTTTGGGTATCTACTTAGGGCATCTACTTCACAAGTGCTTTATTTTGATTACATATTAATAATTCTTCTCAGAGGCCATTACTTACTGACAAATCATGAAACTTCCTGCATAGTGTATTTAGCTCAATGTTATCATATGGAAATTTTTGTGGAAATATTTGATGAGTGATTAGCATACTTTGTTCATTAACCCTTAAATTAGAGAGTTCATAAGAAAATCAAATATAGCCTTATTTCCAAATGATAAATTATGAAACTTTTTCTAGGGTACTTGTAGTCCATCACAATCATCCCTGAATTTTCTCTGAATTTTTGGAAGTGTTATTACTATAGAATCTTTTAAAATGACTTTTTATGGGGCATCTTTGAAATTAAAATTAAAGGCCTAAACAGTGCTGAAAAATTGGGAGACTTGGGATTCAGAGTTGATTAGGCATTTTGTATTTATCATAAATTTAGTGGAATAATATCTTGTCTGATTATGGTACTTTATGTTCAAACCTGGGCCTTTTGAGACATCCGAATAAATAAATTAATTATCAGACAAATTAGGAAAATTATGGATTTCTGGATTTATGCTTCAAATGTCCTTTTAGACCTCCAATAATTATTATAAGGGTACTGGATGAGTATTTCATGTACTTCCCTTTTTACGGGTCATGTAGCTTAAGTGGTCTGCATATAGCAAAACAGCAGGATTTCATTTGGATGTGAATTAGGGCAAGTATGATGAGTCCTGATGGTTTGTTGTAAGGACAAGTGGAATGGGCTACGTCTTGGAAGATGAGAGAGCAAGGTGTGGTTCTGTCTAGGGTTATCGACGTTCGGGTCCGACGAAAGATTGTCCTACCCAAGGAGAGATGGCGTCAAATTACCCTAGGATTAGCATATCGAAATATGAGAAAATAAAGGGTAAGGGAATCAACCAATAATAAAATAAGTACCTTGTGAAAGGGAACGCTGGGCGTAATCCCAACACAGTTCCTAGTGCCCCTTGAGAGCCCTTCACAGGGAATACCGGGGGCAGTCCTGGGTTAACGTAAACTGTTTAACAAGCTGAAAAGAGTAACTTAGTAATTAGGGTTGCACATTCCACAACACTGATGGCACCAGAGGTTGGATAGGAGCTTCGGCTCGGATGGTTAAAAGGCGGACTTTGGGTCCGGGGAGCTTCGGCTCGATTGCTTGAGTCGGACGTGTTGGTTCGGGGAGCTTCGGCTCGATTCTTGATTACGCTAATTTGCATGTGCATAACAGGAAAGGAAATTAAGGTGGTGGGTCTTCGGTATTGGAGGGTCGATGCACCGACGCCAATACGTTGACTCAGCAAGTGTGGCTAACACTTCGCCAACAGAAGTCCGGTGCGCCAGCCGGCAAGAGTACGCAGGAGTCCGCTTCGTGCACCAAGCGTTGAGGCGTACGATAGGTCTGACCGGTAGTGCTTTACTGGTTTAGAGGTGGGCGAGGCCCAACCCACCGCTTCCGTCTGCCACTACGGAGGTATCCTGGGAGGTTACGGCTCCAGAAAGGGGGAACTAAAGGTCTGTGTGCACAGAGTCGGGTGTGTGTGTTGCACTTGCATGTCCATCATACCCACTTGAATGTCATGGCATAATCGTTACCTTTAACCTTGACACCTAAAGTATAAGTGGAATGGGACGCTTATACCTTAGGACCTGCTAAACGACCCCTTAGTCTATAAGCTTGTGTGGGCAAGTTTATAAATTAAGGTTAACTTTGATATATTTAGTCGCTGCTGTTTGACCACCGACACCCCAACGTATAAATCGGTATGGGACTTTTTATACGATGGGAGCCTTGCAAAAGACCCCTTGGCTTATGTGTTTTTCACATAAGTGAAGGTTACATTTCATAGTACAGCTTATTGTCTTTATATGCTATAGAACTTGCTAGAATAGGACCGCTGCCATCTGCTTTTGATATTCTCTACCTTCAAGTACTCCCCTTTCTTCCTCTCCGCTCGGTGCCTAGGAGCCGTGGGGGAAGGGGTGGGGGATGATAGGACTTAGTCTTTTAGACTAACGGTTTTCGAACCGCATCATTTAGGGGATCGCGGAGACCAACATGGAGGAGCAGCCCCAGAGACCGGTGCGCTTGGAGGTGGGGCAGTCTAGCTCCGGAGTTCACACAGCCGGGACCGTGAGTCTCGACCCTGAGCAGTTTTCTACTTTTGTTTCTGCATGAGAGATCTTGTAGTGAGGATTTGATGTACCGGGCATAAGCCGTTTTGCTACTCTGATGTTATTTTCTGTGGACACTCCCTTCGTGGAGTTATATTTATTATGACATGTGATTCTCTGTGGACTGATAGTTTACATTTACTTCATTATTTTGCTACTTTTCTGTGATCGAGTTGGCCGGCAGAATCGGCACTTTGTGGTGATGACTCTTCAGGGCGTGAAGGAGTCACCGCAAAACGGCGGTTCTGGGCCTAAGACCCCGGTGTCCAGAAAAAAAAAGGGGGTCTTACAAGTGGTATCAGAGGCAGACCTCGATCTAAAAGTAGCCGTCCACAACCCTGGGTCACCCCCGCGCGGGTTTAGTTTGGGGACAAACTAAGCAGCGGAAGCAGTGGTGTGCCCATATGGGGGGAATCACATGTAAATTGTCCACTTTCATTAGGCATTGAGTCGATTACCTACTAATGTAGTTCGTTTTGCAGCCCCCAGCTCAGCCCACCCCACAAGGTGGAGCTCAGCAGACTCCAGACATTGCACCACCTCCCATGGTCCCCACACCTTTCCTCCAGTCAGACATGGGGCAGACCCTTACAGCTATCCTTGAGGCCTTCCGGGCTCAGCAAGCCCCAGCCCAGCAGCCAAACCCAGGGGCCAACTGGATGAGCACCTTCCGAGGACTCTCTCCCCCATCATACTTAGGGACAGAGTCGGCAGTACGGACAGAGGAGTGGCTGGATGTTATGTACGAGATGTTGACTGGGATACAATGCCCTTGGGAGGAGAGGGTGGCCCTAGTGGTATCTTGCTTGGAGTCACATGCTAAGCGGTGGTGGAAGACGCTGTTGGACACGACCTTTGCTGATAGGGAGATTGCAGAAATCACTTGGGAAGAATTCAGGGCCACGCTGCTGGAACACTTTGTTCCTCAGTCGGCCAGAGACGAGTTGGAGGAGCGGTTCTTGCAGCTGAGGCAGGGCACCAGGACGGTGGTGGAGTAGCACCGAGAGTTCGATCATTTGGCCCGATATGCGGGCTCCTATCAGCTGGACGAAGCAGGTTACGTCAAGAGATTTTATAAGGGCCTAAAAGAGGAGTTGAGGGAGGCCTTGCTTTTTGCCTCTGACGGGCCCATCTCCCGGATTTTGGAGATGGCGAAGAGGATTGAGGCCGACTGGCACACCACTAGGGGCCGGAAACGGCAAGCGGAGGACCAGGGCCGGAGGGCCCGCAATGATCAGCGGCGAGGCACCATACCAGATGGGAGGAGGGCAGAGGAGCAGCCTCGTCAGGAGTTGAGGCAGGAGCCGAGAGAGCAGGTGGTTTTGGCCCCTCAACCACTCCGGATCCAGGAGATGCAGAGACCCCGGGGTATGGCGTATCCCCCGCCGGAGTGCTTCCATTGTAACCAGGTGGGACATCTCCGGAGAGACTGCCCTATGAGGGGGGCACCACCTCCAGCACCACGGGGTGGCCCACCGGCCCAGCATTTCGGAGGCCGAGGACGCGGCCGAGGACGTGGTTACCAGGGAGGCGACCGCAGGCAGAATGGGGAGCAGATTTACGCTTTGGACTTAGCACAGCCCCGGAACCCGGACAGGGTTATTGCAGGTATGAGAGTAATCTTAATTTTGGATTCATTCATTACTCATATTAAGTGTTAATAGAACTACTAAACGACCTAGGTTAGAAAACCTTACACCAGAGTTTCTTTCAAACTGATTTAGGAATGGTGATGGTGTGCGGCAAGCCTGCCCATACCCTGTTCGACACGGGGGCATCGCACAACTTTGTGTCGGAGGATTTTGTCAAGGACCTGGATCAGATTCGTTGTTATACGGGACTACCCAGGAGGGTGCGCCTCCCCAATGGGATGGGGATCCAGTCCACAGAAAAGTGCCTCCTGGAGGTTACCATAGACGGGTTGACACTCGAGGCCCCGGCAACGATCCTGAGGATGCCGGACTTCGACCTCGTCTTGGGCATGACATGGCTTGTCTGGAACCATGCCCAGATTGATTGCCCAGCAAGGAGGGTCGTGCTGAGCCACGACGATACTTATGCGACATTCGAAGGTACTACACCGGTCTCTCGTCGCCTGCTTTCATCTATTCAGGCCGTTAAGGCACATATGCAAGGGGACGAGGTATATCAAGTATTATTCGAGATGACTGAGGAGAAGGACCTGATTGCTAACATTCCGGTGGTTCGTGACTATGCCGATATTTTTCCGGATAAGCTGCCAGGACTACCTCCGCATAGGGAGAAGGACTTCCAGATTCAGTTGGTACCAGGGGCTAAGCCGGTATCCAAGGCCCCTTATCGGATGGCCCCGAAGGAGTTGGCGGAGTTTCGGACACAGTTGCAGGAGCTGGTGGAAGCAGGATTTGTTAGGCCGAGCTCCTCATCATGGGGAGCTCCTGTCCTATTCGTGAAGAAGAAGGACAGCACTTTACGCCTGTGCATCGACTATCGAGCACTAAACAGGCTGACCGTCCGAAATATCTATCCGCTCCCCAGGATAGACGAGTTGTTCGATCAGCTGGAGGGAGCCCATTATTTTTCGAAGCTGGACTTGAGGTCAGGCTATTACCCGCTGCGGATCCAGGAGGAGGATATTCCGAAGACGGCCTTTAGTAGCCGATATGGATTGTATGAGTTCATCGTGATGCCCTTCGGGCTCACGAATGCTCCGTCAGCGTTTATGAGCCTCATGAACCGGGTCTTCGAGGCTTATTTGGATGTGTTCGTCATAGTGTTCATAGACGACATCCTTATCTATTCTAAGACGGAGGAGGAGCACACACGACATCTGGCACTGACCTTGGAGAGACTGCGGGAGCATCGCCTTTATGCAAAGTTCAGCAAGTGTCAGTTCTGGCTGAAGGAGGTGGCTTTCTTAGGCCACATTATCAGCGGAGCCGGGCTGGCAGTGGACCCGGCAAAGATTCAAGCTATTTCGGAGTGGCCGCAGCTGAAAACAGCCACTGATGTACGGAGTTTTCTAGGACTTGCCGGTTACTATCGGAAGTTCGTGGAGGGATTCTCTCGAATCGCCCTCCCGCTCACATCCTTGACAAAGAAGGAGGTACCGTTCGTATGGACCCCGCAGTGCCAGGCAGCGTTCCAGGAGCTGAAGGATCGGCTAACCTCGGCTCCCATTCTTACTCTCCCCTCGGGGAGGGAGGGATTTCAGGTCTACACCGACGCATCATATCAGGGGATGGGAGCAGTACTGATGCAGAACGGACACGTCATAGCTTATGCCTCCCGCCAGCTGAAGACCCATGAGAAGAACTACCCAGTGCACGACCTGGAGATGGGAGCAGTTGTATTCGCACTAAAAATATGGCGGCACTACCTTTATGGAGTCCACTGTGACATATACTCCGATCATAAGAACCTTAAGTACGTGGACACGCAGAAGGAACTAAACATCAGGTAGAGGCGGTGGGTGGAGTTCCTTTCTGACTATCAGTATGAGATGCATTACCACCCGGGGAAGGCGAACGTGGTAGTAGATGCACTGAGTAGGAGAGCTGCCACAGCAGGAGCAGAGCCTCAGTTGATGTCTATGGAGCTGCTGCAGAGACTAGAGGACATGCACATTACTCTGGTATCGTCTGATGATCCTGAGCTCTATGAGGAGTACTTGGCCGCGATGGGCGCAACCGATGACATCAGAGACCGGGTCAGAGAGGGACAGAGGCGGGATGCCAAGTTGGAACCCATCTTCCAAGCTCTGGAGGCAGGCACTGCAGGAGACTACACACTGAGGGACGACCTGGTGTGCTTCAGAGGACGGGTGTACATACCGGAGGGAGGCCAAATCCGGGAAGATATTATGATGGAGGCGCACTGCAGCCGGTATTCTGTACACCCGGGGATCACAAAAATGACGGCTGATTTGAAGAAGACGATGTACTGGCCGGGCATGAAGAGGGATGTCTCACACTTCGTGACCCATTGTGAGGCATGTCAGCTAGTGAAGGCGGAGTGCAGGAACCCCGCAGGATTATTGCAGCCACTCCCGGTGCCGGAGTGGAAGTTTGACGACATAGCCATGGACTTCATACACGGGCTTCCCCGGTCTCGGACAGGGAATGACTCGATCTGGGTAATCGTCGATCGGTTGACCAAGGTGGCTCGATTTATACCGATCAGAAAGGATGATTCAGTAGGAGTACTGGTGCGAAAGTTTGTGGAACAGTTCATTCGTTATCATGGCGTGCCCAGGACGATAGTGTCGGATCGGGATGGCCGTTTCACCTCCAGGGAGTGGAGATCCGTGCAAGCTTACTTAGGCACGCGATTGACCTTCAGCACTGCATTCCACCCCCAGACAGACGGGCAGACAGAACGCACCAACCGGACGCTGGAGGACCTCTTGAGGCTGTGCATCTTGGACCGCGGGGAACCGTGGGAGAAACTCTTACCCCTTGTCGAGTTCTCCTATAACAACAGCCACCAGTCCAGCATCAGGATGGCGCCTTACGAAGCCTTGTACGGGAGGAGATGCCGGACCCCGCTTTCTTGGGTGCAGAACGAAGATCCGAAAGTGTTGGGGTCAGAGTTTGTTGAAGACACCGAGGCACAGGTGAGGCTGATCAGGGACAGGATGCTCGAGGCACAGAGTAGACAGGCTAAGTACTATGACGCCCGACATCGGCAGGTGGAGTTCCAGGTGGGGGACCGGGTGTTTCTGAAGATCCGGCCCATGCATGGAGTCTCGCGGGTGCGTGGTCGGAGGAAGAAGCTCAGCCCTAGGTACATGGGCCCTTATAGGATCCTGGAGCGGATCGGACCCCTAGCCTACCGGCTGGAGTTACCACCAGAGCTGGAAGCGCTGCACGATGTCTTCCATATTTCTTCTTTGAGGAGGGCTCTGCTACGCCCGGAGCAGCAGATTTTGACCACCGAAGGGCCGGTAGCGTCAGACCGGTCGGTTCGTTTGGAGCCTGTGAGGATCGACGACCGAGGAGTGCGGGTCTTGCGACGCAAGAAGGTCCCACTAGTCAAGGTCCTGTGGAGGAACCACGGCCAGGAGGAGCATACCTGGGAGCCACAGAACCTGATGCGACAAAGATACCCCGAGCTATTCAGTCAGGTATACCTCTCAGACCCCTCAAGATGTTAGTTTATTTTTCCTGCTTTAAGTATACTAAGGGCTGCTCTAGGCAGATAGAGGCTTATCTTTTGTTTATTGGGGGCTTATCCTTGTTTATTGGGATTTTGGGTTGCCGATTGGGCGAAAGGGTCTTGGATCTAAGTTTTCCCGTAAAATCTAATTTAACAAACAAGGCGTCATAATGGGATGTTACAAGACTCTTTCCTTCGGTAGTAAGGCCGTAGGCCCAACCTTGATTTCGGGGACGAAATCTTTGTTTTGTTTATTGGGATTTGTAACATCTCATTTCCAACTAGACCCCTAAGAGTGGTTTTGGCCATGACTAGGTCATGACAAACCCTAGGAAGCCAAAAATGGGCCAAGAGATAGGAGGCCAAGGTGAGGATCACCATGGTCTGCAAATAGTAGAATTTTGAACAATGGTTTAGAATGACAATGAGGCTTCACCTTAACCCCAAGACCCTACCACAACACCCCTAATACTTGGGAGACCCATTAGAGCCAAAAGGACCCATTAGGGTCAACCCAAGAGGCCCAGTTGACCAAGGTCAACCCTAACACTAAAAGGGGTCAAACTAGCCTACTTAGGGCCAACTGACCTACTCCTAACCTAAAGGACCCCTCCTATGCCCTCCTAACCCTAAAGTGAGATCTAATGGTCACTAAGGACACATTGGGGTCAGCCCCAGAGGCCAGGTTGACCCAAGTCAACTCAAGCCCTAACCTGGTCAAAGTACCCTTACTAAGGGTATGTGACCTCAAAGTACAGGGTAACCCTACATAACCCTACCTAGACCCTAAGGGAAGTCAATGGGTCACCCAGGACCCAATGGGGTCAACCTAGATGGTCAAATTGACCAAGTCAACCCTCATTTGGGTCAAGTCAAACTTAGCCCAAAAAGGGCTAACCCAAGCCCAAGCCACTTCTCCCTTAGGCTAAACCCATTCCCATGATCATCATAATCAAGTGGGCTGCATTTAGTTTGTAAGGCTGACTAGTCAACCAGAGGTGACTAGGAGAGAGAAAGGAGCTCCTCTCCATGATAATGGAGGAGAGAGAAAATGGGGAAGAGGAAGGGGGAGTGAGAGGCTGGCCAAGGGAGGCTAACATCCACCAATTATGGCTGCAATCAACTCCTCTAGGAGAGAGGAGTTGATTCCAGCCGTTTCCCGGCCACCAAGGGGTGGGTTCAGCCCCCCTCCACACAACCCGAGCCACACCTTTAATGGTGTTAATGGCCATTGAAGAACCAGCCTCCCCTCTCCCCCATTTGCCATTTAAACACCTTCAGGGAGCCGAGGGGATCATTTTAGAGCGTTTACCTGGAGGAGACGAGCCATTCCACTGTGCAGTTGCAGAAGCCGAGCGCCGCCGCCGTCGTCAATGGCATCCCGCCGCTCCTCTCGCATCCAGGCCGCCAGGAAGGTCCTCCTCCTCTCCTTAACCCGCGGGTAGATCCTAGGAATCATTAGGCTTGAGTTTCGAGCTCAATTGAGCCCGATTCAATCCGGGATTTTTCCTGGTTTTGGCAAGAAAATCTCTTGCTTTATCCGCCGGAAAACGCCTCTCCGGCGGCGGAGCCGCCGCCTGACGATAGCCACCACCTCAACGGAGGTGTTGGTGGCGGTGGCCGGCCGGGGAAGGGCTGGATCGCCGGCGGCAGGACTTGGAAATCGCTCCAGGCGGGACGAATCTCAGCCGTCGGCTCAAGGAAGATGATGACCAGATGCCGTTGATCCTTGCGCCAAGATTCGTGCTGCATCAGTATTAAACTTTAGGAAAATAAATGTTATTTATTTCATTCTGTCACACTTTTGGCATTTAATGTTTTAATTTTTTAAAAATAGCTAGAGGCTCTGTATGAGAAAATGATCAACACATGAATTGTAGCCCTGCCTGTCTACTTTATTTTAAAATTGGTTTGAACCCATGTAGGCCTCTGGTTTGACCAGGGCACCCATTTTGGTGGGATATACCCTTAGGGCTAGGCAGTCACTAAATTGAGTGCCCACTCTTCACCCCTAGCCCAAATTAGCTGAAATTTTGGCAGAGAGTCTATCTTAGACATACCTAGGGCCTGCCCAAAAATGGGAATTTTTGGAGAAAATATTTCTATAGGTTTTGTAAATATTTAATAATTATTAGATAAATTAAATAGGTGCCCTAAACACCTCCAAACCCTCCCAAATTTTGGTGAGTGGTCCCTGGGTCCCAATTAGGTACCTGTATAAAATTTCATTTAATTTTGATGTGTTTTGAATAGGTTTTGACCCAACCCTAACTATACCCTAAAAAGGGCATTTTGGTCAAAAGTTGCACTTTTGGTTTTGAGTGACCAAATCACCTCAACTGAGGCTGAAATTTGGGCCACTGGCTTGTTATAGCACTTATCACCTCCCCATGGAATATGGGGTAGGGAGGAATAGATTTGCCCTAAGTTCCTAGGTCAAACCCTAAGGAGGGACCTTTTGGCCTTGTGAAGGGTATGAGTCCTAAACACCTTGGATGAACTCCAAATTTTGCAAGCAGGTTCCTAGGATATATAGAACCCTCTGTTAAAAATATGAGCTAATTTTGAAAAGGATAGGGGCCCCAAAACCCTAACCCTAGCTTAGGTCCTAAAACTTGTAGTGTAGGTTTAGGTTAGCTAAACATCTTGAAACTTAACCAGATCTGGGTAGTGAGGGGATTAGGGTATTTTGAGCCTCTGATAATTTACTTGAGGAATTTTGGACAATGGTTATAGCACTTCATTTGTAATCAATAGTAATGCCCTATTAATTATTTTGGCTATTGTGGTCCCACTGCCCATAGAGAGGGTATGAAACATGGGCAGAGTTGGTTTTAGGTTATAATAATCTTGTATGAATTTTGTTAGAATTTTTGGGTATCTACTTAGGGCATCTACTTCACAAGTGCTTTATTTTGATTACATATTAATAATTCTTGTCAGAGGCCATTACTTACTGACAAATCATGAAACTTCTTGCATAGTGTTTTTAGCTCAATGGTATCATATGGAAATTTTTGTGGAAATATTTGATGACTGATTAGCATACTTTGTTCATTAACCCTTAAATTAGAGAGTTCATAAGAAAATCAAATATAGCCTTATTTCCAAATGATAAATTATGAAACTTTTTCTAGGGTACTTGTAGTCTATCACAATCATCCCTGAATTTTCTCTGAATTTTTGGAAGTGTTATTACTATAGAATCTTTTAAAATGACTTTTTATGGGGCATCTTTGAAATTAAAATTAAAGGCCTAAACAGTGCTGAAAAATTGGGAGACTTGGGATTCAGAGTTGATTAGGCATTTTGTATTTATCATAAATTTAGTGGAATAATATCTTGTCTGATTATGGTACTTAATGTTCAAACCTGCGCCTTTTGGGACATCCGAATAAATAAATTAATTATCAGACAAATTAGGAAAATTATGGATTTCTGGATTTATGGTTCAAATGTCCTTTTAGACCTCCAATAATTATTATAAGGGTACTGGATGAGTATTTCATGTACTTCCCTTTTTACGGGTCATGTAGCTTAAGTGGTCTGCATATAGCAAAACTGCAGGATTTCATTTGGATGTGAATTAGGGCAAGTATGATGAGTCTTGATGGTTTGTTGTAAGGACAAGTGGAATGGGCTACGTCTTGGAAGATGAGAGAGCAAGGTGTGGTTCTGTCTAGGGTTATAGGCGTTCGGGTCCGACGAAAGATTGTCCTACCCAAGGAGAGATGGAGTCAAATTACCCTAGGATTAACATATCGAAATATGAGAAAATAAAGGGTAAGGGAATCAACCAATAATAAAATAAGTACCTTGCGAAAGGGAACGCTGGGCGTAATCCCAACACAGTTCCTAGTGCCCCTTGAGAGCCCTTCACAGGGAATACCGGGGGCAGTCCTGGGTTAACGTAAACTGTTTAACAAGCTGAAAAGAGTAACTTAGTAATTAGGGTTGCACATTCCACAACACTGATGGCACCAGAGGTTGGATAGGAGCTTCGGCTCGGATGGTTAAAAGGCGGACTTTGGGTCCGGGGAGCTTCGGCTCGATTGCTTGAGTCGGACGTGTTGGTCCGGGGAGCTTCGGCTCGATTCTTGATTACGCTAATTTGCATGTGCATAACAGGAAAGGAAATTAAGGTGGTGGGTCTTCGGTATTGGAGGGTCGATGCACCGACGCCAATACGTTGACTCGGCAAGTGTGGCTAGCACTTCGCCAACAGAAGTCCGGTGCGCCAGCCGGCAAGAGTACGCAGGAGTCCGCTTCGTGCACCAAGCGTTGAGACGTACGATAGGTCTGACCGGTAGTGCTTTACTGGTTTAGAGGTGGGCGAGGCCCAACCCACCGCTTCCGTCTGCCACTACGGAGGTATCCTGGGAGGTTACGGTTCCAGAAAGGGGGAACTAAAGGTCTGTGTGCACAGAGTCGGGTGTGTGTGTTGCACTTGCATGTCCATCATACCCACTTGCATGTCATGGCATAATCGTTACCTTTAACCTTGACACCTAAAGTATAAGTGGAATGGGACGCTTATACCTTAGGACCTGCTAAACGACCCCTTAGTCTATAAGCTTGTGTGGGCAAGTTTATAAATTAAGGTTAACTTTGATATATTTAGTCGCTGTTGTTTGACCACCGACACCCCAACGTATAAATCGGTATGGGACTTTTTATACGATGGGAGCCTTGCAAAAGACCCCTTGGCTTATGTGTTTTTCACATAAGTGAATGTTACATTTCATAGTACAGCTTATTGTCTTTATATGCTATAGAACTTGCTAGAATAGGACCGCTGCCATCTGCTTTTGATATTCTCCACCTTCAAGTCCTCCCCTTTCTTCCTCTTCGCTCGGTGCCTAGGAGCCGTGGGGGAAGGGGTGGGGGATGATAGGACTTAGTCTTTTAGACTAACGGTTTTCGAACAGCATCATTTAGGGGATCGCGGAGACCAGCATGGAGGAGCAGCCCCAGAGACCGGTGCGCTTGGAGGTGGGGCAGTCTAGCTCCGGAGTTCACACAGCCGGGACCGTGAGTCTCGACCCTGAGCAGTTTTCTACTTTTGTTTCTGCATGAGAGATCTTGTAGTGAGGATTTGATGTACCGGGCATAAGCCGTTTTGCTACTCTGATGTTATTTTCTGTGGACACTCCCTTCGTGGAGTTATATTTATTATGACATGTGATTCTCTGTGGACTGATAGTTTACATTTACTTCATTATTTTGCTACTTTTCTGTGATCGAGTTGGCCGACAGAATCGGCGCTTTGTGGTGATGACTCTTCAGGGCGTGAAGGAGTCACCGCAAAACGGCGGTTCTGGGCCTAAGACCCCGGTGTCCAGAAAAAAAAAAGGGGGTCTTACATATCTTCTATCAGCTAACCTGTTTTGTAGAACATAGATTGCTCTACCTCTTCTTCATAGATCCAGAGATTGATCTTTAAATTTGGCTCGACTTGGATCTTGAAGCAACTTCAGCTAGGGCTGGCCCTGACTGATTCTTCTTCCTCAGAGAAATCTTCTGATCCTGCGGTAGCAGATGTTGATTGCCGCAGCTAACTCAGAAACTCTTCAGAATTGTTGATTCAATCTTCTTGTTTCTGCAATAATGGCGGGGGGAAGAAGATGAAGTCCCGATCCTCTTTTTCTAAATGAATTTCTCACTCAAAAAACTTCTTACTCGATCTAGATCTCCTTCTAGATTTATAATCCTGTCATCCAGCGAGAAGATTGACATGTGTCATTGCTTTAACGGCTGATTATATACTTAGTTTTACATAATGGGACTAATGACGGCGTTAGTGATGAGTTGCATCTCTTCCATGATCATTTTGGAATTTTGTTGACTTCGCTGACATCAGCCATTCTGGACTTAGAAAATTTCAGACAAGTACCCAGGCGTTGAGTGCGTTGAGTGAACAAGCTTTACTCAACAAATCTGGACTTAGAAAATTTATTGCTCTGCTAGGCGTTGAGTGAGTAAGCTCCACTCAACGCATTTTAACTTAGTCAACTCCACAGCTTGTCCAGGCGTTGAGAGCGTTGAGTGTATAAGCTTCACTCAATGCCTTTTTCCTTTGCTTGATCTTCAACACTTTCAGCAACTATGTTGTTGAGAGCGTTGAGTGTATAAACTTCACTCAACGATTTTGGACTTAGAATAATTTTGCTCTGCATAAAGGCGTTAAGAGCATTAAGTGTATAAGCTTCACTCAACGCTGTTATACTTAGCAAAATCTCCTTCTGTCTGAAGGTGTTAATGAGTTTGCCTCACTCAACGCTTTTATACTTAGCCAAATCTCTTAATGTCTGAAGGAGTTGAGTGAGCTGGCCTCACTCAACACTTTTTGCCTTTGACTTTGAAATCTTACATTGAGTGCATTGAGTGTATAAACTTAACACAATGATTTTGGACTTAAAAAAATTCTGCTTAGCATGAAGGCATTGAGTGTGTTGATTACACTCAACGCTTTCTCCCTTTGGCATTGACAGCAGTAGCATGACTCAACAATTTATCCTTTTGGTGTTGAGTGAACTGACTTCACTCAACGCTATTGTACTTAGACAGAATTTTCCGTCTTTCTTCCAAGGCTTTGACTGAATCAGCACGGCATTGAGTGAACTGGCTTCACTCAATGCTTCTGAACTTTACCAATTTTCTGTGACATATTTGCTTTGACTTTGACAGAACTAACATGGTGTTGACTGATCAAGCTTCACTCAATGCTTTTGAACTTAAACAATTTTCTGTGATAGATTTGCTTTGGCTTTTACAGAAACAACATGACTCAACGCTTTTGGCAATATGACATTAAGTGAGTTGACTTCACTCAATGCCTGTGGACTTAGCCACTTTTCTACCTTGCCAACACTTAAAGCTTTGTCTGCTAGCCTTCTCTCAACGCTATTAGCTGTACAACATTGAGTGAACTGGCTTCACTCAATGCCTATGGACTTGGACATTTTATTCACTGTCACTGGCTCCTGGTTCATCTGTCGTTGAGTGAGCTTGCTTCACTCAACACCTGTGGACTTGGGAAATTTCCTGCCTTTACAGTCAGCTTATTTGAGTCCACCTATCAATGTCACTTGGACCACCTATCCAATCAATATGACATATACTAACCTTCATGCATGAACTTAAACATACATCAAATATAACTATGTGTATACCATTGAATTGTTTGACTTCTTACAAATCTGGGACATTGGGATCAATGTACCCAATAGTGTGCATATTTGATTCTTCAATATCTCCTCTGATAAAGTGATAATCCACTTCAATATGCTTTGTACTCTCATGAAAGACTGGATTCCTCGAAATATATATGGTCGCCTTATTATCACAAAACATTAGTAGGGGTTGATCATAAACCTCTTCTAAATCAAGCATAAGTGTCTGTAACCACTTCAACTCATAAGTAGTTAGAGCTATACTTCTATACTCAGCTTCCGCACTGACCTAGAAACTACATCCTAATTCTTGCTCTTCCAGCTGATTAGATTCCCTCCAATAAAGGTACAGAATCCAGATGTATACTTCCTATCTTCCTTATCATATGCATAGCTAACATTAGAGTAGGACTCAATTTTCAAATGTCCCTTTATCTGAAATAAAAGTCTTTTTCCCGGATCACTTTTCACATACTCTAGGATCTTTATATGTGATTGTAGATGACATTCCTTAGGAGCTTGCATAAACTGTCTCACTCTTCCCACTGCATAATAAATATCCAATCTTATGACTGTCAGATAAATGAGTTTCCCCACAAGCCGTCTGTATCTAGTGATATCTTCGAGAAGAGGTGAGTCCTCACTCCAACACTTGTCATCTCCAACACCATTGGAGATCGAGCAGGTTTATCCCCAATGAGACATGTCACTTTTAAGAGATCCATGACATACCTCCGTTGTGGAAAAACTATGGAACTGGTAACAAAATACTGAAGAAGATGTTTCTTTGTCATATCAACACCCTTTCTATCATCCCCTGTAAGAAGAATGTCATCCACATAAATCACAAGAACAACAAGAGCAGCTGAGGTTTTGCAAATGAACAAAGAGTGATCTGCAATACTCTGAGTAAACCCAATAATAAAAATAACTTCGTTGAACTTTTCAAACTAGACCCTCGAAGTTTGCTTAAGACCATAGATAGTGTTAGGTCTATTGATCACAATGTACTAGATTTGAAGAAGGCTCATAGGTCAATGATATACACATGATTGTATTTGATATATGTTCAAAGTTCATTATATGCAGGTTGCATACAGTTATATTGATTAGACAGGTTGTCTGGGTCACAATGACAGTGGGACTAAGACATGATGCTCGATAAGTAAAAACTAGGCTAAGTCCAGGAATGTTGAGTGAACCCACTTCACTTAATTCCAGGAGTCTAAAAGCATAGACTGGAGATCCGGCAGTCAAAGCCTCAATATTGCTGTCTTGAAATCTGTCTAAGGACAGAAGAGTTGAGTGAAGGCAGTTCACTCAATGCATACTCAAAAGGATTTATGGTTAAGTACAAAAGCATTGAGTGAAGACGGATCACTCAACGCCTCATAAAGAAGTCGGTAAAGTCTAGAAGCGCTGAGTGTAGAAGCTTCACTAAACGCCTTCATACAGAAATATTCTACAAAGTCCAGAAGCATTAAGTGTAGAAGCTTCACTCAACGCCTTCATATAGGAAAAATCTACTATGTCCAAAAGCATTGAGTGATGAAGGCTCACTCAACGCCTTATCAGTTAGGCATTATAAGTCAAATGCATTAAGTGTTGAAGGTTCACTCAATGCCTCAAGATACATATTTTTTGCTAAATATTTCTGCATTGAGTCACATGGCCTCACTCAATGCCTATGCAGGTTGACTAAAAATTGCCAAGTCCCCAAGTGCTGGGTCATACTGACGTCATCCAAAATTCAAATGTTGTGGGACTTGCGCACTAGATGATAAAAGGCATTGTATGCCTTTAGTATAATGATTAAAGCTAAAGGAACGTTGTAGTTACATATTTCATCAGGTCCATACAACTCATAAAGTCGTTGGATGGCGAGTCAGAAAAGGAATATTTTCAAAGAAATAAAAAAGAAACTTTTTGGCAATCTTCAAGCAGAAAATTAGGAGAAAAAAATCCTTTACCCTCGAATTTACGAAAGGTCTGAAAAATACATACAAGGCTGGCTGTTTGAAGAGATCTAGAACTGTAGAATAACTAAGTCTCATACAATAAGAATATAAAACTCATTTTTTTGTGTAAGAAGAAGCAGAGTAAACTCTAGTTGATGTTCATCTTCAAGGCCACTACACTCAACTCTATTACATCAAAGGCTTGGAGAAGCAGAACTCTGCAGTTGACTTCTTAGCACAAGCAGAATAAATTTTAAGATCAATAATCATGCTGCTATGAAGAAGTAAGAACTGAGCCTTCTCTGTTTAGGAAAAAGAAGACTCAGAGAACATTCTCTCTAGAGTCAATCATCATCAAACATTCACTCCTTCTATAGGATCATCAGTGATCTGAGTTGTAAGCCTAAATTATAAAGATTGAGTTGTAGGATCCTGTTGAGGATATAAGGTAGGGCATGTTTGCTTTAGGTAGGATCTGAATTAACATTTGAGGTATGAGATTTATTATCTCTGAGTGTAGGGCTATCCTCCTAGCCTGAGTTATAATGCTCCTTGATAAGCCTGAGGTAGGTGACCTCGATGGTCACTGAGCTGTCGGAGTAAAAAATTACTCTGCGTATGTAGGGCTATGGCCTGAGGTAGGGCTTAGTGGAAGCCTGTGAGATCATGATGGATCTGTGTTGTAAGCTCTTTGAGCCAAGTTTGGAGAAGATTTCCTTGTCTAACACACTATTAAAAATGTGGGATGGAGAGTGGTGGACAACCCTATGTTGGCCGAGTGGGCCCAGCAGGCCAAGCAAGCGAGCTTGGGGACCGGCCTTCACTAGTACCACAGATGGGCAAGTCCAGATGGCTGGCCCAGTCTCGCCAGGCCCAGCCGGGCCGGCTGCATGAACCAGCTCGCCCAGCCCGCGCCCGCTTGGGCGGCCTCGTCGCTAGCCCGCATCCTAATAAGAGCTGGCGAGCCGTCGCGGCTCGACTCGCGCTCGCCTAAGGATGAAAGGCGAGCTGCGGGAGCCGAGTCGCATTCGCCCAGCAGTTGTAGCGAGTTGTGGCGAGTCATCCCCTTTTTCAAGAAATGCGCCCCGTAGGGTCTAGAGGCAAATTACCTGGATGCCCTTGCTGGGGGTGCAAATAAGATACCAGAACAACGGAATCATGTAGTTGGCATGCCACTTTTGGCTGAATATAAATGTTTAGAACAGCGGAGGTTGGTTATTTGCAGGCCATTTTTAGAAATCTATAAATAGACCCAAGGGGGTACCTCAGAAGGCACATTCTACTAGTACCTCAGTCTTCTAGGGCTTTCTAAGGTAGCCTTAGCTCGGTTTTTGCCTAAGGAGGGGAAGCGATCTAAGATCTTTTGGGTGTGTGGTGGTACCTCCACGTCGAGCCCTTGGGTCCATTCCTTGTTCCATTTCCTTGGTCGTTTGGCTTATAGGGGAGAAGTAAGTGTGAAAGTGCAGCTAGATCTGATATACTCTAGAGGGGGGGGGGGGGGTGAATAGAGTATATGATGCTTTGAAACTTTTTACAACAATTGTTGTAATAAGAGTGAGCAGGGAAGCAGTAACAAATCTAATCACAGAACTAAGTTAATGAAAAGCTAATCACAGAAAAATCAAGGCCAGAAACAAAAATAAAAACAAGCAAAACCAGAAGACACAAGGAAATATAGTGGTTCCCCTAAACTTGGGTACATCCACTCTTCTACCACCCTAGGTAGGAATCCACTGCAGGATGAGTTGATCAGGTGTCCTGGGCACCAATGAGCTTTTGATAAGGTGCTCAAAAACCAAAGCAGATTTTTTGATCAGGTGTCTTGCCACCAATGAGCTTTTGACAAGGTGCTCAAAAACCAAGCTCAAACTTTTGAAGGGAGTTTGAGAAACCCTTTACAGAGAGGGGGTGAGAGAGTGATGGAAGTCTTCTCTTTCTCAAACAACTGAGAAGACTATGTGGATTGTTGATGTCAAAGCTCCCCCTGAATCCTTGAGATCTTCAGGAAGAAAAGCTTTGCTGAGGGTGATAGGCCTTCAAAGATTGAACTCCAGCAATAGATGATTTCAGCAATAGCTGAAATGTTGAATGTCTGGAGTCTGGAAATATGTTGGTCTTGAACACTTTGAAAACTAGAGAGATCTGAAGATTTTAGAAAAGGTTGATCTCTTTGGATGAGTGTTCTTGAGAATTTCTTGAGACAGAATATTTTGTTGAAGATTATGATGTCTGACTGTGTGTCTGTGTATATCTGTAATCTGTCTTGGTCTCTCTCTATATCAAAGATTCAAAAGAATTCTTCTCTTTTATTCTCTAATACTGAACAAAACATTCTCTCTGAGAAGAATAGCCGTTGATCTGCATTAATTGCATCCTTAATTGAAAAATCTCTTCTGGAGGAAAGTCCATAGAAATTTTCCTTGAAACTTGGTCCAGAAATGAATGAAAACGGCTAAGAAATCTCTGAATTAATTGCAGAATAACTCCTTAACTGATTTGAATTTGAATTTAGAAACATCCTTGAAGTTATCTGAAATCGTCGAACTGAGCTCTGCTATCGTCGAACTGAGCTCAGCGATCTGGAAATATACAGCAGCAAAATATCGTCGATCTGAGCTCAAAGATCGTCGAACTGAGCTCAGAGATAATGATCCAAAGCAGAGTCAAAATCGTCGACCTGAGCTCACCGATCGTTGAATGGAGTTCGACGATATAATGAAGTTGAGCTCAGCGATCGTCGAATGGAGTTCGACGATCTGTCGAAGTTGAGCTAGACGATCGTCGATCGGAGTTCGACGAATCGTCGTGTTGTGCTCGACGATATGACTTAGTCTCCAAACAGAAAATCTTGGTCTTCAGGGCAGCTACCAAACCTAGACTTCTAACCCTTAGACTCAATTCTAATTGACCTATTGAGCTATACAGGATGTCAAGCATTTGTTTCCTAGAGACATAGTGATCCTGACCCAAATTAGTAATAGGGTGTTCCAACAATCTCCCCCTATTTGGGTTAGGATTACTATTTACAGACTTTGAAAAAAAAAGTTTAATAACAACATACAAGCAGCAAAATAGAAAAACAACAAGCTAGACATTGCAGAACCACAGAGATATATATCATCCAGATAGTAATCAGAAATCACAGAGAATGTCACCTTACATTATCATTTCTTTTCCTTGCCCTTAATAAGTTTGATCTCTCTGTTAGGATTGAGGGCTTCTTTGTTTGATCTGGTATCATCTGCTGCACCTAAATATGTTTGCTTTTTAGGCCTGGGAACTACAGCTTCAGGATGTAATTCCATATACCTGTTAGAATCAAAGAACTTGCTTGATGCATATCTTTCTAGCTCTTTTTGTCTCTGTTCAGACATTGTTGAGATATTAGATGAATCTTTTCCTTGCTCTCTAGCCTTTTTGATCTGATCCAATGGAGCTAGTTCCTTTAACCTTGTAGTCCAAGCAGCTGGATTATTCTCAGGATCCTCAAAAGGTATTGGGGGCTCATATCTGTTAGAGGGATTGTCTTGAGGAGCCATGGAAGACACAGTTTCTTTCAATTTATAAGGGAAAGGACCAGATGTTGTATCAGTTGAAATTTGTCTTTCCCTGGAATATGGGTGTTGCCTGGAGTAACCTTTGGAGTAGACTTGGAGGTCTCTTTGATTTCCTTTGTATCCTCCTCTCCTGGATTGAGATCCCCTGGATTGGCTTCCCCTATTATAAGATCTAGCATGAGGCTGATAGGGGGCCTGACTTCTGGCTGGGGGTTGAGCTGCAGAGCTTCCACCTGCACCTGCATCAGGAGGAGGTGGTGGAGGAGGATGAGAGTGTTGGAATTGGGAGGAACCCTTCTCATATTTTCTCTTCTTTTTCATTGCCTTCAGCCGATTCTTGGAGTACTGCATCCAGTGTTCAGTGATAGGGCAGTCATGAAGAATGTAGTATGGAATGTCATTGTTATCCTTAACCTTGGCAGGAGGTACCCTCTTCATGACTTTGCTCCTTGCCTTTCTTTTCCTGGCAATGGTAGCAGAAGAGTCATCAGAGTCTGTTCTAAATTCATCACTTTCAGAACTCTGGTCATCATAAAGAGCATATATTTTCTTCATCAGATCCTTCTTGAGCTGTAAAGAAGTAGATGAGGCAACAGATGGTGCAGCAGCAGGTGTTGAAGCAGAAGCAGAAATGACAGCAGCAGATACAGTAGAAGCAGTAACAGCAGCAGCAGCAACTATAGGCTCTGGAGAAGTGACAGCAGTAGCAACAGCTTCACTAACAACAACATCAACATGAGGAATATCATCAGAAACTGCAGAAGGCTCAAATTCAGGTGCCTCTGACATAAGAATTTCCTTGGAAATTGGTTCAACAGTAATGACAGAAACTTCAGCAGTATCAGAAAGTTCAGCAGCAGTAGGGGCAACAATATCAGAAGCAACAATAATGCTTTCTTCAGAAGAAGCAGCAGCATACACTGAGTTGACAAAGGAGGTGATAATACTTGGGTCACAGCAAGAAAATGGCACAAGTGCCTTGGATAGATCCTCTGGAGGCTGGACAACATTGACCTCTGGCAGACAGCTGAAGTAAAACTGATCAAAATTTGATAGCAAAGACCTGAGGTCTATTGCAAGGATTGCAGCAGGAGGACATTGTTCTTGAGGCACAACAACAGAAGCAAGAGCAGAAGCTGAAGAAGCAGCAATAACAGCAGCAGTAGCAGCAGACAGGCTTACAGAAACAGCAACAGCTGCAGTATGAAGGCTCACTTCATAGGGCATCTCCCCCTGCCTAGATTCAGACAAGTCTGGATCAAGGCACACTGCTGTAGGGGCTTCCTGAGGGAAGAGGGATGAGAGCCTGGTAGAGAGGGCTACCACTGACAGGTGTAGTGGAGCCAAGGAGGTCTCCAACAGAAGAGAGAGCCTGGGGGCAAGCAAATCATACAACCTGTCAGCAAGGGCTGGAAGGTCCACTTGCTCAAGGGTGACTGGAGCAGAGGTAGAAGATGGAGGAGCAGCTAATGGTGAGGGTAGTGGAGAGCTGGAGAATGGTGGAAGGGATGGCTGAGGTGTTGGTAAGGTGGATATGGAGGATAGAGGGATGGAGATAGATGGGGTGAATGTGGGTTGGTCTATGATCTCTTGTAGAAGATCTTGATAGGAAGTGGAGGATGAGGGTAGCTCAGGAGGAGAGGATGGTGAATCATCCATAAAGGAATCATCAATTAGGGTGAAGGATGGAATGGAGGGTGATGAAGTGACACTTGGTGGAGGGTAGGAGAATAGTGGATGGAAGTGTTCTTCTGGTGTTGGAAGAATAGGTACTGGAGATGGTGTGGATGTTGGAGAGGGGCTGGATATGATGATGGTGGATGGAGCTGGAATGGTAGAAGGTATGGGAAGGGATGGAATTGGAGTAGGAGGAGGAGAGGCAACAACAGCAGGCAGGTCATCTGCAGGGGCAGAGACCTGTGGAGAAGTGACTCTTAGAGTCCTTGTGCCTGAAGGAGTGCTGGAGGAGGGCCTGCTGGGCTTGCTGATTTGTCTGTCCCACTTTCCAAAGAGGGCACAAGACAGTCTCTTGGAAGCATTGATATGGATTCCAGAGGAGACCAGCAAGGCAGGGCACCTGTGCTGCAGAAACACCCCAATGATCCTTCCAAAGTTGACAAAACTTTTGTTGATTTTCTTCTTGATAAGGTCAAAGAAGACTTCTCCCCAATTCAGATTTTTCTTATCTACAAGTGCTCCCATGAGGCAGAGCTGATACCTTGAAATTGTATCATGGGCAGAGCGCTTAGCCAGTAGCACTTTCCCAACAACATCTGTCATGAATCTGTAATCCACAGAAAGGTTCCTTTTGAAGAGCTTGCTAGGGTTGCCCTCTGAATGACCCATTCTGGCAAGCAATTCAGAATACTCTTCTCCAGATAAGTCAGCAGTATCTTCACCATTTCTCAACTCAAAAACTTCTGTTAGAATTGCGGGGGTTAAGGGTACCTGAGTTCCAGATATAGACCCAACAATGGTGTTGTTATCTTGATTGTGGGCAGTATAGACCCATTCCTTTATCTCATCAGATGCCAGCTTAATCCTTGTGGTCATTATTGCCGTCAGGTTCTGGTCTTTGAATAATCCCAAAATATCTTGAAAGACCTGGTCAGTTATGCTGAAGGATTCCATGTCAATATCGAAACCAACATCAAACTTCATGGCAGCAAGAACAGCAACAGACACAGCCATGGGCACCTGCAAAAATTCAACAAATAAAATGACCAAGTGCAGAACTGTTTGGAGGGAAAGAAAATTCTTGCAGAGAAATCGAAAGCGCAAAGGAGAACGACGGCGAAAAATGAATTTTATATTAGGGTTCGACGGAGAATTGGAAAGATCGTTGAACTCAGTTCGACGATCGAGGCTTCTAAAGGAATCTGAAGAGTCTTCAACATCGTCGATCTCCGTTCGACGATATTGGAGAGCGTCGAGATCCGTTCGACGATCGTTCAGAGAACAAAATCGTCGAGCGCCGTTCGACGATTGTTGACCGGAAGTGATAGTTCATACTATCTGAGAGACGCTGAACTCAGTTCGACGATTTCAGAAATCGTCAATCTCCGTTCGACGATCTTGGGGCAAATCGTCGAGCGCAGTTCAGAGATCAGAAAAACTCTAGACACTAAGAAAAAATCAGGATGTTTGCCTAGTCTTGGTCAATTTTTAATCTTTCAAAATCTTGGATATTATTTAAGACTTCTTCTATCTAACATTCCTAACTGATTTAGGAAGAAGGTGTGTTTCTTTTCATCCAATGGCTTGGTGAAAATATCTCCCCTTTGTAAATCAGTTGGGATATAGTGTAGTTCAATTTTATTCTTTTCAACATTATCCCTTAAGAAATGATGCCTAATCTCTATGTGTTTTGTCCTACTATGGAGGACTGGATTTTGAGCTATAAAAATAGCACTGGTGTTATCACAAAAGATTTTAGACTTCTCTAAGTTATAGCCATAGTCTAGGAGTTGGTTTTGAATCCACAAGATTTGTGAACAACAACTGCCTGCAACCATATATTCAGCTTCAGCAGTTGAAGTTGACACAGATGTTTGTTTCTTACAAAACCAAGAGACAAGTCTGTCACCAAGGAACTGACAAGTTCCACTGGTGCTTTTCTTATCAATTCTGCATCCATCATGGTCAGCATCAGAGAATCCAGTTAAATCAAATGCTGACTCTTTTGGATACTAGAGACCTAGATTTGGACAACTTTTAACATACCTGAGAATTCTCTTTACTAGTGTTAGGTGTGACTCTCCAGGGCTTACTTGGAACCTAGCACATATACATGTAGCAAACATTATATCTGGTCTACTAGCTGTAAGATACAGTAAAGAGCCAATCATTGCTCTATATGTTGTCTGATCAACAGGTTTCCCATGTTCATCAGCATCCAATACAACATTAGTAGGCATGAGTGTTTTCATACAAGATGCTTCAGACATGCCAAATTTCTTAACCAGTTCATTTGCATATTTGGTTTGAGAAATAAAGATGCCTTCAGCATGTTGCTTGACTTGCAATCCTAGGAAAAAGGATAGCTCACCCATGCTACTCATCTCAAATTTAGAATGCATTAGGTTGGAAAAACTTCTGCACAATTTGGAGTCAGTAGAACCAAAGATGATATCGTCTACATAAATCTGTACTAGTAGGGTATGGGACTTATGGGTTCTAATGAAAAGAGTTTGGTCTACTCTACCCCTTATAAAACCATTTTCCAAGAGAAAGCATGCTAGGGTCTCATACCATGCTCTAGGAGCTTGCTTGAGACCATATAATGCTTTGTTCAATCTAAAAACATAATCAGGAAAAGTTGGAGAGATAAAACCTGGAGGTTGTCTGACATAAACTTCCTCTTTGATGTCTCCATTTAGAAATGCACTTTTGATATCCATCTGATATACCTTGAAGCCTTTATGTGCTGGATAAACTAAGAATATTCTGATGGCTTCCAATCTTGCAACTGGTGCAAAGGTCTGGTCATAGTCTATCCCTTCTTCTTGAGAATATCCCTGAGCAACTAGCCTTGCCTTGTTTCTTACAATTACTCCTTGATCATCCAGTTTGTTTCTGAATACCCACTTTGTTCCAACAATGGAATGATCCTTATGCTTTGGCACTAGTTCCCATACTTTATTCCTCTCAAATTGATGCAACTCCTCTTGCATTGCAATGATCCAGTGTGGATCTTGCTCTGCATCTTGAATGGACTGAGGTTCAATTTGAGATAGCAAGCAGGTGTGCAACAGGTTTTGGTTGACCTGATTTCTGGTTTGCACACCAGCTGAGATGTCTCCAATTATTTAGGAAATTGGATGGTCTCTTGATGTTACTAAATCAACAAGGGGTGTTGATTGTTCACCAACCTGTGTTGTTGTTTCCTCTTATGGTACAACAACTGGCTCTTCAAGTTGTTCTTCAATATGTTGAGTATTTTCTTCATCTTCACTGCTTTCATCCTCTTGAGTAACCTGTAACTTGTTCAAGTCTTCAACTAGAGAATGTTACTGTAAAGGTTCTATGGTAGAAGAAATCTTCTCCTTGAAAGACATGTTAGTTTCATCAAAAGATATATGAACAGATTCCTCAATTTTTAAAGATGATTTGTTATAGACCCTATAAGCCTTACTGATTATGGAGTATCCCAGAAACACTCCTTCATCAGCTTTAGCTTGAAATTTTGCTAAATATTTCTTGTCACTATTATGAATGTAGCAAATGCAACCAAAAACTCTAAAATAATCAACTTTAGGTTTCTTCCCTTTGAGTAATTCATAGGGAGTCTTTCCCTTTAGTTTATGTATCAGACTTCTATTCAGCACATAGTTGGAGGTGTTCACTGCCTCTGCCCAAAAGGATAGAGGTAGATGAGCATCTGACAACAATGTAGTGGCAGATTCAATAAGAGTTCTATTTTTCCTTTCAGCTACCCCATTTTGTTGAGGAGTTCTAGGAGCTGAGAAAATATGCCTGATCCCTTCACTCTGACAGAACTCTTGCATAAGAAGAGAATCAAACTCTGTCCCATGATCACTTCTGATCAGGGCAATGTGAGTATTGAACTCAATCTGTATACATTTGAGAAACTCTGTCAGACACTTAAAGTTATCAGACTTCTTCCTTATAAAGAACACCCAAGTGAATCTAGAGAAGTCATCTACAACTACTAAAGTGTAGGATTTCCCTCCTAGGCTTTGTACTATGATGGGTCCAAAGAGATCCATGTGTAACAGATACAATATCCTAGGTGAATCATTCTTATTAAGTGACTTAAAGCTGTTTTTAGTTTGCTTGCCTAATTGACAAGCCCTGCAGAGTCCTTCCTTCTTGTAGGGGCCAGAAGGTAGTCCTCTAACAAGGTTGTCCTTGGATAGTCTAGCAATAGTTCTAAGGTTTAGGTGTCCTAATCTCTTATGCCATAAAATATTTGGTCTACAGACAGAATTGAACAAGCAGATATCTACATCAGTTGAAAGAAAATCTACTAGATAGATGTTACCTTTCCTTTTACCTGTAAACACAGTCGTGTTGTCCTCTGACTTGATTTTGCATAAGGCTTTGCTGAAGGTCACTTGGTAGCCTTCATCACACAGCTGACTGATGCTAATTAGGTTGTGCTTCAGTCCTTCCACATAAGCTACCTTCTTGAAAGTTACTGATCCAATCTGTACTGCACCATATCCTTTAGTCTGTCCAAAGTTTGAATCACCAAAGATAACTTTGGGTCCAAGCTTTGCTCTGAAGGATGTGAGGTTGTCCTTGTTCCCTATCATGTGCTTAGAGCACCTACTATCCAAGTACCATTGCTGGTTAGATGTTGGATAGGTCTTCACCTGCACATAAGACAATTCATTTGTTTTTGACCCAATTTACCTTGGGCTTAGGTTGATAACCTTTAAATTCTGAAATGAAACACATCCCAGGTTGACTCTTATATCCTTCAGGATGATATCTCCTTGGAGGTATAATCCATTCAGTATAAGGGTTGAAGATTTGGGATGAAGGACCCTTAGGATTGAATTTTGATTTGCCCTTGAAAAAATTTCCAGAGCTCTGACCTTTGTTCGACGATCTTGGAGCTGCGTTCGACGATCTTGGGTCAGATCGTCGAGCTCCGTTCGACGGTCGACTATGGCTGAGATCAGGTACTTGAGATCATCGAGCTGCGTTCGACGATTTTGCCTGAGATCGTCGATCCGCGTTCGACGATTTTGGCTGAGATCGTCGATCTGCGTTCGGCGATCGTCGATCTTCATTCGGCGATCGTCGATCTCCGTTCGACGATTTCTGCTGGGACTTGGTTTTCTTGGGCAGATCAGAATTTTTCCTAGCAACCTCTACAACTCCCTTTCCTTTGTCAGAAATGAATTTGATTGGAGTTGTTAGAACTATGGGTTGGCTAGATGAAGCACCCAAGCCCAGTGTACTATTGAATCTGGAGTTCACCGTGCTTGTGATGTCCATCAGCTTGATGCTTCTCCCATTGAGGGATTCTTCAAGCTTCTTGGCCTCAGAGAGCTCACTTTTCAATGAACCTATCTGTTCCCTACAGCACTCCAACTCCTGAGAGAGTTTGAGGTTTTCTGACTTTAAAGTATTGTGTTCAGATAATTGATTTCTGAGAGAGATAATTTCTTTCTCAGACTTTAGCAGGTCTAAACACAATGCTTTAAATTCAGATTTAAAATCCTCTGAATTAAAATCAAAAGAACTGATTACCTGATCTTCTTCAGGTTGAGTCTCTGAATCTAACTCTGACTCCTCTTCTTCTGAATTATGCTGTGAGGCATTGATTGCCATCATGCAGAACTCTTTCTCTTCTGCATCATCTTCATCATCACTGGAGCTGGATGATGCTTCTGATTCTTCTTCAGTCTCACTCCAGGATTCAGCAACAAACCCCTTTCTTGTATGTTTGTTTTTGCTTGATGAGGGTTTGTCATTGCCATTCCTTTTGGAGTCTTTCTCCTTTCTTCTTTCTTTCCTCTCCCTTCTGTCCTTGTTTTTGTTTTCTGGACAGTCAGGAACTATGTGTCCTGGTTTCCTGCAACCAAAGCAGATAATGTCTTTATTATTGTTAATGTACTTGTCATACCTTGGCTTATTATGTTCCTTGTATGATCTCCTTCTGAAGTCCTTTCTGGCCATCTTATAAAATCTTTTGGCCAACAGAATGAGTAGTTCATCATTGTCTGTGGCTTTGTCTTCAGGCTGATCTTCAGTTGCCTTGAAGGCTATGGTCTTCTCTTTTCTTGTGGCTGGTGAGGCAGCCTTCTGTTCTTCTTCTCTATTTTTGATGAGTAGCTCATAAGATTTGAGCTTACCCAATAGAGCTTCAGTGGTGATCTCATTCAGACTTCTGGCATCCTTAATTGGCCAGATTCTTGAATCCCAAGTGCTAGGGAAGCACATTAGGATCTTGTCATTGAGTTCAGTTAGAGAGATATCTTTGTCCAATGTCCTGAGTTCACTGATAATTAGACTTAGCCTGTTGTACATGTCTCCCACTGACTCAGTTTCTCCCTTCTTGAAATTCTCATATTGAGAGATGAGATGGGATCTCCTATCCTTTCTCTCATCAGCTGAGCCTGAGACTATTTCTGAGAGTTTGTCCCAAATTTCCTTTGCTAAACTGCATTCAGCCACCTTTTGAAATATGTCATCAGACATTGTCTGGGCCAAGATGTTCATAGCCTTGGCATCAGCTACCTTCCATCTCTTGATATCAGCATCTGTTCCTGATGGAGGTGGAACAGCATTTGTACTTGTGTTCTCTGGGGGTCTTGGACACACTGTCAAAACAGAGTTAAAAATATCTTCGTCAATAGAATTCATGTACAGTCTGATCCTTGCTTTCTAAAGTACAAACTTGGATAGATTCCACACTGGAGGTCTGGTGCTAGCATAATCTTTGTTTTGGGCCATGATTTGTGAAAACAAAATCTAATAATAAAATACAAAAGAAAACAGATCTAACTTGGGATCTTTGGGTTCAGGTGTTAGCCTGTACAACCAATCAGGTATGGTATGTTTAACCAACCTCGCTTTGATACCAATTGAAAGTGCAGCTAGATCTGATATACTCTAGAGGGGGGGGGGGTGAATAGAGTATATGGTGCTTTGAAACTTTTTACAACAATTGTTGTAATAAGAGTGAGCAGGGAAGCAGTAACAAATCTAATCACAGAACTAAGTTAATGAAAAGCTAATCACAGAAAAATCAAGGCCAGAAACAAAAATAAAAACAAGCAAAACCAGAAGACACAAGGAAATATAGTGGTTCCCCTAAACTTGGGTACATCCACTCTTCTACCACCCTAGGTAGGAATCCACTGCAGGATGAGTTGATCAGGTGTCCTGGGCACCAATGAGCTTTTGATAAGGTGCTCAAAAACCAAAGCAGATTTTTTGATCAGGTGTCTTGCCACCAATGAGCTTTTGACAAGGTGCTCAAAAACCAAGCTCAAACTTTTGAAGGGAGTTTGAGAAACCCTTTACAGAGAGGGGGTGAGAGAGTGATGGAAGTCATCTCTTTCTCAAACAACTGAGAAGACTATGTGGATTGTTGATGTCAAAGCTCCCCCTGAATCCTTGAGAACTTCAGGAAGAAAAGCTTTGCTGAGGGTGATAGGCCTTCAAAGATTGAACTCCAGCAATAGATGATTTCAGCAATAGCTGAAATGTTGAATGTCTGGAGTCTGGAAATATGTTGGCCTTGAACACTTTGAAAACTAGAGAGATCTGAAGATTTTAGAAAAGATTGATCTCTTTGGATGAGTGTTCTTGAGAATTTCTTGAGACAGAATATTTTGTTGAAGATTATGATGTCTGACTGTGTGTCTGTGTATATCTGTAATATGTCTTGGTCTCTCTCTATATCAAAGATTCAAAAGAATTCTTCTCTTTTATTCTGTAATACTGAACAAAACATTCTCTCTGAGAATAATAGCCATTGATCTGCATTAATTGCATCCTTAATTGCAAAATCTCTTCTGGAGGAAAGCCCATTGAAATTTTCCTTGAAACTTGGTCCAGAAATGAATGAAAACGGCTAGGAAATCTCTGAATTAATTGCAGAATAACTTCTTAACTGATTTGAATTTGAATTTAGAAACATCCTTGAAGTTATCTGAAATCGTCGAACTGAGCTCTGCTATCGTAGAACTGAGCTCAGCGATCTGGAAATATACAGCAGCAAAATATCGTCGATCTGAGCTCAAAGATCGTCGAACTGAGCTCAGAGATAAAGATCCAAAGCAGAGTCAAAATCGTCGACCTGAGCTCACCGATCGTCGAATGGAGTTCGACGATATAATGAAGTTGAGCTCAGCGATCGTCGAATGGAGTTCGACGATCTGTCGAAGTTGAGCTAGACGATCGTCGATCAGAGTTCGACGAATCGTCGTGCTGAGCTCGACGATATGACTTAGTCTCCAAACAGAAAATCTTAGTCTTCAGGGCAGCTACCAAACCTAGACTTCTAACCCTTAGACTCAATTCTAATTGACCTATTGAGCTATACAGGAGGTCAAGCATTTGTTTCCTAGAGACATAGTGATCCTGACCCAAATTAGTAATAGGGTGTTCCAACAAAGTGTGCGATCACTCATTCCCCAAGGGTGAACTCCACAGAAACTGAATTCTCGGTTTCAAAATTTTTGGTGCGATGAGCATGGAGCGTGGTTAGCACCGAAAATATTCAGTAAGCTCAATGATTGGAGGATCAGGGCAAGGATTGGATAGGTCCGACTCGCCACCCCCTCCCCCTCTCGCCACGGTGTGGATGTTCGAGGACTTCAAGCAGGAGGTGCCATTACTCGCCAGGTTCGTACTCGGCGTACGAGCTGAGTGCTCAACTCCAGCGATTCCAGTCATAGATGACCCGACCCTGGGTGAGGATGCTCCAAGCAAGCAAGCCGGAAAGGAGGTTGCAGAGGAGGAGAGAGGATAAAGGCTCCCAGGGTGACTGCTTTTCCTGGGCTCGATGAGCGGAGGCTAGTTCAGCGAGATGGGTATGTGAGACCCTCCGGCTCGCCCAGCAGGTGGAGGCAGCCCCTTCAGCTAGTTGGTTTCCTCCACCCGGTTCCAGAGGGGTTCAGAGAGCTAGAGATGTCTTACTACACTGGGAAGGGAGACTCGGTTCAGCACATCCAGTGGTTTGAGGATGTGGTCTCGATCCGACAGATGCCAGATGGGTTCAAATGCAGATTCTTTGCCATTACCATCAAGGAGAAAGCGAGAGAGTGGTTCCACCAACTACCAGCCAACTCCATCTACTGCATCGAGGACCTATACTGGGAGTTCATGTTGAGGTTCACCACCTCCAAGAAGAGGAAGAAAGAGTCGGAGTCCCTATTCCACATCAAGCAGGGGGTGAATGAGACCCTGGGGAGCTATGTAGACCGGTTCTAGGAGGAGGTCACCTAAGTCCAAGAGATGCTAGGGCACACATTAATGATGGCCTTCACCCTGGGGCTGCAGTAGGGTTTCTTCAGGATGGAGTTGAAGAGGGTGCCACCCCTCTCCTACGAGGAACTGATGGAGAGGGCGACAAGAGAAGTCGACGAGGAGGCGTCAAATCCGGAGTTTGCCCGGAAGCTGGCTAGTTGGGTCACGAAGGAGGAGGAGCCAAGTGGTGGCAGAGGTCGGGAGGAGAGGAGAGATGAACCCTGGCAGAGGGAACAACAACAAAACTAGCCCCGATGGGGGCGCTAAGAGCCAAACCATCGGCTAGGTTGGAGGCCGGAGTGGCAGGACCAGGGGCCACAGAGAGGTTTCCATAGAGGAGACAACCGCCAGGGGGTCCAGGGTCAGTTTCATCCTTTAGGTTGGAGACAGGGCCAAAGACCTCCCCTCCCCGATGAAAATCAGGCTATGGCTATAGCCCTTGGGTAGAGGAGAGTTGTACGAAGAAGGAGAAGGGAGGTCTGGGTGGAGTTACCCTACTGCGACTTCCAACAAGAAGAGGGGCACGATATATCCATGTGCCCAGAGTTCCTCGATATGAGAGGAAACAGGGAGCAGCAGCAACAACAAGGCTCCCAGGAATTACAGATTGAGGAGGTCCTGTCTCGGGCAGAGGAGGATAGGTTCGAGGACCGGGCGGATGTTGGAACCCGAGGAGGGATCAGAGTGATCCATGGGGGGATTGAGGCTTCCAGGAAGGCGAGCCTCCATACCATGTACCACCAGAGCATTGGCTCCACATCTTATACCCCACCCCTAGTGGAGAAGATCACCTTCTCCATAAGTGACATGTTGGATCATGAGGATCCCTTCTGCGATGCACTGGTCATCTAGATGGCCATCGAAAATTTCACAGTCTCCCACATCCTCATCGATAACGGGAGCTCCACCAATGTCATCTTCAAGAAGGCATTCGACGCGATGAAGGTGGAGGTGAAGAGGGTGCTGGCCTCGGATGGACCCCTATTTGGATTTTCGGGGAAGAGGAAGGAGGTGGAAGGAGTAGTTGTACTCCATGTCACTCTATGGGGAGGGGACAGTCCCAAAACTGCAGGTTTGTTATCGTGGATGACCCTAATAGCTACAATAACATCTTCGGACGGCCTCTCATCAGCGCCATCCACTGTGTCGCCTCGTCCTTCCATTAGTGCATGAAGTTCAGCGTCGGTGGGATCCAGGTCTGGGTCCGGGGTGACCCCAAGGTGACAAGGGAGTGTTACATCACCGTCGTGAACTCCATATTTTGGCAGGAGGGAGCCGAGGAGATAGAGCCGAGGATGGAGGAGGCAGAGCAAAAGGCCAGTGGGGAGGATATGGAGGTGGAGAGCCACACCCATGTGGAGGTGGTGGAAGAAGTCTAGGAGCTGGTCGAGGTAATGGCCGCGGAGGAAGTGGTGGAAGTTGAGGAGGTTCTTATCCCATAGGAGAGGGACGTTGGAGAATGGGGGGAGCAGTCCAGGCTGGAGGCTGCGAAAGAGGTCGTGGAGATGGATGTTCTCACCCAGGTAGGTAGGGTGGAGAAGGTTCTTATCAGCGGGGGGCTGACCACGGAGGCCCAGGGCCGGATGTTGGAGTGCATCTAGAAAAACATGGACATCTTCGCATGGAGAGCGACAGAGATTCCAGGGATCGATACGGATGTTTCCTGCCACCGTCTCAACTTGGACTCGGAGGCCGCCCCATCCAATAAAAGAAAAGGTCCATCATGGACAAGCTGGCTGAGCCCATCAGGGAGGAGGTGGCCAAACTCCTCAAGGCCGGATTTGTATCTGAAATATAATACCCTGGCTGGGTCTCCAATGTAGTTATGGTTAAAAGGGGAGACGGCCGGTGGCGTATGTGTGTCGATTTTTCTTTACTTAATAAATCATACCCTAAGGACTGTCATCCTTTGCCATAGATCGACGCGCTGGTTGACTCAGCCGTCGGGTTTCCTGTAATGAGTTTTCTGGATGCATTTTCAGGATACCACCGAATCAGGATGCACCCCTCGACATCAAAGATGTCTCCTTCATCACGGGGGTTGGGTACTACTGCTACAAAATGATGCCCTTTGGGATGAAGAATGCGGGGGTAACGTACCTAAAGATGATGGATAATGTCTTCCAAGAACAAAAGGGGAGGAACCTAGAGGTGTATGTAGATTACCTTATGATCAAGAGTTGAGACGTGGACTCTCACCTCCATGACCTGAATGAGACCTTCACCACCTTGCGCAAATACAAGATGAGACTGAAACCACTGAAGTGCATTTTTGGGGCCAGCAGGGGGAAGTTTTTTGGGGCATCTCCTCACCCCCGCGGGGGTCAAGCTAAACCCCGACAAGGTCAAAGCCATCTTGGAGCTGGGTTCGCCTCACAATGCTAAAGAGGTTCAACGGTTGACAGGGAAGCTGGCAGGATTGAGCAGGTTTTTCTCCCGAGCCGGGGAGAAGTGCTCCCCCTTCTTCAAGACATTGAGTGGGGGGGGGGGGGGGTAAAAGTTTGAGTGGACTAGGAAGTGCGAGAAGGCATTCCAAACCCTGAATAAGCAGTTGACCCAGGCTCCGCTCCTCCAAGGGCCAAAAGAAGGGGAAGACCTGTCACTATACCTTGGAGTGAGAGCAGAGGACTTGAGCTCCGTCCTGGTTCATGAGGAGGGGAAGAAGCAGTTGCCCATCTATTATGTGAGCTGGTTCCTGAGGAAGGCATAGCTTCGGCATCCCATCTTGGAAAAGCTGGCCTTCGCTCTGGTCATCTCGTCTCAGAGGCTCCAACCTTATTTTCAGGCATACTCTATCTGAGCGGTGACTGACCATCCCATCCACAACATCTTCGAGAAGATGGAGCATCCAGAAAGGTTGGCCAAATGGTCGGTGGAAATAAGCGAGTTTGATATATCCTTTGTCCCCCACCTCTCGATCAAGGCCCAAGCAATGACCGTCTTTCCGGCTGACTATGTGGTCGAGGTGGCGGAGGCAGAACTCACCCGCCCAGTTCCATGGAAGATGATGGTGGATGGTGCCTCAGGTAAGCATTCCTTGGGGTGGGGTGATCTTGGAAAGCCCCCAAGGAACAAAGATAAAACAAACAATAGTTATCCATTTTTCTATTACTAACAACCAGGCCTAGTATGATCCCGTAATAGCAGGGTTGCGCCTGGCCAGGGAACTGGGGGTGCTCGGCATTGAGGTCCTCACTGAATCCATGGTGGTGGCTTCCCAGATCAATGAGGAGTTCGAGACAAGGGAGCCTACCCTCCAGTTATACTTAGCGAAGGTGAAGGGGGTCATCGACATGTTCCAGACCTTCTCCATCGGGCACGCGCCCAGGGAGGAAAATGAACAGGTCGATCAACTAGAAAAGCATGGTCCCCGGGTGGGGGTGCTATCACTGACCTATTTCGCCCTTCCATTGAAGAGGGAGAATTTATGGAGGTGGATCAACACCCCTCGTGGATGGACCCTTTCACAATGTTCCTTTCCATAGGGAGTACCCGGATGGAATGGATAAGAAGAAGTTCAAGTACAAGTCAGTGTACTATCTCATCCGTGACGGGCAATTGTATCGAAATACCCTATCGAGGATGTTGGCGCATTGCGTAGCCGAGAGGGAGGTTTAGATGATCTTATAAGAAGTCCACTCCGAGGAGTGTGGGAGTCACTCCAGGAGTTGGACCTTGGAAGGAAGGATTGTCAGGCAAGGGTACTTCTGGCATACCCTAGGCCATGATGCTGCAGAGTTCATAAAAAGGTGTCACAATTGCCAGTTGTTTGCCCACTCCAGCTATAACTGGCCTAGCGCCTCAGGTGCATCACAGCCCCCTGGCCCTTTGCCATCTGGGGGATGGATTTGGTTGGACTCTTCCCCCAGGCTAGCTGGCAGAGGAGGTTCCTGTTGGTAATGATAGATTATTTCTCTAAGTGGCTGGAGGTGAAGGAGCTGACCAAGGTGACCTCCCAGGTTATCAGGAATTTTGTTTGGGCGGAGATCATCTGCCGGCATGGGTTGCTGCAGGCCATCGTCACAAATAATGGTCCTCAATTTGGCAGTGCTGAATTCATCAGTTTCTGCAGACAACTCGGGATTGATGTTAGGTTTGCCTCGGTCCAGCACCCCAGGAGCAACAAGCAAGTGGAGGCGGCAAATAAGATCAGTGTGAACTTCCTAAAGAAGAAGGTGGAAAATTTGAAGGGGAGCTGGGTGGAGCAGCTTCCCTCGGTCCTCTGGGCTTTGAGGACCACCCCCAACATAGCCATCAAGGAGACCCCCTTCAAGCTATCCCATGGCTGTGAAACAGTGCTTCCCATAGAGTTTGAAGTCCAGACACCTCGGGTGGTAGAGGCCCGGGAAGGCAGGGAGGAATGGAGAACAGAGAATGAGGAGGAGCTGTGGTTCTCCCTAGATATGGTGGAGGAGTTGTGTGACCTCTCCACCATATGACAGGAAGAAGTGAAAAAAAAGAATGGCTAAGTACTTTGACAAGCATGTCAGGGTCAAACAGTTCGCGGAAGGGGACTTGGTGCTAAAAAAGGTGGATGTAGAGGGAAGATCAGCCGCTGTGGGGAAGCTCAACTCCAACTAGGAGGGTCCATACATTGTAAAAGAAACATTGAAATCAGGAGGGTATCGCCTCCGGATTGTGGAGGGCGAGACCCTAAGTCATACCTAGAGCAGTGACAACTTGAAGTATTTTTACCATTGAGCCATGTAAGTGTTCCTTTTCCTAATAAAGCTTCTTGTTATTCCAATCATCTTCTACAATAATCCGTGTGAGCGAGTGAAGTATTCACTTAGTAAACCTCAGAGCAAATCCCGCTGTCAGGCTCTCACCTAGTTGGAAGGGCTGGATATCACTCATGAGAGTCTACCTAGACCCCAAGTAGATCCCGCTTCCAGGCTCTCATCTAGCTCGCAGGGCTAGATGTCACTCTTGAGAGTCTACCCAGACCCAAAGCAGGTCCAGCTGCCAGCATCTCACCTAGATGACAGTGCTGGATGTCACTCGTGAGTCTACCCAGACCCAGAGCAGATCCCGATATCAGGCTCTCACCTAGCTAGTAGGGCTTGATATCACTTGTGAGAGTCTACCCAGACTCTGATCAGATCACGCTGTCAGGCTCTCACCAAGCTAGCAGGGCTGGATGTCACTCTGAGAGTCTACCCAGACCTTGAGCAGATCCCGCTGCCAGGCTCTCATCTAGCTGGCAGGGCTGGATGTCACTCGTGAGAGTCTACCCAAGCCCCAAGAAGATTCGGCTGCCAAGCTCTCACCTACCTGTCAGGGCTAGATGTCACTCGTGAGAGTCTACCCAGACCCCGAGCAGATCTCGCCGGCAGGCTCTCACATAGCTGGCAGGGCTAGATGTCACTCGTGAGTCTACCTAGACCCCGAGCAGATCCCGCTACCAGGCTCTCACTTAGCTGGCAGGGATGGATGTCTCCATCGATAGTCTACCCAGACCCCGAGTAGATCCTGCTGACAGTCTCTCACCTAGCTTGTAGGGCTGGATGTCACTCATGGGAGTCTACCCAGACCCCGAGAAGATCGCATTGTCAGGCTCTTACCCAGCTGGCAGAGCTGGATGTCACTCGTGCGAGTCTACCAAGACCCCGAGTAGATCCTGCTGTCATGCTCTCACCTAGCTGGCAGGGCTGGATGTCACTCGTGAGAGTCTACCCAAACCCCGACCATATCCCACTACGAGGCTCTCACCCAGCTGATTGGGCCGGATATCACTCATGAGATTCTACCCAGGCCACGAGCAGATCTCGCTGCCAGACACTCACCTAGATGGCATCTGGAGGTCACTCGAGAATTAACTCAAACCTCTAACTGGCTAGCAGGATAGGTCTTGATGAACATTATGATATCAGAAGTCGGTGCCCCGGCATCCAAACATCAGATGAAGAAACTGCGAGGTTAATAGAATGGTCTCGGGAGGTCGGCGAGCCGGGAGTGCCGAGTATAGACTCTGGAGTTCGGCGAGCCAAGACTGTGGTTCGATGACACGAGCTCTCGGGACCCAACATGATCGCCCGACACCAAAAAAGCTACCGAGGTCACGAGAACTCAAGCCGCATCATGACCTCATGGGGGCCAACTTGCGTGAAGCTAGGTGACTTGGGTGTGAGCACAGCCGGCCCACTCCTATCTCGCTGGCAGTGGGGAGGATCTAGATTGTAGAGATGAGTCACCATTCACGGTTCGTCTAAATAAGACCACTATATTTCCCAAGTCCTGAAGGGATACGCGATCTTGCTAGCAGGACACGAGTCCGGAGGTAGCAAGCAGGAGGATCAAGAAAGGCCGCGAATACAAAAGAGAACGAGGGCATCCACAATTAAGAGCAGCGACATTACAAGAAACAGTCCCAAAAAAACATACTTCATTAATTACAAAAATCGCAAAGTTTGGGGCTCAGCCTGCATTTACATTAAGACAAAAAATGCAATAGAGGCGAGGCATGGGGATTCTGCGAGGCAAGCCCTCGAGCGGCGAGCCCCCTATAGAGGCTGGTAGGACTCGTCGCTCGGCTTTGGTACCGGAAGGAATAGTTCTGGTACCACCTCGCTCGCAGAAAGGCCCGCTCCCTCGCTCATGATGAGGCCGACTCGTTGTAGCATCTAGAGGGTATACTTGGCAGCCTTAGCGGCATTCTTCTACTTAATTTCCTCCAGCTCGTACTTTGTGTAGTGTGTGAGCTGGCAGCTGCTACTGGAGGGCGGCAGAGCAGCTGCTGCGGCCTCCAGCTCACGCACCCATGCTTGTAATCCCTCCTTTTTCTTCTCAAGGGCGGCGATTTGGAAGCCCAAACGCTTGGCTATCTATGCATCCTGTGAAGAAGGATAGAATGAACTTGAGAAAAGAGAACAGTCTTAGAATGATGAATGCGAGTCACGGGACTTACCACCCATCCCAGGTAGGTTGCGAGGATGGCATCGGCCGCATCTGCCCGCTTCTTCTGGTAATCTGCTTCCTCCTGGGAAAGACGGCGGGATTCTTCCTTTTCATCGGGCAGTTTCTTGAGCGAAGGGGTTTTTTCTCCATCTGGGTGCACCGTCGGCCTACCATGTAGGCCAGCTATAGGCTACGGAGCTGGGCACGCGCACTCTCATGAATGAGCACCTGCGTGGCCTCCTCATCATAGATCACGACGTCTTCCCACGCTTAGAGGCCGAACGAGAAGTTGTAGGCCTCCCCGCTTTTGGTTTCCTTCTCTAGCCAGCTTGGAAATAGGGTAGAGATGAAGGCCCAGTTCGTCTCCTTATCCCACGAGAGGAGCGAAATGTCGAGCTCGTACAAGGGCCGCTTGCTAAAGCCATAGTTGCGGTGCCCTCTCGGTACCAGCTTCATGGCAGGCTGCGTCTCTCCTTGCGGCCTGGAGGTGTCAGCTGCTCCTCCAGGGCAACCGCTGGTCGAGGCAGCCGCGGGAGCGGGATCCTCAGCTGGTTGGCCTACTGGGGCCTTACCTTTCTCCCTAGCAGAGGGAGGTGCGCCGCCCGCGGTCTTCGACTTCCAGGGAGGCGGCGGCAGAGGAGGCTATTTAAGACTAGGCCGCTTCTAGACAGTAGAGGCCAGGGTCTCGTGATGCGCTGCCGCTGAGACCTCAGCGCGAGTGAGCTCAGTGGAAGCGACCCGTGCACTCTCGTAGGGAGGGTGCAAGGAAATGTCTCGCTCGCATGCAGAAATTTAATTATGACAGGAAAATAGCAAAGTAAAAAAGAAAGAAGAGCGAGTAGCTTACCTCCCCGGGCGGGACGGGGGCGAGGTTGTCCAGGTTCCTGGGCATAAATGCGACTTCAAAGTTTTTCCCTATGAAGAACCCACACAGCTCTGTTTCATGGCCCCCAAGTCTAGTGGGCGGTAGCGCGCCTCGTTGAGCTGTACGGGCGAGAAGGGGACGTTGCCAAAATCCCCCTTGATGAAAACATACTTCTTTTGCCAGTTGTGGCTCTTGTTGAAGGTCTCCCGCACTTTGACGTGGTTGCTGGAAAAGTATGCGGTCCCGTCTTTGTTTTCTCGGAAGGAGAATAACTTACGGAAGACCATGAGGATGAATAAGATCCGCTCTTCCCTCAGAAAGCATGCGAACCCGATCACCATCACAATAGAGTTAGGGGTCATCTGCGCAATGACCATAGGCGAAGCCGAAGGCCCGACTCAAAGTGCGTCGTGGGGATGGCGATCTCCTCTCCTAAGAGGTCGTTGACCTTTTACCCCTCCCTAGGTCGCGTCTCCACGAAGCCCGGCAGGATGTAGTCGCCAATAACATCAAATAATTCGCCTTCGTAAATGGAGACATGAGAGAAGTTGTGCTCGGAGAAAGTCCAGGTGCACTTGCTCTGTCCATCCGTATTGCCGCCGCCACCGCCCATCTCACAGGAAGATTGCGAAGCAGGACGTTGTAGTTGTCGCAGAGAGCGGGCGAGTCAGGAATTATAGTGTTAATGTGCGGAAACGGCACCGGGGGCACAGCTAACACGGAGGGGGTGTTCGGTCTCACAGGCTAGGAGAGGAAGAGGGAGGAAGGAAGCTTCTCAGTGCTCGAGAGTGGAGCAAACAGCTTGTCAAATAGGGTTGCGGGGATAGAGGAGAGGAGAAGCTTGATCAACAGAGAAGGTTGACCAAGAGAGGCGGAGGAGGTTGATCAGGAGCTGCCGAGCAGACGGTTAATATGACGGTTGAGCTTGCAGGTTGGTTGCCGAGAGGAGCTGAGCTGAGCTAGAGAGAAGGGAGAAGGGGCCGCTAGCAGCGACAACAACAAGCTTTGCCCGCCGCGGCTTAAATGCCACTCTTGTGACAGGCTTTCCTCTAATCAAGAAATCAGATTACAGCTTGCTAGTACACCATTACATGAAAAGCACTAAAGTGTACAAAGGGGGAAGCTGGCGGTTTGGGAAGAAGTTGCCAGAGACTAAGGAAAAGAAGCAGCCAAAGACTAAGGAAAAGAGGCTGCCTGCAGCTGCGGAGGACTGGAAAAATGAGTCTACAGAGTCTACTGGCAAGCTGAAGGCAAGCTATGGAGGACTGGAAAACTGAGTCCGCAGGGCTTGCCTTGCGTCTTCTCTGCCTCTGCCCCCCTGCAAATGAGAGGCATTGGGGGCTATTTATATGCCCAGGTAAGATCAACTAGAATCGGGGCCCAGTGACATCATCATGACAACCTGCGCGGACTCGGCAGACTGGAAAAACGAGTCCGCCAGGTCGGCAGGCGAAGCAAGTGGCAGGAGGCCGGGAAAGAACGGACTGCCCCCTGCGGGCGGACTAGGCGGATTCCGGTGGAGTCCGCCCCTACTGCTGGCGGGAGGACGGGCGGACTCAAGGGAGTCCGCCCCTGCTGCTGCTGGCGGGCGGACTCAGGGGATTCCGCCAATACTGCTGTTGGCGGGAGGACGGGCGGACTCAGGGGAGTTCGCCCCTGCTGCTGCTGGCGGGAGGACTGGCGGACTCAGGGGAGTCCCACCCTGCTGCTGCTGGCGGGCAGACTCAGGGGAGTCCTCCCCTGCTGCTGGGGAGGCAGAGGCCCTCCCCCTGCGACCGGCCTGGGCGGACTCTAGGGGGAGTCTGCGCGGCTGGCTGCGGAGCGGAGGCCGCCCCCTGCGGGCGGCTGGGCGGACTCCAGGGGGAGTCCGCCCGGCTGGACTGCGGAGCGGAGGCCGCCCCCTGCGGGCGGCCTGGGCGGACTCCAGAAGGGGGTCTGCCCGGCTGACGGCGAAGCGGAGGCCGACCCCTGTGGGCGGCCTGGGCGGACTCCAGAAGGGGGTCCGCCCAACTGACGGCGAAGCGGAGGCTGCCCACTGCGGGCAGCTTGGGCGGACTCCAGAAGGGGGTACGTCCGGCTGACGGCGAAGCGGAGGCCGCCCCCTACGGGCGGCCTAGACGGACTCTAGAAGGGGGTCCGCCCGGCTGACGGCGAAGTGGAGGCCGCCCCTAGCGGGCGGCCTGGGCGGACTCCAGAAGGGGGTCCACCTGGCTGACGGCGGAGCGGAGGCCGCCACCTGCGGGCGGCCTGGTCGGACTCCAGAAGGGGGTCCGCCCGGCTGACGGCAAAGCGGAGGCCGCCCCCTACGGGCGGCCTGGACGGACTCCAGAAGGGGGTCCGCCCGGCTGACGGCGAAGCGGAGGCCTCCCCCTGCGGGCGGCCTGGGCGGACTCCAGAAGGGGGTCCGCCCGGCTGACGACGAAGCGGAGGCCGCCCCCTGCGGGCGGCCTGGGCGGACTCTAGAAGGGGGTCCGCCCGGCTGACGGCGAAGCGGAGGCCGCCCCCTGCGGGCGGCCTGGACGCACTCCAGAAGGGGGTCCGCCCGGCTGACGACGAAGCAGAGGCCGCCCCCTGCGGGATCCTGATGGTAGGTTGCCTCCTGCAAGGAAAAGCACTACATGGTTAACGGGCCTAACCGTATGTCCTGCGAGGGTGAGCTATGGGAACAACCCGCCGTCCCGCAGAGCACGCGGTTGCTAGGGTACCTAGGCGGACAGGGAAAACTGTCGGCCTGCACTTGGACTTGCCGCGAGCACTAGGGAGAACCTGAGGGTCGCGACTAGCCAGCTGGCTACCTTGGGAATGATCGCCGATTTTTGGGTTAACATAATCCCCGCACTTTTTTAAGTTCCGAAGGAAACTTCGAAAAAGTTGGAGACCCACGAAAATCGTGATCCACCCCAAAGGAAGAAGAGACAAGGGGAGATAGAACCTGATGGTTCTCCCAACTGAGTTGCCAATACCTATCTTTTTCCTGCGTAGAAAAAGTTAGTGAAGACGCAAATGGAAGGTACATTTCACGCGTACCTGAGTTTGCCATTGCACAATGAAGGCGTGTCTTCCACTACGTTCTGCAAAATGAGAGTGGGAGGAAAATATAAAAAGCATAATAACTTGCAAGTAGCTGATGGAGGCTTGCAAGCACCTGTTATCCTCTGCAAAAAAGGGAAGGATGGAGAGTATACAAGAAAGAAGAATGAACTGCAAGTACCTGGAATGGACTTGCAAGTTTTTGCTGGCCTCTGCAAAAGAAGAGTTAAAAGTATGCATAGTATATGAAAGTAACTAACTTGCAAGTACCTGTGAAGAAACTCGCAAGTATCGGATGTTCTCTGCAAAATGAGAGTTATGAGCAGGTATTGTATACAAAAAATAAGCTGCAAGTACCTGGATATGACTTGCAGGCGTCTGCTAACCACTGCAAATAGAAGAGTGAGCAGCAGACAATATATATATGAAAGGAGCTTGCAAGTACCTGTGGAGAAGGCTTGCAAGGGTTTGCTAATCTCTGCAAGGAGAAGAGTTAGAAACAAACAAGACATGAAAATAACTTGCAAGTACCTGTGAAGAGAAGGCTTGCAAGTGTTAACTGTTGATATGGCCGGATGGACATAAGCAAAATGAATGCCAGAATCCTTTTGGTAGGTCGGATTAACCTGTTCACCTGTGGACGAAGGCAATCGACAAAAAGGGAGGTCTATACTCGGAGATGACTAAAGAAGGTTGAATGCTGCCACAGGTGTTCCCGTGGGCCTTATGCATCACTTGCCTGAGAAAATCATCCCGAGTATAGTCCAACTCAAAGCGGGCTGGCCGCACATCCTCTAGGAGGGAACAAAAGAAAAACAAGGAAGATCCTGAGAAGGATCGCTAGAAGCACTGCTCTCTTGCATGGGGCACAAGCATCACTGATCAATGAGACTAGTTGCGCCAAGAGGCCTATAGCTTGTCTGTGGATTGATCAGTGGAGTTTTGGGAACCTTGAGAAGGAACGGATCGAGAGTACCATTGAGTGTTCACCATCACAGTTAGGTGATGATCGAAGAGACAAGGCTACGCTTGATCACCATTGCTTATCAAGCAAAGATCATCATAACTGTAATGTATCCTCTGCGAAGCACAGCAGAGCTAACACATGGGGCTCCCCTAGCACACACTCTGTGTCAGATGCCGGCTAGGATCCCAAATCTGAAGCCCAACATCGTGATTGAACTGCTCCCACTACACGTATGGGTATACTCCCGCCATATATGGTCGAAGCGGTGGTGCCAGAACAAACTACGGAGGGAACATTTCAGACTCGGTGATATCTCATTGGTGTAGTGATCTCTCAGAGAGAAAAAAAGAGGAAAGAGCATCACAAGAAGGGAACTGTGTCAGTATAAGATCGCTGAAAAGCAAGAAAAGAACACTGAGAAGTGTTTGGTAAAATGAAAATGTCTGAAGAGAGTAAGTGCTAGAGTTGAGATAACTCATCAGAGTTGTGAGGAACTCTGGAGGACTGTGAAGTCCTTTGCTTGCTTAAAATAGCCTTCCAAGCACACCTTCATCGTCGGCATCGAAGCATTCGACAGCTTGATTAACAACGAGGAGTGGAGGTTCTTCGACTAGATTCACTCCTTTGGAGGAGCAAGGAACATCTGCCACTTCTTTGCCCTTTGAGGTTGCTGGACAAGGGCGATCTTCTTCAAGAAGCAGGTCGCGCATCTTGCCCTACCGGAGCATCCTTTGCATAAGCTGGCGGAGTGCTCAGCAGTCTTCTGTTACGTGGCATAACTCTTTGTGGAATTCACAGTAAGGCTCTGAGTTTCTAGACCTTTGGTCGGTTGGCCGATAGGGCTTCTTGTAGTTGGCCCTATCTCTCATGATTTGGCTTACTTCTAGCATGGCTTCGTCGAGATCAGACTCATGCAAGTCATTGTCTTACTGCTGATGAACTGCCGCTGCTTGAGAAGAAGGAGCTAGTGGTAGCAATGAATCTTGAGCACGATCGCGGCTCGGGAAGGAGTATCGATGGCGATGAATCCTTCTCTCCTTCCTTGGGTGAGTTGGGAAATGATTGTGAGGAGATCTTGGAGGATGCTTGTGAGAAGGATCTTTCTCCGATAAGAGCTTGGAGACGAAGCCTGGGTTGCTTTTTTCGCCCCGAATGCATGAGTTGGCTAGAGCAATCAACTCTTGATATGTCCTTAGAGCACGGACATTGGATTCAAATTTGAGAGGCCCTTCACGAAGACCGTGGATAAGAGCCACTCTATACATTTCTTGATCAGAAACTTCAATGTCCAAAATCTCTCTTTGGAATCGATCAACAAACTGAGACCAAGTCTCATCACTGCGCTACCTGATCTCAAAGAGGGCTTCAGGACCACCCTTTCTCTTGGTTGATGTAGAGAATCTGAGAAGAAACTCCCTTCGTAGATCAACAAAGGAAGTGATGGAGTGAGGACGGAGGCCATAGAGCCAGTCTCTCACTTGCCCATCAAAAGTTGTCACAAGGAGCTTGCACTTGGTTGCATCTGAAAGGGTCTTGAGAGCAACTACTGACTCAAAAGCTTGCAGATGCTTTACTGGATCAGTCTCCCCGGTGTATATTGGTAACTGGGGCTCTCTGAAGTTAGCTGGAGTTGGCTCATGACGAACCTTCTCTGTGAATGGTGAAGGTTCTTCTTGATCTCCTACAGTATAAGGAAAGAAGGGAGCATAAGCTGCAGCTGCAAAAGAAGCATGAGTGTAAAAATGAAAAGCTGCTGTAGGAGGAGCAAAGGCAGGAGCTGCAGGGTAAGGATGACTTCCCTGAAAGGTGAGAAATCTAGCAGGACTTCCCTGGGCTGCTTCCCGGAAGAAGTTTTGGCGAGCAGCAAACTCTTCATCTTGAGGTCGCAGAGGAGCTGTAGGACCTTGTGGGTAGGTTACTGTATAAGGAGGAGGATAGACTGGCGGGCAAGCTTGAGGATAAGCTTGCTGATGCTCCGAAGTTGATGCTGGATTGATAGGAGCAGCGGAAGCAACTGGAGCTGTTTCTGGTTGAGAGTCTAGTCGCTGTGTGATTACAGCAAACATTTGGTTGATCGCTTGGAACTGCTGAGCATTCTCGCGGCGCGACTGCTCAAAGGCTTCCCAGAGAGGATCATCTCTAGGACTTGGAGCAAAGTTCTCGGCTGATTGATGATCTGACATGGTTAATTATCGTTGTTCACCGTCTGAACGGATCTGAAGGTCGCGTGTTAACTGTTTATGCGCGGAAACGGCACCGGGGGCACAACTAACATGAAGGGGGTGTTCGGTCTCACAGGCTAGGAGAGGAAGAGGGAGGAAGGAAGCTTCTGAGTGCTCGAGAGTGGAGCAAACAGCTTGTCAAAGAGGGTTGCGAGGATAGAGGAGAGGAGAAGCTTGATCAACAGAGAAGGTTGACCAAGAGAGGAGGAGGTTGATCAGTAGCTGTCGAGCAGACGGTTAATATGACGGTTGAGCTTGCCGGTTGGTTGTCGAGAGGAGCTGAGCTGAGCTAGAGAGAAGGGAGAAGGGGCCGCTAGCAGCGGCAACAACAGACTTCGCCCGCCGCGGCTTAAATGCCACTCTTGCAACGGGCTTTCCTCTAATCAAGAAATCAGATTACAGCTTGCTAGTACACCTTTATATGAAAAAGCACTAAAGGGTACAAAGGGGGAAGCTGGCGGTTTGGGAAGAAGTTGTCAGAGACTAAGAAAAAGAAGCAGCCAGAGACTAAGGAAAAGAGGCTGCCTGCAGCTACGGAGGACTGAAAAACTGAGTCTGCAGAGTCTGCTGGCAAGCTGAAGGCAAGCTGTGGAGGACTGGGAGGACTGGAAAACTGAGTCCGCAGGGTTTGCCTTGCATCTTCTCTGCCTCTGGCCCCCCTGCAAATGAGAGGCATTGGGGGCTATTTATAGGCCCGGGGAAGATCAACTAGAAGCGGGGCCCAGTGACGTCATCATGACGACCTGCGCGGACTCGACAGACTGGAAAAAGTCCTTTGCTTAAATTGTTTCAGCGATCCTTGTTGCTGTAAAGTTTTGTCTTGGAAAGCCCGATTTTGTCTGGCTTTGGTTAATTGTTCCTGGTGTGTCTTAATGATGGCTATGCATGTTTTAGCTTTTGTTATTTAGTGCGTTATAAATTATCTAGGACTGTAAATTGTTCCTAGAGGTTGATCAACCGTGTCTTGAGTTTCGTAATGTCAAGTAGAATCTGTCGAGCCAAATCTCGAGATATTTGTATTGTGGTTTTTTTGGTTTCTTGAATGCGGGAATTAGTAGACGATTCCACCTCCGCGGTGTTTGTTACCTTCATTAGTGCCCTGTGGAAGTCTACCTGGTTTTTGGATGTTTGCGGTGTATGGTGGAGAGTATGAGACTCCCTCGCAGTTAGAAGGATTATATATCCGCTTTGTTTTTGGGTGGTGTGTCCAAGAGTGACCACCTCGCCCGTGTTTTTGGGTGGTGTGTCCAAGTGTGACCACTTCGCCCGTGTTTTTGGGTAGAGTCGACCACAGGTGCCTAATAAAGGTTTTGTATTTTCTTTCTGGTGAAATATTCATGTAGTCACCTTATAGCTTTGTGCGTCTGGTGTACCCTTGTGGAACGTGACAAGTCACATAGGAGTTCTTTTCCTGTTGATGCCCTGTTTTCTTTTGTACTTTACTTCAGTGCTTTTGGTCTTGGGTTGGTACCCCTGTTGACCTTGGTTTATTTTGGCTTAGTACTTTTCCTGCCACCTTTTGTACCTTCTTGCTGAGGTGTTCTGTCTTTGGAATGCCTCAAGTTCAGAGCAGTAACAGTTAGTAGTGCTTGCTTTGGAGTTTTTTGAGCGGCAGTGTTGGCCGTGGTTGTTGCCTCGTCATAGCGAGGTAGTTTGTTGTTTATTTAGTTTTACTAGTTCATACATAGTTTTGTTCGTGGGTTCGTGTTAGTTTGTTTGCGCCCACTGAATTGTTTGTTGTTTGATACTTTCTAGCTACTCATTTCTTTAAATGTGGATGTGGATTACTTGTTCTCTCGGAGGATTTATGTTAGGAATGCATGTTAGGTATTTTCAACTATATAATCTACTACTATTACTTCATGCATTGCATAATTTGAAACTCTAACTTCTTATTTTTAGCAACCGTAAAAGCTATCTTTCCTACTATAATAAATTTAGAGTCTTGCATGGCATGAGTTGTCCTTTAGGGACGTTTTACTCATGTAGGATGTTCGAGTTAATCTAATCAAGTATTTTTCCGTAGCGTATAATATATTTTGATTCGTGGACTAGATGAGCCACTAAGACGAGGGATACGACTAACTTCTGCACTTAACTAATTTTCCTTAAAATAACTTTAAAAGAACCTTTCTTCATGTTTAGTTTGGTGTCTGCCTAAGCGTCCGCAGTTATCCCCTGCTGACGTGGCATCATGACGTGCATTTCCCCTTACTCTGATAAGTTGTTTCTATGCGGTGTAAATGTGGGTTGTGACAGCAGGATAGGCGTCTTTTAGTATAGATTAGCCCGCGTGCTAATGCTAACGCAAGACGGTTGTTCTTGGCATAAGGCTACCCTCAGTCATGTTTTGTGCTCTATGAGGGGGGGGGGGGGGGGGTCTTACATTCGGGGTCGGCCACCTGCTTGAAGGATGGTCGACCACCTCTCTTGCCCTCCTTAGGCACTTTCCCCGCTATTCGATCGTTTTGCAACGATCACGACCGTCCGATGCATGGCTAACCACCTACATAACCACCTCCAATAGTGGGGGGGGGGGGTTTTTAGTGGGGGCCTGCATTTAGTAAAATTAAATATACAATTAATATTACCCAAAACTATACTCATAATTACGAAATTGGTGGTTACGGTGTGCGAATAGCCGCATAACCACTGTAACCACCTCCTGGTGGATACAAAAAGACCCACAGGCCTACTCATTTCTCATTTTTCTCTCCTCTGCTTTCTTCCTCCTTAGGCGAGTGTTCTGTCGGATTCCACCTTCAAGCCACCTTAAAGTCATCTTCAAACCTCCTTCAAGCCACTTTCAAGTCATCTTCAAGCCTCCTTCAAGCCACTTTCGAGCCATCTTCATTCCTCCTTCTACCCATCGATAAGCCACCGCCTCTTCACGAAAAATCCGCCTAAATCCATAAACGAGTGGCGAAAATGAAATTCCTGCTACAGAAAGTTATCGTTCGTCCGCAATCCCCCAGCAAGTAGCCTCACGCGGAGTAGCCTGTTGCTCATCATAGGCCTAAGAAACTCTCTCTCTCTCATCTCCAAATTTTAACGAGCAGCAGCCTGTTGCCCTCAATTTTTCAAACAAGCTGTAACAGAAAGAAAATAGTGGAGTTCGATCGACACAGTTCTGATCGCGTAGTTTTTTACCTAGTTGAAGGGTTTTTCCACGTCAAAATATTGTGTGCATAATCTTTCTTTCTCTCATTGACTATGTGCGTGCTCAACCGCTCTGTGATCTAAGACGAACCAAGTTAATTCGGTCAGAATGGGGAATCGAGTTTGAACGCAACAAGGACATTGACTTTCCAAGGTTTCATTTGGCACATCGTTTGCGGTCGTAAATGTATGCCGATGGAAGTACACTAACTCTAGTAAGGTATGAGGGTTTGAGGACTAGTAGGTTGCTTATACTGCGTTCTAAAGGACAATCCCCAAAAACGCACACCCGACCATAAAGGCATGGTGAATTCCAGCAAGAGTACACAATATCTCTAGAGGTGCACCTAAGACCTGTACAGAGGCGTACGTGAAGGATGGTATGAAAGATACCACCCCTGGTTAAACTGTTTAACTCTAGAGGGGGGTGAATAAAGTATTTTAAAATCTTATTAGATTTTTATTTCAGAGTTAAAATAGTGATACTTATATGTGTAAATAGATAGGTGCAAAAATAAAACTAAGCTAGACAGCAAACAACACACAGTAAAGAATAAGATAGCATCACAGATGACACAAGAATTTTATAGTGGTTCCCCTAAAACTTGGGTACATCCACTCTTTTACCACCCTGATAGGAATCCACTCAGGTTTTTGATCAGGTGCCCTGCCACTAATCAGGTTTTTGCCCCAGTGCCTGTCACCACAAGATCTGCTTCAGGTAGATCAGGAAACCCTTCAGGCTTTTGATCATGTGCTAGAAAACCAAATCAAGTATTTTGATCAGGAGACTTGCAACCAAGTGTTTAACTTTTGAAGGGAGCTAGAACCCTGTGTACAGTGGGGTGAAACAAACAAAAGCTAGATTTTGTCTTCTCTTTTCACAAAACAACTGAGAATACTTGTGGATCCTTGATTGTGTCAAAGCTTCCCCTGAGATGAAGTTCTGTTCAGGAAGATTGAGAGCTTTGCAGGGTGAGTAGGTCTTCTAATAATTTCTCCAGAAAGCTGTAGACAGATTGAAGTTGATTGTCTCTTGGAGGGTTGCTGGAAGATGAACACTTGATGAAGACAGAGCAGAAATCTTTTTCTTGAATGATTTCTTGTGTTCTGTCTCTGCTTATTACCCTTGGTCGACTGAAAATAAAATCTCTTTTATATGTTCAGTCAAATTCACCTTTGAATTTTGAATTCCTTTTGCATTGAATGTTGACTGCCTGGAGAATGTAATGTGGCTGGAGAGAATATTTGCATTAAAGAATTTCCCCAACTGCCCCATTAAAAATAACAAGTAATATTCCTAATGAAGAAAATAATCAATGCTATCACTAACGGATATATTCAGAGAATAAAAGCATTAACTACTCAAGAATTACTATTATAGAATAAGGATAAAATGAAGGAAATTTCCAAGTCTGGAACTGCACAGGAATCGTCGACCAGAGAACAGATTTCGTCGACCTGAGATCCAAGTTCGTCGAGCAGAGAAATCTTGTTCGTCGACCTAGGAATCATGTTCGTCGACTTGAGAATCATGTTCGTCGACCTGAGATCAGCTAACTGCTTTCTGTGAAAAACTTTCCAATTCTGTGGCCCATGTTCGTCGAGCTGATAACATAACTTCTTCGACCTGAGTTCAGAGAAAGTATTCTGGACTAAATGAGTTGAAGTTGAACTTCCAGAATTCATCGACCTGAGCTCAAATATTGTCGAGCTGAACTCAGAGAAATTACTCTGAGTTCGTCGAGCGGAGCACGACTTTCATTGAGCTGAGTTCGACGAACGTCGAACTTACTTTTCGGAACTTGATTTTCTTTTAAGTCCGAGTCTTCTGCCGTCTTCTGTTGGCTGGTCCATACAAGGTTGAGTCTAAGGACTTAGCCTAAACTCTAGGACACAGACATGACCCTGGCTTTACATGATGGGTAAAATATCCTAGTTAGCGAACCTAGCCCAAATCAAACTAGGGATCCAACAGTATGTAAGGTCTAGGCCGGGTAGTGTGCATTCCCGCCTAGGAGTGGAGGTACCCGCTCCACTGCTTACATAGCCATAATGGTAGTACCTGAGAGACTAGCTATCTTCGAAGAGACTGGAAGCATAAGGTCTATGCACACAGAGTCGAGTCATGTGGGTGAGTTGCATTTGTATGAAACATATCATTAGCATAACGTATCATCGCATACATACATATTACGAGTCATTCATATTTGTAGATTCTCGTCATATAAATTAGTATGAGTTCTTATATAAAATGAGTTATATTACCATAAAACTTTACTTATAAGTACGTATGACATTCATATAAGTTAAAGTACGCTTATTTGATGGTAGTGTAGTTAGTTTGTAGGATCAAGCGGATACCCAACTATTTCAAAATCCCGGACTGTTGGAAAGGGTGCTACTTAATTTCTTAAATAAGTAGAAGAGCGCCACGGGTCAAGTAAAGGAACGCCGGACCCAACAATCCCCCCGGCGTCCAGCACAACTAGTCGGCTCAGAGGTGGAGTTACCACATGGACCACATGGCTCAGAGGTGGGGTTACCACATGGCCCACATGACTCAAAGGTGGGGTTACCACATGTCCACGGTTTGCACGGCTCAGATATGGGGTTACCACATGTCCACGGTTGCCAGACCCGCCGGACCCACATAGGTAGAAGGGAAAAATCATGATTTAATAGCGCTCCCCCGGTCTTGAACCTGTGACCTGCTCTGATACCAATTGAAGGATGGTATGTAACATACCACCACTGGTTAGAATGTTTAACTTTAGAGGGGGTGAATAGTGTGTTTTAAAATCCTTTAGATTTTTATTTCAGAGTTAAAGATAGTGATACTTGTAAGTGTAATCAGAGAGTGCAAAAATAAAAAAACTAATCTACACAGCAATCAGCACATAATAAAAAGAGAGAGCATCATAGACGACACAAGAATTTTATAGTGGTTCCCCTTAAACTTGGGTACATCCACTCTCTTACCACCATGGTAGGAATCCACTCAGGTTTTTGATCAGGTGCCCTGCTGCCAATCAAGTTTTTGCTCAGGTGCCTGTCACCATAAGATCTGCTTTAGGAAGATCAGGAAACCCTTAAGGCTTTTGATCAGGTGCCTAAAAACCAAATCAAGTCTTTTTATCAGGAGACTTGCAACCAAGTGTTTAACTTTTGCTGGGAGTTAGAACCTTGTGTACAGTGGGGTAAAATAAATAAAACAAGATGTTGTCTTCCCTTTTCTCAAAGCAACAAAGAAGACTTGTGGATCCTTGATGGTGTCAAAGCTCCCCCTGAGATGAAGATCTGTTTAGGAAGATGGAGAGCTTTACAGGGTGAGTAGGTCTTCTAGAAAAGATCTCCAAAAAGTTGTAGACAGATATAATTTGATTGTCTCTTTTTAGCTTGCTGGAGGAAGAACACTTGATGAAGACAGTCAGAGCTTTTTCTTGAATAATTTCTGGTGCCTGTCTTGTTCTCTGTGTGTTCTGCTATTCCTGTTATCTGTTCTCGACTGAAAGAGAAAAATATCTTTTTATATATCTCTGTATAATTTCTTCTTTGAATTTGAATTGTCTGCATTGAATGCTGACAGCCTGGAGAATTGAAATTCGACTGGAGAGAATATTGCATTAATGGATTTCCCCAACTGTCATATTAAAAACGACAAGTAATATTCCTGAGGAAGACCATAATCAATGATGCCACTAACAGCTAGATTCAGAGAATATAAGCATTAATTATTCAAGAATTACTGCAATAGAATAAGGAAAAAATGAGGGAAAGATCCAAGTCTGGAACCGCACAGCTATCGTCGAGCAAAGAACAGATTTTATCGACCTAAGTCCAAAGTTCGTCGAGCTGAGAAATCTTGTTCGTCGACCTGGGAATCCTTGTTCGTCGTCCTGAGAACTAAGTTCTTCGACCTGAGTTCAGCTAACTGCTTTGTTGAAACTGAAACCTCGGTTTCCTGTGGAGTTCGACCCTTGGGGAAGGGGTGGTCTCGCGCCTACTTCACTCATGCAAGCAAAACAACAAAGAAGACAAGGAAAGACCGACCCAAGTGCTCGGCGGGGAGGTACCACCACACACCTGGAAGATCTCAGAGCGCTTCCCCTCCTTAGCCAGAGGCCGAGCTAAGGTACCCTCAGAAAGCACTTGAAAACTGGAGCAGGAAGGCACAGGAAGCCTGCTTTCTGGGGTTCCCCTTGGGTCCTATTTATAGTTTTTAGAATCTGAACTGCCAATAACCAAAAGAACTGACCTGAAATTAACAGAAAACCCTTGGCTGGGTCTGCCAACAGCCAAACTCCGCTGTTTTGAAGGGCTATAGGCAGACCAGCAGGGGCAAAACAGTAAAAAGTACCTCACACATCCAGGCGAGCTGGGGAGCTTGATCACCTCGGCAGGTCCTGCTCGCCTGCTGTTGCCGAGCTCCGTTGGTAGGGCGCGAGCTGGGACGGTGAGCTCGCCTATACCTTTGTCGCCATCAGTTGTCCTGGGCCAGCTCGGCGAATGCCGAGCTCGGGGTCGACGAAGGATGATCTTTGGTCGACGAATATCGATCTTTGGTCGGCGAATGCCGATCTCTTGTCAACGAATGCCGAGCTCGGGCTCAGCGAAGGCTGATCTGTGATCGACGAATGTCGATCTCTGGTCGGCGAATGCCGATCTCTGGTCGACGAATGCCGAGCTCGGGCTCGGCTTCTCTACTGCCGAGCTCGCCCACCATCTTCTACCCGATCAGTCTAGTTCCTGGCTACCTTGCTCGTCGGACACGGGGTTGTACATAATCCCCTCTCTTTTTGAGCTTGGCAAAGCTCGGAAAGAAATATCCAACCCCAAGTGTGCGGCGAGCGCGGGTTGGCAGGTTGGAGGGAATCTTTGAGTGGGGTCCACCTGCGGCTATATATATGCACCTGCTCACCTGTCTGACTCTTGCCATTCCCTTTTCTCTAACCCTGCCAGGATGCCGCTTCCCAATTAGATTCAAGAGCGCTTAGAGCGAGCTCGCCAGGCTTCTGCAGCTCGCGTAGCCGCCCTGATGGCGGTTCCTGCCAAAGTTCCTCAAACTTATTCTGCCGAGCCCATCTCCAAGAAGCGAAGTCATTCCCTCAGGCGGCCGAGCCCATCTACCACGACCTGAGGGCCACCCTAGAGCACGAGACCGGCTCTTCCACTCGGACAGTTCTTGAGAAGGATAGAGAGATTGTCGTAGTCGGCGACGACCCGAACGGTCAACCTGATGGCGGGGGTGTCACGCCGCGAGAGCCCACACCGCGAGGCAAGGCCGCTCTCGGCGACTCGCGGTTCATGACACCGGAAAACCATCCCTAGGACCCGCCTCTTCTTTTTGGGATCCTGCCAGTGAGCTCGTAGAGGCCGAACTCGTCGGTGCGCGCCCCCTCTCCTCAGCCAACAGACGTGGTCGCGGGGGCGGATCTGGGAACCATCCCCACCCTAGGATTTGAGCTCCTCTCGCCGGGGACTCGTGGCCCAGGTCGCGGGAAGGATCTGAGGTTCATCCCTCCCCGCATCTCCTTTGAGCTGCCGAGCTCGTCAGGTCAATCTTGCTTAGATTCTTGCTCCATGAGTTTTTCCTGCATTCCTCTTCTTGCTGACGCTTGTCCTCACAGCTCTCCCCAGCCAATCTGCTGCCGAGGAAACTTCGCGGGCAGCCCACTACTCTCCCATCCCTTCCCCAATCTCATTGGACTCTTACCTGGGTCCTGAGGTGGATCAAGGCGAGCTGACAAGGAGGGAGGTCAAGCTCCTCAAGAAGCTGGTGTGCGGGCTGCGCGAGGTGCAGGGGGTCAATGAGATGCTACAACGCGACTACGCGCGTCTCGCCGACGAGGTGCGAAGCGGCCAGGCTGGCGAGCGGATGTCCCCCTCCCGGCTCTTGGACGAGATAGATGATGTCCTCTCGGTGGTGCAGAGGAATTCAGGAAGGATCCGCGAGCTGCTCCGCGCGCGGCAGTCTGGGGGGCGGGGGTCGCGAGGCCAGGGTAGGTAAGAGGGAGGCTCCTTTGCCAAGCTGACTGGTACTCGCATCCTGATGCTCCTCCTGCTCGCGTGCCCCGCCCTTTTATTCCTGAATTTGATCTGTAATAAGTAGTTTTTAGAATATTCTTGGTCATGCGTTATTCAAATAATATACTGCAATGTTTGACTTAGCCTCGGTTGGGATGTGCCGGAAGTCGGCGAGCTGGGGTAGCATGCTGGGGTGGCGAGCTGAGCCGATGGGACAGCCTGACCCCAGATTTCCTTTTCTATAGATAGCCCCCCCCCCCCCCCCCTCACCAACCCCGTACTGTGCCTTTATTGCTTTCTTTCCCTCTCTTCCTGCGCTTTTCTCTTTTTCTGCTCGCGCTCTGCTTCTTCCTCTGCGAACATGGGCAAGACCAATCCTAATGCCGATGACCGCTCCAAGTGCGCGCAACACTTTACTGATTATTGCTTCTTTGAGGGGCACACCAGCGAGGAGGAGCTCGCGCAGTTCAAGGCTGAGTATGTGCCTCCGGGTTTCGAGGCGCGCAGGCCGAGGGAGGGAGAGGCTATCAACACTTTCTACGAGGACGAGCTCGCCTTCCCCATCTCGCATTTCGAGGTGGGGTTGCGCCTTCCCCTCTGGCCGGAGATCCGGAAAATCTTGAAATACTACGGCGCTGTACCCGCACAATTGAACTCCAACGCCGTCGCGATGATGGTGGCGTTCGCGAGCTACCTCCGGCGGGAGAGGATTGAGTTCAACCTGACAGTGCTCAGGAAACTGTTCTCCTACAAGGCGATGCTGGATGGGGTCTCCTACTTCGGCGGCTTGCTGATCAAGGTTCGCGAGATCACGAACAAGCACCACACCTGGATGACCAAGATCGCCTTCGTTAAGGGCGATCTCGGCAACATCCCCTACTCGCCCCAGCAGAAGGGCGAGGAGGTCTACCGCCCTCCTGCAGTGTCCGACAATGATGCCGAGCTCCACAAGTTCTTTCTCCACAAGGACTTCGAGGTCGCCTTCCTGTGAAGGGGCCTTAACTTGCTTCCCCCCGTTCTTCCCGGCGAAGGTATCGTTCTCTCCTCTTCTTGTCGAGCTCACCCGATGGCCGAGCTCGCCACATTGCTGCTGAGTTTCCCCTAACTTTTTCAAAGTATTTTCTTGCAGGGGAGCAGATAATTCCTGCGAACCCGCCGTTTGCGGATCCGGGGTCGCACTCGGACCCCTTTGCTCGCGAGAAGGCGGCAGCGGTGGCCTGCCGAGATGAGGCGGCCCTCTCCCAGGCCTCTTCCAGTAAGAGGCGATCTGAGGATGCAGGATCGAACCCGCCACACCGCCAGCGGTTGACAAAGAAGATGCGGAGAGCCCTGCTGGCTCCGCGGGGGCAACAACAACAACAACATAAGCAGCCCAGCCCCAAATACATAAGCTCATCTGAGACTCCTCCCGACGCGTCGCCGGAGAGCCCGCTGAAAGAGATTACCAGCAAGGGCTGGAAAGGTGGCGAGGGCCCCTCTTCCACGGCGGCGATCTCTCCTCCCCCTTCGGCAAAGAGGGCAGCCCGCGAGCGCGCGGAGCCGAAGCAACATCCCCTCTTCAATTTCGGGGGGCGGTGGAAGGACTCGGCGGGCGAGCCCATGCTGTAGTGGGACGAGATGGCCCATCAGGTCTCCATCTACACCCTGCATCCATCCTGGCATGACTGCGAGCCCGCCACGGGGCATACTTATGCCCTCGGCTTCGGCCTCTATGGCCGCGAGGACGCCGAGGCCTACAAGAATATGACCCTTTTGCAGCTCGGCCATGAGGGTCTGCAGGCCCACCTGCGGACCATGGAGCTCCACCACATGCTGACTCGCCGCAGCTTCGCCCTCAGCAATCAACTCCAAAAAGCTGAGCAGGCTCACGACGTCGTAAAGGATAAAGTCACTAATTAGGCAAGACGGCTCGGCATCGCCGAGGGTCTTCTCACCTAGGCCGCCGGCGGGTTGGTAAGCGTCAAGCACCCCTCTTCTCCCTTAGAACATTCTGCGGTGATAATAAACTGGTTTTTCTCTTTACCAGGATGCCAAGGCCGCAGGAGAGCTTCAGGCTCGCAACGCCGAGCAAGGGGAGGAGATTAGCCAGCTGCGCGCCCGCCTTGCCGAGCTGGAGGGGGCGAACACGAAGCTGAAGGAGGAGAATCAGCACCTCCTCCGCGAGGTCCGCCGCCAGGCGGAGATCTTCTTCCCAGCCCACGACATCGACCCTACCCTACCCTACAAGAGCCCGTGGATCTTTGGCAAGGCCGACCTTGCCGAGAGACTGCGTATCAACTCCATCCAAGCTGCCGAGTGCACCATCCAAATGATGAAGGACTCGGGGGTGCTGGTGGAGGGATGCGAGGAGATTTCGGCCCGGGATCTGATGCCGAGCCTGTTCCTGGCGACGCTGCCCAGCGAGAAAGAGGACAGCTTGGACGCAATGTTCGGGAAGGGCTTCCCGGATCAGTCGGGTGAACGGGGGGACTAGTCTGGCGGGGGGGGGGGGGGGGGAGGATTGAATTTGTACATCTCCTTTTTTGGTTTACTCTCCGAGGCGAGCCCCTGTAAACATTTTTGTAAACACTTTTATTTAATGAAATAAAGGTTTTTGATCATACCCGTGCCACATATATATTTCGTGTTATTTGTCGTGCTTTGAATATCAGCAAGTGCTTCCCCAGGCGACCTCACATAGATAGGTACTGCGAGTAGGGTAATCATCATTATGCGCCCGCGAGAGGGTATGTTTTGGGTGCTTGCCGAACTTCAGACGATTCGCGAGCGGGCTGCTCTTCGCCCTTGTCGCGCCACCTCATCTCGCCCGCGAGTCGTCCAGGTTGAACTCAGAAAAATTCTTCCAAGTAAAATAGACGAAGGGGTGTAGTGCCCTGGCCTGGATCACCTTCCTTCAGCGAGGTCCTGAGACATGGCTTGCCACCCCTTTGCCAGTGCCGAGCTGGGTTGGGCGAGTACAAACTCGTCGGTGCAGAATCCTCTTACTGATGTCGAGCCAGGTTAGGCGAGTTTGAGCTCGCCTATACAGAACCTCTTTCCCCTTATTCCTTGGCATTCAAAACTTCTTGATCTTTACCTGGCGATTTCAAGGCCGATATCCTTGAGTGACTTCCATCCCTGCCAGCTAGTTGAGAGCCTAGCAGCGGGATCTGCTCAAGGCCAAGGATGACACCGAGTGACCTCCGGCCCTGCCAGCTAGGTGAGAGCCTGACAGTGGGATCTGATCGGGGTCCACTATCAACACCATCGAGTGACTTCCAGCCCTGCCAGCTAGGTTAGAGACTGACAGTGGGATCTGCTCGAGGCCAATGATGACACCGAGTGACTTCCAGCCCTGCCAGCTAGGTGAGAGCCTGACAGCTGGATCTGCTCGGGGTCCACTATCAATACCATCGAGTGACTTCCAGCCCTGCCAGCTAGGTGAGAGCCTGACAGCGAGATCTGCTTGAGGCCAAGGATGACACCGAGTGACTTCCAGCCCTGCCAACTAGGTGAGAGCCTGACAGCAGGATCTGCTCGGGGTCCAATATCAACACCATCGAGTGACTTCCAGCCCTGCCAGCTAGGTGAGACCCTGATAGCAGGATCTGCTCGAGGCCAAGGATGATACCGAGTGACCTCCAGCCCTGCCAGATAGGTGAGAGCCTGACAACGGGATCTTCTCGGGGTCCACTATCAATACCATCGAGTGAATTCCAGCCCTGTCAGCTAGGTGAGAGCCTGACAGCGAGGTCTGCTCGAGGCCAAGGATGACACCGAGTGACTTCCAGCCCTGCCAGCTAGGTGAGAGCTTGACAGCAGGATCTGCCCGGGGTCCACTTTCAACACCATCGAGTGAGTTCCAGCCCTGCCAGCTAGGTGAGAGCCTGACAGCGGTATCTGCTCGAGGCCGAGGATGACACCGAGTGACTTCCAGCCCTTCTAGCTAGGTGAGAGCCTGACATCGGGATCTGCTCGGGGTCCACTATCAACACCATCGAGTGACTTCCAGCCCTGCCAGCTAGGTGAGAGCCTGACAGCGGAATCTGCTCAAGGCCAAGGATGATACCGAGTGACTTCCAGCCCTGCCAGCTAGGTGAGAGCCTGACAGTGGGATCTGCTCGGGGTCCACTATCAATACCATCGAGTGACTTCCAGCCCTGCCAGCTAGGTTAGAGCCTGACAGCGGGATCTGCTCGAGGCCAAGGATGACACCGAGTGACTTCCAGCCCTGCCAGCTAGGTGTGAGCCTGACAGCGGGATCTGCTCGGGGTCCAAACACATTCCATTTCTTTATGCAAGCTAGCTGTGACAGTACTGAAGTGTTAAAGAACTTTATTATAATCAAAGTATCATTTATATGTTTCAGGGGAAAAAACGTTTTAAGTCGTCACCACTCTTGGCTGGGTCTTCCAACAGCCAAACTCCGCTGTTTTGAAGGGCTATGGGCAGACCAGCGGTGGAAAAATAGTAAAAAGTACCTCACACATCCAGGCGAGCAGGGGAGCTTGATCACCTCGGCAGGTCCTGCTCGCCTGCTGTAGCCGAGCTCCGTTGGTAGGGCGCGAGCTGGGACGGTGAGCTCGCCTATCCCTTGGTCGCCATCAGTTGTCCTGGGCAAGCTCGGCGAATGCCAAGCTCGGGGTCGACGAAGGCTGATCTTTGGTCGACGAATGTCGATCTTTGGTCGGCGAATGCCGATCTCTGGTCAACGAATGCCGAGCTCGGGCTCGGTGAAGGCTGATCTTTGGTCGACGAATGTCAATATTTGGTCGGCGAATGCCGGTCTCTGGTCGACAAATGCCAAGCTCGTGTTAAATTTTCTCAACGTGGTCAGCAAGATAGCCCAAACGCCAAATTAATATCTTCGGAACTACCCAGTTCTCACATTGAACCAGCGGAAAACCGAGGAACAAAGGTTAATCCCAACAAACAATGGAAGCACAAGCAGGTCTTTATTCATTCACTTTTTTACAATCCGAGGCATACAAAGCGAGACATGATTTCGCTAGTATAACAGCTGTAAACAGAAAGCACCAAAAATCAAGCCGGGCAGACAGCACCGGAGTCCGCCGAGACCGCCGAGGTCGCCGAGGTCGCCGAGTCCGCTGAGATCGCCCGAACTTAAGCTGCAATCCGCCGAATAGCCACGGAGTCCACCGAAGCCGCGAGGCCGCGCGGACACACCGTTTTTCGTCTCCTGCTGCAGCTGAACTTAGGAACACCCCCTACCCACCTGAAGCTGGCAGACAGGTTATTGAAGCTGGCAAAGATGAAACAACGCTGACAAGCCGCAGAGCGACCACCTGATGAGTCTACAGAGACCACACACTTCCAAGTACTTGACCGAAGTCAAAGCCAAACTCCTAGCTCCTTGAAGCTAACCGCGCGACCTGCATACAGCAAACGTCAGCACTGAATCAATCCGCGCGGATAGACAAACTCAAACCGCAGCTCCTTGCCCAACCCAACTTACTGTTCACTCAAGTTACTATAGATGTGCCTGGGGGGGTCCTATTTATAGGCGAGGTGAGGAGTGTGGTCACTACCCTAGAGATAGAGACACCGCCCTAGCCCGCGCGATAGCAAAACACCATCCGTCGAGTCCGCAAGGACTTAGCCGGATACCAAGGAAAACCGCCAGGAGCAAGGCAACATTGGCGAACCCTCTCCAGTCCGCCCAAGCTAGTGGGACAAGGCATCAGCCCGCAAAGCTTCCGACCACTGCAGGACAGCAACCCCCTTAAATGGCTGTCCGTACCAACCCGAGGAAGTCCGCAAGACTCAAGCCTCAATCCGCCACAAGTCCACGACCAAAAAGCAGACATCAACAGTCCGCCCGGTCACAGCGGACTTGGCGGATACTTTGGACAACATGATCTTGGCACAGCGTGTGACCAAGGCCAAAACCATCAAAGGCCAATGCGAGCATGGCGGACACAAACTCCCGTCCGCCAAACACCTTAGCACAGACCTCTAGCTATCCGCAAGCACCTCGCACTCCTGCCCCATCGCAGCAGCCATCCCCGGACTCCAAAACCAGTCCGCCAACGACCTCCACGGCAAAGCACCTGTTGTGCCACCAGAGCTCGACAAGGCCTCAGCCAAGCTCTAAGCCCAGTCCGCAATAGCCCACACCGCGAACACACTAGTCCGCAAGCTTCCCGCGGACACGAGCCAAACCGCCAAACTGCACAAGCTTGCACCACGGCCACTGAGCAAAGCACCAGTCCGCAAGCCTCTATCCGCTCAGGCCGCTCCTTGGCAAAGCCAATCAGCAAACGCCCTATCCGCGGAAACCAGATCGCATCGATCGCGGACTCCATGCAACAAACCGCTCAGAAGACAGCCGACTTCCCACTAGACCTTCCACCAGGCCGCACAACACAGTCCGCCCAGTCTGCCTAGTCCGCCAAAGTTGTCCGCCCAGGCCGCCCGGCCTGTCCCGTCAACCACTTCCACTTCACAAAATTCAACACTCCCCCTTAAAGTGGGAAGTGGTGACCAAGCCCAGCAAGCTGCGCAAGCGCTCAAAGGGCCCCTTCGACAGTGGCTTGGTGAAAATGTCAGCAAGATTATCTTCACTCCGAACATGCCCGACCAGCAGAGACCCCTCCAACACCTTCTCCCTGATGAAGTGGTGATCAATCTCTATATGCTTGGTCCTGGCGTGACACACTGGATTGTTTACCAGCTTGAGAGCACTCTCATTGTCACCTCAGAGTAAAGTAGGCCCTTGCACTTCTTCATGAACATCCTCTATAAGTCTCCTCAACCAAACGGCTTCCCGAGCAGCCAAGGCCGAAGCCTTATACTCCGTCTCCGTGGTTGAAACCGATGCTGAGTCCTGCTTCTTGCTACACCACAAGATGCTAACTGAACCGCAAGTGAACACATAACCTAAAGTAGACCTCCGATCATCCGAATCACCGCCATAGTCAGCATCCGTGTACCCGAGCAACGCAAACTCCGAGTCCCTTCTATAGAGAAGTCCCATGTCAGAAGAAGCCTTGACATACTTCAGAATACCCTTCGCCGCCACTAGATGAGATTGCCTTGGTTCAGCCATATACTGACTTACTCGGCCAACAACATAAGCAATGTCTGGCCTTGTAATCGTCAGGTAAATCAAGCTCCCAACAAGAGCCCTGAACACCAAGGGATCATGAAGAACCCTTCCCTCATCTCGTCGAAGCTTCAGCCCAGATTCCAGTGGAGTAGATCACTTCTTCCCTTCGCCCATGCCGAACCGCTTCACAATGCGATCAGCATACCCTTTCTGGCAAATGGGAACCCCGCACTCCTTCCTCTCCACTTCAAGACCGAGAAAGTGATGCAACTCTCCCAAGTCTTTTATCTCGAAGCGTATAGCAAGTTCTGCCCTGAGCCTTGCTACTTCCCCCTCCGAGTTCCCTGTGATGATCATGTCATCCACATACAGCAGGACCAAGACTTGTAGCTCCCCCTTCTTCTTGACGAACAAGCTTGAATCCAAGTTGGAAGCAAGGTATCCACAGAATTGCAAGTACTCTGCAATCTTCCCATACCACGCTCTAGGAGCTTGCTTCAACCCATAGAGAGCCTTCCTGAGTTTACAGACATAGTCCGGATGCTTTTCAGAGACAAAACCAAGCGGCTGATCCATGAAGATATCCTTGTCAATCTCTCCGTAAAGAAAGACATTCTTCACATCGAGTTGCCACAACCTCCATCCCTTGCTAGCAGCCAAGGCGATCACCACTCTTACTGAAGTCATCTTCGCAACTAGACTGAATGTCTCCTCATAGTCTTCTCCATACTGCTGTGAGAATCCTCTAGCGACCAGGCAAGCCTTGAACCGATCAATGCTCCCATCAGCCTTCTTCTTCAACTTGTACATCCACTTGCAAGTAATTGGAGTAATGCCATCAACCTTGGGCACAAGGTCCCAGGTTTCATTCTTCTTCAGAGCATCAATCTCTTCTTTCATGGCGTCTTCCCACTCCTTCACTCCAGTGGTCTCGTTGAAGTTTGCAGGCTCTCGCTCATCCAGAGGACCTGCAAAGAAGTAGGAGACAAAGCTCACTGCATTCCCATCACAGTACCGAGCCAGTGGCTTAACCACCCTCTTCGATCTCCGAAGGGTCGGCTCCTTGCTCACTGCTTCTGTTGCTTCTTCAGGCTCCACTCCTACCTGGGGCAAGCATTGAGCAGTGCTCCCCCTGCTTCCTGATCCAGAAGGCTCAGCCTCGGAGTTAGAAGCAACAGGAGCTGCTGGTGAAACAGCAAGCTCCTCTTCCAAGCCTTCAGCAGCCGCCACCGGTGCTTCATCAACCTTGCTACTTCCGGTTAGCTCAACCGAGCCACCTCCATATGACATCAGCTCGTCAAAGACAACGTCTCTTGACACCACGAACTTCTTCGTCACAGGGTCCATGCATTTCCATCCCTTCTTCTGCTCATCGTAGCCAACAAAAACAAGCTTCCTTGCCTTCGCATCCAGCTTAGTCCGTGAAGCATCCAGGACATGCACGTAGCAAGTTGAACCGAACACCCGAAGGTGTCCAACACTCGGCTTCTCCTTCAGCAACAGCTCAAAAGTAGTCTTCATGTTGATAGGGCTGAGTGGCATCCAGTTGATGACGTAAGCAGCACAAGACATCCCCTCCACCCAAAAGGACCTTGGGATATCTTTCGCATGAAGCCAGCATTTGCAGGTCTCTGTTAGATGACGGATCTTCCGCTCCGCTACCCCATTTTGTTGTGGAGTGTGAGCACAAGTAAGCTCTCATTGGATCCCGTGCTTCCTGCAGAAGTTAGAAAACTCGGAGGAAACAAATTCACCCCCGTTATCAGTTCTAAGCTTCTTAATCCGCAAGCCAAGACGGCCTTCTACCAACTCCTTAAACTCTACAAACAAACGGAAGGCTTCCGACTTCTCCTTTAAGAAGTATACCCAAGTATACCTTGAGTAGTCATCAACCAAGACAAGCATGTATCTGCTTCCACCAAGGCTGGCAGTAACCGTCGGTCCCATCAGGTCGCCATGAATGCACTCCAATGGTTTCTTGCTCCTTGTTTGTGATTTATCAAACGGAAGGCGATGTGCCTTACCGTATTGACAGACCGCGCAAACATGCCCATCACCAAAGGAGGACAACTTCGGAAACCCCTTCACCAGACTTCTACTCGTCATTGCCTTCAGCTTGTCCATGCCAACATGCCCCAGCCTCTCATGCCAGATAGCAGCATTATCATTGGCCCTCATCCTATCAACATAGGAATTGGTGGCAAGAACAAACAAGTTCTTTACCCTCCTCCCTACATGAGCAACATCAGCCTTCACTGCTGATACGTTGCGAAGGAACCTCATGTCTGTTGGCCCAAATAGAACGTGATAATCAACGTCCACCGCATTGGTCACCGAGAAGAGGTTTTTCTTCATGCCCGGCACGTGATACACACTCTTTAACGTGAGTGGCCCCTGATCACTACCCAAAGACACGACCCCCTCTTTCTCTACTACATAAACAGTATTATCAGCAGTGATAATAGCTTCATTACCTGAGTAAGCCTGCATGGAGGTGAACTTCGACTTGTCTTCGGTGAGGTGATGACCACACCTGGAGTCCACGATCCACTCGCCGTTGAAGTCCTCAGCAGACAAGGCCCGGACACAAGTGCCCATCATGAAAGCTCCGCCCCATTCTGCTTCTTCACTTCTTGAGCAAGCTTCCTCCTTTCCTGCAGCATGCCCAGGCTGCAGTTTGACCTTGCAGTCCCGCTTGAAGTGCCCTCGCTGATGACACTGGTAGCACTTCAAGTTCTTCTTCCCGTCCTTAGGAGCATTGCTCCTCTCCGGCGAATATGAAGTTGAAGTCTCCTTCTCACCAACGACCTGCACCTTCTTCTTCTTCTTCCCTTCCCATCCTTTCTTCTTGCCTGAGAAGAGAGCTTTGCTGTCTTCCTGATTCAGGTTCACTCCAGCCATCTGCCTTGCCAAGCTCTCCTGTGATACAAGCAGATTCTCCAGCTCCAGCAAAGATGGCTGAGTAGCCCACCCTTGAACAGATGTAACAAAGGCCACATACTCCTTCCGCAAGCCGCGGATAATGTGCCTTTTCATCTTTGCCTCAGAGATAGGCTCATCAGGATCCAGTGCCGACAGCTCAGCACACAAGCTCTTCATCTTTAAGAAGTACTTCGAGATGGAAAGGTCTCCCTGAGTTGCCCTGGCCAACTCATTCTCCGGGAACTGAAGCCGCGCCACATTCTTCCTATTGAACAACTCATCAATGGTTGTCCAAATATCAGCAGCCGACTCACATCCAACGATGTGATCAAACAGTTCCGGAGACACGACTCTCTTCAGAATGAACTCCGCCTTAGCATTTGTTCTTCTCCAGAGCCTAACCTGCTCAGCAGTACCGAACGCAGCCGTGACTTCCTGCCTGTCGTCACCACCGACGACTTCCCACAGCTCCTCGCCAAGAAGATAACTCTTCATGCACGACTTCCACTTCTTGAAGTTGGTCGGCGTTAAGAGTTCAATGCCCAGACCTCTTGCAAAGCTCCCTTCCATTGCAACACCTGTTGGCAACCTTTCAGAAGCTCCGAGCAACAACACAGGTTGATCACCACTCAATCACTGAGTAACAACACTGGCTGACTTCTGCTCACGCAACTGAACCTGCCTCTGATACCATGTTAAATTTTCTCAACGTGGTCAGCAAGATAGCCCAAATGCCAAATTAATATCTTCGGAACTACCCAGTTCTCACGTTGAACCAGCGGAAAACCGAGGAACAAAGGTTAATCCCAACAAACAATGGAAGCACAAGCAGTTCTTTATTCATTCACTTCTTTACAATCCAAGGCATACATAGCGAGACATGATTTCGCTAGTATAACAACTGTAAACAGAAAGCACCAAAAATCAAGCCGGGCGGACAGCACCGGATTCTGCCAAGACTGCCGAGGTCGCCGAGTTCGCTGAGATTGCCCGAACTTAAGCTGCAATCCGCCGAATAGCCACGGAGTCCGCCGAAGCCGCGAGGCCACGCGGACACACCGTTATTCGTCTCCTGTTGCAGCTGAACTGAGGAACACCCCCTACCCGCCTGAAGCTGGCGGATAGGTTATTGAAGCTGGCAAAGATGAAACAACGCTGACAAGCTGCAGAGCGACCTCCTGCTGAGTCCGTAGAGACCACACACTTCCAAGTACTTGACCGAAGTCAAAGCCAAACTCCTGGCTCCTTGAAGCTAACCGCGCTACCTGCACACAGCAAACGTCAGCACTGAATCAATCCGCGCGGACAGACAAACTCAGACCGCAGCTCCTTGCCCAACTCAACTTAATGTTCACTCAAGTTACTGTAGATGTGCCAGGGGGTCCTATTTATAAGAGAGGTTAGGAGTGTGGTCACCGCCCTAGAGATAGCGACACCGCCCTAGCCCGTGCGATAGCAAAATACCGTCCGTCGAGTCCACAAGGACTTAGCCGGATACCAAGGAAAACCGCCAGGAGCAAGGCAACATTGGCGAACCCTCTCAAGTCCGCCCAAGCTATGCGGACAAGGCATCAGCCCGCAAAGCTTCCGACCACTGCAGGACAGCAACCCCCTTCAATGGCTATCCGCACCAACCCGAGGCAGTCCGCAAGACTCAAGCCTCAATCCGCCATAAGTCCACGACCAAAAAGCAGACAACAACAGTCCGCCCGATCACAGCGGACTTGGCGGATACGGTGGACACCATGATCTTGGCACAACGTGTGCCCGAGGCCAAAACCATCAAAGGCCAATGCGAGCATGGCGGACACAAACTCCCGTCCGCCAAACACCTTAGCACAGACCGCCAGCAGTCCGCAAGCACCTCGCACTCCTGCCCCATCGCAGTAGCCATCCCCGGACTCCAAAACCAGTCCGCCAACGACCTCCACAGCAAAGCACCTGCTGTGCCACCAGAGCTCGACAAGGCCTCAGCCAAGCTCTAAGCCCAGTCCGCAATAGCCCACACCACGAACACACTAGTCCGTAAGCTTCCCGCGGACACGAGCCAAACTGCCAAACAGCACAAGCTTGCACCACGGCCACTGAGCAAAGCACCAGTTCGCAAGCCTCTATCCGCTCAGGCCGCTCCTTGGCAAAGCCAATCAGCAAACGCCCTATCCGCGGAAACCAGACCGCATAGACCGCAGACTCCATTCAACAAACTGCTTAGAAGACAGCCGGCTTCCCACTGGACCTTCCACCAGGCCGTACAACACAGTCCGCCCAGGCCGCCTAGTCCGCCAAAGCTGTCCGCCCAGGCCGCCCGGCCTGTCCCGTCAACCACTTCCACTTCACAAAATTCAATAGCTCGGGCTCGGCTTCTCTACTGCCAAGCTCGCCCACCATCTTCTGCCCGATCTGTCTAGTTCCTGGCGACCTTGCTCGCTGGACACGGGATTGTACATGCTTACTAAGATAAACTTCCCAATTCTGTGCTCCAAGAACGTCGAGCTGATAATGTAACTTCGTCGACTAGAGTTTAGAGAAAGAATTCTGGACTTAAAGTGTTGAAGCTGATCTCCCAGAATTCGTCGACCTGAGCTCAAATATCGTCGAGCTCAACTCAGAGAATTTACTCTGCGTTCGTCGAGCGGAGCACGACTTTCGCCGAGATGAGTTCGACGAACGTTGAACTCACTTTCCTGAACTTGATTTTCTTGTAAGTCTGAGTCTTCTGCAGTCTTCTGTTAGCTGGTCCATGTGTGGTTGTTTCTAAGGACTTAGCCTAAACTCTAGGACACAAACATGACCCTGGCTATACATGTTGGGTCAATAAGCCTAGTTAGTGAACCTAGCCCAAATCAAACTAGGGAACCAACATAGTTTACTTTTTTACTTACAACACTGCACTTTACTTTCCTGCTTATTTACTGTTCTTCATACATATTAAATTTCTTGCATAGCTTTTATATACACTTGTTGCTTCATATATATATACACGCTAATTATGGCCACTATAATCTGCTTTGTTTATATATACTACCCAGCATCGTGAAATCTGCACTGTTCTGGCACCATATTTGTTGTCTGGTCATAGAAATCAGCATCTGAACATCCTCCTGGACTCCTATAGCTTATGTAAATTCTTATACGATGTCTTTACTATTAATTGTTGAATATTTTATGGATAAACATATTATTTGGGATCTAAATTTGTAAAAATTGGCTCAATTTGTATTCTACTTGAAATAGGTTTATTGTTGGCCATGTAATAGAAACACCCATTACTCACATTCAACTAAATCTTGCTCTTATTTTTAATGTAAAACCTCTAGCATGAATGTTTGTGAATGCTACTATTAATTTCAGAAATAATTGTAACTATTCATTGAATAATTGTACACTTACACTAAATCATTAGTGTCCTTAAGACACAATGACACATTTAATACATTCATCTTGCATCAATTTGATTCAGAGATTAATGCTGGTCAATGAACGTGAGGTTTATTGCATTAGCATGTGTATAAAATACTAATATTTAGAGATTAATGCTTTCTTTTGTTCTACAAATATTGGGATAATGGAAAGATTCGATTGGCTTATAGGCTTGTCCACATAAACACACTGGATGATGAAATTGAATCATTCCCACCAAAAGCACGTGTTTATTGAGTCATTCTCTTTTCTTTGGACTGGCATTTTGCACATTTATGATGGCTTAATATTTTATGATTCCAATAAAATTATCTCAGTTTAATATTTTTCCTGGAGGAAAATAATTGAAGAATGCCTCCATTATTGGCAGAATGGTATCATTGTATCTTGATTCCATGGAGGAAAAGATAAGAGCTAAGCTTTTGGTAGATTCTATTTTCAAGCTAATAAATTGGAGTCTGTTTTGTTAAACAGATATTTATTGCATATAAATTTCTTAGTAAACACAACATTGCAGGCTTCGACCTCTTCCCTCCCTTCCACCACCCATTTCGATGTTATTCCATCGTATGAGAGAGCATCTTGTTACCACAAGATCTTTTCCATCGTTGCTTTTAATTTACAGATTGGTGTAATTAGTTGAATAAACATTGTATTTTAAATTATCTCAAATTCATCGCTATTACTTGATGTATTAATTATTAACATTGTTGGTTCAAGCTTATGCATGCAGAACTATTATTTTCATATCATTGCCAATTCCCTTTCACTTCTATAACTTGCTTCTAGCATTCACAACTCCTTTATTACTCATTGTGATAAACTGAATTGATAACGATATGTACATTTGTTCTATATACAGTGGTTTATCTAGAGCAACTTAGTGTTCAAGCCCGACAGGTACATCAACTTTCATTCAAGGCAATTTGTTCACTTAAGGCTCCGTTTGGTAGGGCGTTGACAGTGGAAACCCAGCAAACTCCGCCTCCATTTAGGACCGAAGAGGGAGAGCGGTGCTTTTTCAACGTTCCGCAGAGAGAGGGCGGGAGCAACCGCTTCCACCCAGCGCGTTTGTTTGTTTGTTTTTCTGCAGAGAGAGGACTATGAATCAATCTCGCAAACATGATGACAATCTAATACTAGTTGTTGGTTTTTTGCTATTTTTGTTATAATATAGCTTTGAGGTGTGAGAGGATGGGAGAAAATGCCCCCATTTTGACGAATTTTGGCTGCAATAAACCCAAAAATCTTGAAGGGACAATGAATCCAAGTTCTTTCCTTGCATCAAGAAATAACCCTTTCAACATTGACGTGAATCTTTCTTCCAGTAAAATTAAAACTCTTTTGAGTTTTTGTTGTAAATTACATTAATTTCTCTTGTTACTTGTTTGTAATGGATTAATGAGGTTTAAATTTAGTAATGAACTCCAGGGATATTTTAATGACAAATCGATGTTCTTCCAAGATTTTGATTATACCTTTTCATGCTGAATTTTTGTGTGAACGATGTAATTGGTCCATATTGTTGACTGAAATCACCAGATGTTTATGCAAAATTTTGTTATTTTAATACTATTTGGTTTTTTTTTGAAAATTAGTCAGAAATATTGAATCATTTAAAAAAAATTAATTACGGTGTTTGGATGTAAAAACGTGGCAAAAAGGGTGCAGTACATTTAATATGTTGCATTGCACATCTATGGTAGCTTTTCTAATTAAACGCCGCAATAGGTGACCCACATATTGAGGTGATTTCAATCTTTATGTCACCATAGATTCAAGAGGCTACCGCCACTTGTTTTTGAAAAATGCCGCGAATGACTACAACGACGACGGTATCTGCGACAATTTTGCGGTGCGGCGTTTTATTAAATGTCACAAAATAATATACGATGTTTAAAAAAAGCCGCAGAAACTACTAAAAAACATGGTCGTATGCGTTAAATGTTGTAGTGTGATCCCTGTTTCTCCCATTTCCTTCTCCTCCCCCTCTTTTTCTCTCTTCTCTCCCCCTCCCCCCCCCCCCCCCCCCCCCCCCCCCCCGCCGTGATGAGGGTTTCCACTCTGTCCAGGTGAGATATTCTTCCATTGATTTGGCGGCTGCTTCCCAATGCTCATGCCATAGATTTCTTGTGCATCGTCTTTCATGGATGGTTGTGTAGTGATCTCTCCCCTTTCGGATGTGTCACCTCCTCTGCATGGCTGACTTTTCTTGTAGGTGATGAACCCTATCTTTCTTCTTGTAGTTTTGTTTTTCGCCGCCCTCTGGGATCTTTCTTCTTGAATGATTTTCTTCATTGGTGGGTGCCGTTGTTGAGTTTTTTGTGCGTCTGCCTTTTGGGGCTCTCTTGAACACTAGGTTGGCATTGGTTCGTACCTCAGATAGCCATTTCTAGATGAGTGTTTGAGTTGGGACTGGGGGGAACGATTGATATGCAAGGTCTGGTGGCAGATATGAGAAAGACTCTTTGCCTTACCAGTGCAGAAGATGAGATGGTGAAACTAGAGGATGACAACCTCTTGTCAATTGGATTCAGTAGATCTCATGCTTTCCAGCCAAGTGATTACAAAGAGGCTAATCAATTTTAACGCACTTTGGCATAATCTTAACAGTTCTTTCAATACAATCTGATCGGTGTCATTCAAGAAATTGACAATGGGTCCTTTTATGTGCATTTTCTTGCATGGACTTGGTTTACGATGTGTTTTGGAGGGGAGTTGATGAGTGTTTTTATATACTACTAAATAGTTCTGACTCTTATTAGAGCGTAACCCGATAAGGCATGTGCACATATCGTTTGGAGTATAGAATCAAGTGTCGTATTTCATGGGTCTGTTAATTACTTGTACTCACATGGAAGAACTATTATTTTATCTAACAAAAGAATTGGTTAATTTGACACAGAGAAAATGTGATTAAAATATTGAGAGGAGAATGATGAGATTAAAGCTAGCACTTGATCTAAAATCCCTTTGAATAAAATGAACTTTACTGAATAATTAAATTGCAAACTCTCAAAATAAAGAACTTCAACCGTTGAGGTTCCCAATTTATGAAAGCACCTATCTCGAGAATACGCTTTTAACTAACTTTATATGTAACGATTAAGACCCCCCGACTAGTCGAAACACCTAAGCTTGTTTTACGCTGTGAACCCTATTATTGTGTTTAATCCCAATCTGAAAGATTTATGACGACCACTCTCGAGATTCGCACGTAACTTCTCTTACCCTCAAGCGATCTTCTTGTATTTAAAACCTCTAAATAAACTAGAATACGGATCTTAAATCAAAAGCATAATCGCATTCTATTGGAACCGCTGTTTCATATTCCCTATGTTTGAGAATATCAAATCCCAGCTGTATTTGATCACGTCTTGTGTTGATAGAGTGTGTAGATTGACAGGTTCAAGCAAAGAAAAGAAGTCTCCTTTGGATGCTAACGCCGAGTGATAATAGTTACCGTCGGGCGGTAGCCATGAATTAATTGGACAGAGCGCTCGGGAAACTAACGCGTTAGTAGCCTGTGGAATTAGCCGTGCTAGCCTCTCGACGAATGCTGAGAAGGATTTCACGAGTAACCGACCCACCGCCAGGCAACATTAGTTATCGCGCCGTGTTAGCCTCTCGACGAATGCCGAGAAGGATTTCTAGAGTAACCGACCTATCTCCAGGCGATAGTGGTTTCTGCACCGCTCTAGCCTCTCGACGAATGCCGAGAAGGATTTCTCGAGTAACCGACCTACCACCGGGCGACAGTAGTTACCTCGCCGTGCTAGCCATTTCACGAGAAGGATTCGTCGAGTTACTCACCTACCGCGTGTAACGCCCATCCAATTTACACTGGTTTTTACTTAATAACTTATGGATTTCATATAAATTGTAGAGTTTGGAGTTTTGCCTGAGCACCTGCAGTTATCCCCTACACGGCATGGCATCACAGTGCGTATTTTCTATTATGCTGATAGACCTGACATGTTGAGAAAATGCGGGTTGTGACACCGCGTGGCGCTACATTCTGCCGCGGGCGAGCTCTTTGAAAAGGAAAAAATATTCGCTTTGAAAAATTATTCCATATTTAGATGACAGCTGGCACAACAAGCGCGTGAAGCTATCACCGGGCGCTAGTCTTACTGTCGGCGGTTGCCTATTTTCATGAAAACGTATAAAAGGCTGTGAAAGTTTATTTCAAGGATAGCTAAATCACTTAGAGGGGGGGGGGGGTGAATAGTTTTCTTAATCATTTGTGACTTATCTTTTATTTTCTTTTAGTTGGATGCTTTATTAGTTGATTATATTCTTCTTTTAAGACATGCAACCGGCAATAAAACCAAAACAGAAAAGCACACACAAGATTTATAGTGGTTCCCCAAACTAGGGTACATCCACTTTACCTCCCACCTATCCAACTATCTTGTTGGAATATGCACTTATCCAAAACCACTGCTCTAAATAGCTTACACCTCAGATCCCTCAGGATCTCTCAGTCTCCTCCAAGACTTACAGCTCAGCCACAAGGGCCTACAACTTAGTGATCAGCTAATCACCTACCTCAGGCCAAAGACCCTACACTCAGGCTGGGAGGACAACCATACCTCAGATCCACTAGGAACCCTACCTTAGACCCAAAGGTCCTACACTCAGAGAGTATTCCTCTCCTATAGCTCAATGATCAATTGACCACCTACCTCATGTAACACCCCCTATCCGTCGCATAGCATATAGCAGTAGGTCCGGCCGGGGCCCGACGCCATATACCACAGACAGACCGGGTGGTTACGTATGGAAACCATCCAACCAATCTCAACGTCCTACACAGAGCATTCTAGCGGAAGCAGTTAATATAAGTTGTAAACAAGAACCCAGCATAAGAGCACGAATGTCCACTAATACAACATTTAGGAATGTATACAAAAATACCCAAACATTGACCTTAAGGCCTTACAAAAAGTTTCACTTGACCGTTACATGATTTACCGACCTCGGCACGCAGGCCGGCCATACATGAATAACAATAGAAAACATTTCACTTGGGCCTTCGAGGGCCAGCTTCGCAAAAAGGGCTTTAGCCCGCTATTGACCGCTCGGTCCAGCTGCACCTGCAAGCAAACAAACCACCGCACGGTGGCAAACAAAGCAACGGTCAGCAATGCTGACCAAATTATAACGATCCCGCCCCCAACTCGGGGCGGCGATGCTCCTTCCCTGCATTTCATTAGCATAAGCGAGCATTATAAATATAGCCATTTCATCACAGGCGGAGGCTCAACGGCCACACACCCCGTGCACTCAGGGCACATTCTTGGTGAACGCAGTCTAAGTCTGCCGACTCACCGCCATCCTCTCTTGGACGGCCAAACAATGAGCAGTTTGTCTTCCTGGCATGGGTCACGGTAATTAAAACCATAGACCGCCGAAGACCCTCATCTATGCCAACGGCCCTAATCCGAACGACATAGAGTGGGTACGGTTCCATCTAACCCGTGCTCACAACGCAACGGTAATTTAAATCATATGCGCCCGCAACGGTAATTTAAACCATATGCGCAGGTCAAACTTCTACCGAGTCCCATTTTCATCACAAGTCACATAACCCGGTTATGTTCAAGTTGGCTTCCAAGCCACCAAGTTGGCAAAACCTCGTGTCCGCCTAGTTTTCCGGGTGCACCTTTGGGTTAGTCCCCAAGGCTCCCTGCTGCAATCTACCGCGTAGAAAACCCGAAAACACCAAATAGCACGGAGTCTTCTCCGGCCTTATGCAATGCAACATCACCGATCCGGACTAACATGTCCGGGTAGGCTTCAACCAAAATGCCTATGTCCGTTCTCGCATACGGGCGCTAAACAACGGGGACTTTACATATCTACCCGAAGGAACGCCTCCAACTCTTCGCAAACTCGCGAGAGAGGGCTTCCTATGCTAAGAAAGAGAGCTATCATGCTCACAAGTGAGGATCGTTACCCTTGCGTTCCTCTTTGGCGCCATCGAAATGTAATCGGATAGAAATCACCGCGCTTGCGTTGCCTCCGTGGATCCGGAGTCGGCTTGCGATTCGGAGCTCCGAAGCTCCTCCAATGGCGGATCTAGCGCTTCTTCCTCCAATAGCTTTCCTCTTTCTCCAAGGGTTTGGAGAGATGATCAAGTGAAGGAAAAATGGATTTTTCTTAAGTCAAACCCGTGTATATCCTCCCAGGAACCATCCCCAGCCGTCGGATCTCAACCTAAGAAAACGAGCGGCTTTGATTCGGGGCTGAAATGCCCAATCTGGGCCGAACACGGCCTGGCACACGCCCGTGTCCAGGGCCATGTGCCGCATTCGCCGTCAAAATCGAATCTTCTGAACATGCACACGGGTATCGAACACGCCCGTGTTCGAGTTGACACACCCGTGTTCCAGATGACACGGCCGTGTAGCCGGCCGTGTACCCCATGATTTTTCCCCCGTTTCCAACCCGAGCACTGCACGGGTTCTAGGACACGCCCGTGTCCTTGCCCGTGTCACATTGACACGCCTGGGCCCCCAGGCCGTGTACACGGGACATTTCGTCGAGGGGAGAACGACGACTGGATGACACGGCCTTGGACACGCCCGTGTCCTAGGCCGTGTGCCTTGTCTCGACGATCGTCGAGTGAATCTCGACGATTTCACCTTGACGATCGTCGACACGGGTCGACACGCCCTGCGACACGCCCGTGTCGCAGGCCGTGTGCCCATTCTCGACGAATCGTCGAGAATAACTCGACGATTTCACGGCTAAGTGTCGACACGGGTCGACACGCCCTGCGACACGCCCGTGTCGCAGGCCGTGTGCCCTTTCTCGACGAATCGTCGAGTATAACTCGATGACTTCGCGACTAAGTGTCGGCACACACTTGACACGCCCTGGGACACGCCCGTGTCCCAGGCCGTGTGCCGTCAGCCAGAAACCAAAACTGGCCCAAAACGTCCCCCTTTGCTCCTTTGAGTTTCGGGGCGTTACAACTCTCCCCCTATTAAAAGAATTTCGCCCACGAAATTACATAAAGGAACGATATACAAAAACAACATTTGTACCTGAGCGGAACAACTCCGGATACTCGTCAAGCATAGTCTGCTCTCGCTCCCAGGAGAGCTCCTCACGACCGCAATTGTCCCATCGGACCTTGACCATCCTGATCTCTTTATTGCGTAGCCGCTTGACCTCCGAGTCCTCAATCCGCACGGGCTTTACCTTTGTCGTTAGCCCACTATCCACCGGCACTTGATCGACCGCGATCACTTGCGTAGGCTCTTGCACCGTCTTCCGAAGCACCGAAATGTGGAATACATCGTGTAAACCACTTAGCTCCACAGAAAGCTTCAACCTATAGGCCGCTTCTCCAACTCGCTCCAGAACCTCAAACGGTCCAAGGTACCTCGGGCTTAGCTTTTTCAATCGTCGCACCCGCGAGACCCCCTTGAACGGCTTGATCTTTAGGTACACATAATCACCCACAGCGAACTCCACGTTCCTGTGCTTGGCATTATAGTACTTTGCTTGCCGGTCCTGAGCGATGAGTAACCTCTCCCGAATGGTTCTCACCAAAGAAGTAGCATCATCCACTTCCGATCGCTTATACAACTTCGACTCGCCCGTTTCTAACCAAGACAACGGCGTGCGACATCTTCTACCATATAGGGCCTCGAAAGGTGCCATCTGAATACTTGCTTGGTAGCTGTTGTTGTATGCGAACTCCACCAAATAAAGGTGGTCCTCCCATTGCTTTCCAAAGTCCAAAACACACATGCGAAGCATGTCTTCCATGGTTCTATTGACCCTCTCGGTCTGTCCATCCGTTTGCGGATGGAAGGCTGTGCTAAACTTCAGCTTTGTTCCCAACATTTGCTGCACCAGCCTCCAATCATTGGACGTGAACCGCCCATCTCGGTCACTCACGATGCTATGGGGCACACCATGAAGCCGCACTATGTTATCCACATAAAGCTTTGCCAGCTTCTCCACCGGATCATCCTTCCTATGCGGAATAAAATGCGACACCTTTGTTAATCGATCAACCACCACCCAAATGGCGTCGTTCCCCTTCTGCGACCTTGGCAAACCATGCACAAAGTCCATAGAGATGTCGTCGAATTTCCACTCCGGAATAGGCAAGGACTTAAGAAATCCTCCCGGCTTTTGGCACTCCGCCTTTACCAAGGCGCAAGTTTGGCACTTCGCTACATATAGCGCCACATCCTTTTTCAAGCCCGGCCACCAAAACAGTTTCTTTATATCGCGGTACATCTTCGTGCTCCCCGGGTGAATCGAGTACTTGGTATGGTGTGCCTCGTACAACAACTCCACCCGTAAATTGCCCACACTTGGGACGCACAAACGACCGTCTTTCCACAGCAATCCGTCCTCCACAACGAATTGTGAATTTGACCCATCTAGAGCCTCTATCATGAACTGCTTCATATGAGCATCCATATCCAAAGCCTGCCGAATCCGATCAGCCAGGTCATATTGGACTTCAGTCCAATTCAGCACTGCTTCAGCACTAGATTGTCTATCCACACAAACAATCTCCAACGCCTCCAGCTCCTGCACCAACCGCTCATCATGCACTGATAGCCAATTCGCTTGAGCTGGGGCTCGGCGACTCAACGCGTCCGCAACCGCATTCCCTTTGCCAGGCACGTAGTGGATCTTGAAAGTATAGTCCCCCAGGAACTCCATCCACCTACGCTGCCGCATATTCAGATCCTTCTGATCAATCAGGTACTTCAGGCTCTTGTGATCGGTGTAGATATCAATCTTCACACCGTACAGATAGTGTCTCCACAGCTTCAAGGCAAAAATCACGGCCGCCAACTCCAAGTCGTGGACCGGATAATTCCTCTCGTGCACTTTTAGCTGTCTCGAGCCATAAGCTATCACACTGCCGTGCTGCAATAGCACGCAACCCAAACCGCTGCCTGAAGCGTCGCTATATATCTCATAGCCTTCGGTCCCCACCGGCGAACTCAGCACAGGCGCCGTGGTCAACCGACACTTCAATTCCTCAAAAGCTCGCGCGCACTCCAGCGTCCAAACGAACTTATGCTCCTTCCTCGTCAAAGTAGTGAGAGGTAGCGCTATCCGCGAGAAGTTCTCTACGAAGCGCCTATAATAGCCGGCAAGCCCCAAAAAGCTCCGGACTTCTGCTACCGTAGCAAGCTCAGGCCACTCCCGTATCGTAACAATCTTCGCCGGATCCACAGCAATACCCTCTCCACTCACTATATGCCCGAGGAACGCTACTGAGGATAGCCAAAACTCGCACTTCGAGAACTTGGCATACAACTGGTTTCTCCTTAGCGTCTCCAGCACCAAATGAAGATGCTTGAAGTGATCTTCCTCACTTTGCGAGTACACCAAAATATCGTCGATGAAGACGATCACGAAATGGTCCAAGTACTCCCTGAACGTTCTGTTCATCAAATCCATGAATACCGACGGCGCATTAGTCAGCCCAAACGGCATGACCGTAAACTCATAATGCCCGTATCTCGTACTAAACGCTGTCTTCGGGATATCACTCTCCCTTATCCGCAGCTGATAGTACCCAGACTTGAGATCTAACTTCGAGTACACCATCGACCCGACTAACTGATCAAAGAGATCATCAATCCTAGGGATCGGGTACTTATTCTTCTCAGTCAGCTTGTTTAGCTCCCGATAATCAATACACAATCTCAAGCTTCCGTCCTTCTTCTTAACAAAGAGGACCGGTGCGCTCCAAGGCGAAGAACTCGGGCGCACATACCCTTGTTCCAACAACTCTTGCAGTTGAACTTTCAGCTCCGCCATTTCCTTAGGCGCTAGCCGATACGGAGATCGTGACACAGGCTTTGCACCTGGCACTAGCTCGATCGTAAAATCTATCTCCCGTTGAGGCGGGGCTCCAGGAAGATCTGCGGGGAACACATCAGGGTATTCCGATACCACTGAAATACAATCCAACGCGGGCTTCGGCTTTGCAACCTCCACTAGTGTAAAGAACAGTTCTGCTCCAGCACGAACCGCCTTCACCACCTGAAGAGCAGACATCAACGTCTTGCTCGACCCCTTTAAGCCCGTAAAAGTCGTCTCACGACTCGCTCCCAGCTTGACTTCCTTGCTACCGCAATCTATATGGGCCTGCTGCTCCGAGAGCCAGTCCATGCCAAATATGACGTCGAACTCCACTAACGGAAGTAAAGACGCCCGCAGGTCGAACTCCTGCTCTCCAATACGAGTCTTAACCTCGCAGATCCTAACCGCTCGCATCGAACACCCATTGGGCAATAACACATCCAACTTGTCCTTCGCCATCGAAGAAGGGACTCCGATGCGTGATATAAATTCTTCGGACAAGAAGGAGTGTGAAGCTCTCGTATCGAAGAGGGCTCGTGCGGGATTTTCACAAATCATTACAAATCCTAAACAAGCAGTGGTAAGGTAACATATACATAACAAGCATATAAAGGAATTGACTTGCTATAAATTAAACCGTACCTGTCACCACGTCAGCTTGTTTAATGGCCTCCTGTTGGCCAAGATTGTAAACCCTTGGTTGGGCCGGAGCATAGTGAGATGCGGTCGACTCCACCGCCTTTCCCTTCTCTTCGTAGGTAGCTCCTGGCCTCCTTTCGGACTTAGGACGTCCGCTCCAACAATCACGGGCGAAATGCCCCGTCTTGCCACAAGTGAAGCACGCGCCCGGGGTCCGACTCGTAGTCGCCCCAGAAGCACCAGAAGGAGCTGGACCCGAAGTCCTATGCTTCTTAAAGAATCTTTGATAGCCAGACTTTGAAGTAGTCGGCACTTTGAACCCAGATTTCTTCTCGCCCAAGCCTTTCTTCGCTTGTACACTCTTCATGTCCTTCTCCAAGGACCGGGCAGTATTGACCAAGGTTAAGAAACCCTGCGTCATTGGCCCCGACAGTAACAATCTCAGTTCATCCCTCAAGCCTTCATAAAAACGATTAGTCTTGCGCTCCTCATCCATGATGATGGAGCTAGCATAACGACTCAACCGCGTAAACTCGTGGAGATATTCATCCACGTTCCTCTCACCCTGCACCAACTTCAGGAATTCATTCTCCATTGAAATCCTCTGAGTAGAAGGGAGGTATCTTGCTAAGAACAATTCCGAGAACTCTTCCATCGGAACGTCTATCAGTTGTCTACCTCGCAGATGATGCAGCTCCAAACCTTCCCACCACATCCTTGCTTCACCGTCCAGCAGGAACGTAGCAATGGTGGTCATCTGCCACTCCTCCGTCTCCGTCGCTGTCATGACTCTCTTCACCCTAGAGAGCCAGTCTTCAGCTTGAGATGGGGTTCCCAACCCCGAGAATAACGGAGGGTTAAAGCTCATTACATGCTTCAACTACCTCTCAGTCGCCCTCCTTGGCACTATTGGTTCTACAACCACTTGCTCCATCCTCCTCGGCTCAGCCTCTTGAAGAGGTACTTGCTCCATCACAGGAGCGGGCTGCTGCGCTTGCCTCCCAGGCTGCGCATTGATCACGGCCAACACCGCTTCAGCCACCAATCTTATATTTTCAGCCGACAAAGGTGTTGCGGGAGCAACTTCCGGTGCACTACTTGCCTCAGAAACTCGGCGTTCTGACGGCCCAACACCACTTCGGGTCACCTATAGTGGTACAAAACACCGTTAAGCGACCAAATAAATTGCAAACAGCAATTATAGGAACACGCAGGTTCCTTAAACACGAGTATTTTCATTCCTAAGTGGACATTCATGGGTTCTTTTTACGGTTATCACGATGACGCACACAACGTGCTCACCACCCCTTAAAAAGAATTCGCCCACGAATTCAATTCAAGTCCAACCAAAACCAGTAGTCTGATACCAAATTGTAACACCCCCTATCCGTCGCATAGCATATAGCAGTAGGTCCGGCCGGGGCCCGACGCCATATACCACAGACAGACCGGGTGGTTACGTATGGAAACCATCCAACCAATCTCAACGTCCTACACAGAGCATTCTAGCGGAAGCAGTTAATATAAGTTGTAAACAAGAACCCAGCATAAGAGCACGAATGTCCACTAATACAACATTTAGGAATGTATACAAAAATACCCAAACATTGACCTTAAGGTCTTACAAAAAGTTTCACTTGACCGTTACATGATTTACCGACCTCAGCACGCAGGCCGGCCATACATGAATAACAATAGAAAACATTTCACTTGGGCCTTCGAGGGCCAGCTTCGCAAAAAGGGCTTTAGCCCGCTATTGACCGCTCGGTCCAGCTGCACCTGCAAGCAAACAAACCACCGCACGGTGGCAAACAAAGCAACGGTCAGCAATGCTGACCAAATTATAACGATCCCGCCCCCAACTCGGGGCGGCGATGCTCCTTCCCTGCATTTCATTAGCATAAGCGAGCATTATAAATATAGCCATTTCATCACAGGCGGAGGCTCAACGACCACACACCCCGTGCACTCAGGGCACATTCTTGGTGAACGCAGTCTAAGTCTGCCGACTCACCGCCATCCTCTCTTGGACGGCCAAACAATGAGCAGTTTGTCTTCCTGGCATGGGTCACGGTAATTAAAACCATAGACCGCCGAAGACCCTCATCTATGCCAACGGCCCTAATCCGAACGACATAGAGTGGGTACGGTTCCATCTAACCCGTGCTCACAACGCAACAGTAATTTAAACCATATGCGCCCGCAACGGTAATTTAAACCATATGCGCAGGTCAAACTTCTACCGAGTCCCATTTTCATCACAAGTCACATAACCCGGTTATGTTCAAGTTGGCTTCCAAACCACCAAGTTGGCAAGACCTCGTGTCCGCCCAGTTTTCCGGGTGCACCTTTGGGTTAGTCCCCAAGGCTCCCTGCTGCAATCTACCGCGTAGAAAACCCGAAAACACCAAATAGCACGGAGTCTTCTCCGGCCTTATGCAATGCAACATCACCGATCCGGACTAACATGTCCGGGTAGGCTTCAACCAAAATGCCTATGTCCGTTCTCGCGTACGGACGCTAAACAACGGGGACTTTACATATCTACCCGAAGGAACGCCTCCAACTCTTCGCAAACTCGCGAGAGAGGGCTTCCTATGCTAAGAAAGAGAGCTATCATGCTCACAAGTGAGGATCGTTACCCTTGCGTTCCTCTTTGGCGCCATCGAAATGTAATCGGATAGAAATCACCGCGCTTGCGTTGCCTCCGTGGATCCGGAGTCGGCTTGCGATTCGGAGCTCCGAAGCTCCTCCAATGGCGGATCTAGCGCTTCTTCCTCCAATAGCTTTCCTCTTTCTCCAAGGGTTTGGAGAGATGATCAAGTGAAGGAAAAATGGATTTTTCTTAAGTCAAACCCGTGTATATCCTCCCAGGAACCATCCCCAGCCGTCGGATCTCAACCTAAGAAAACGAGCGGCTTTGATTCGGGGCTGAAATGCCCAATCTGGGCCGAACACGGCCTGGCACACGCCCGTGTCCAGGGCCGTGTGCCGCATTCGCCGTCAAAATCGAATCTTCTGAACACGCACACGGGTATCGAACACGCCCGTGTTCGAGTTGACACGCCCGTGTTCCAGATGACACGGCCGTGTAGCCGGCCGTGTACCCCATGATTTTTCCCCCGTTTCCAACCCGAGCACTGCACGGGTTCTAGGACACGCCCGTGTCCTTGCCCGTGTCACATTGACACGCCTGGGCCCCCAGGCCGTGTACACGGGACATTTCGTCGAGGGGAGAACGACGACTGGATGACACGGCCTTGGACACGCCCGTGTCCTAGGCCGTGTGCCTTGTCTCGACGATCGTCGAGTGAATCTCGACGATTTCACCTTGACGATCGTCGACACGGGTCGACACTCCCTGCGACACGCCCGTGTCGCAGGCCGTGTGCCCATTCTCGACGAATCGTCGAGAATAACTCGACGATTTCACGGCTAAGTGTCGACACGGGTCGACACGCCCTGCGACACGCCCGTGTCGCAGGCCGTGTGCCCTTTCTCGACGAATCGTCGAGTATAACTCGACGACTTCGCGACTAAGTGTCGGCACACACTTGACACGCCCTGGGACACGCCCGTGTCCCAGGCCGTGTGTCGTCAGCCAGAAACCAAAACTGGCCCAAAACGTCCCCCTTTGCTCCTTTGAGTTTCGGGGCGTTACACCTCAGACTTGAAACCAAGTCCTACAGCTCAGATTCTCAACAGAATCCTACCTCAGAGCAAACTTGCTCTTACAACTCAGATCCAAAAGGATCCTACAAGATGAAAGTAAGTTGGTGAGGTTTTTGATTGGACACAAGAGAAATTTATCTATGCCAATCTATCTTGACTGAGATAGACTCAGCCTAACTTTGACTCCAGGAATATATTTCCCGAGTCTACCTTTACTTGAACTGAGATACACTCAGTCCTAACTTCTTGTTCACAACACCCAAAATTTTTCCTACTAGATATGTGAATTGACTACAACAAAACTTGTTGCTATCTGAGCTGAAGAAATCTCACCTCAACTTCTTCACAGCAACAAGGATACAAATCTTTCTTTGGCTTATGTTGGAAGTTACAAGCAGAAAACAGTTCTGCTTCTTCTTTCTTCCCTAGGCTGAGGAGATTCGGCCCTAACTTATTCTTCACATCCTCCAGTAAATGGTCTTCAGTGTTATACTGCTGGAACTGTAAATAATATGCTGGTGCAGATGGAAAATGACACCAGCTAACTTTCTTTCTCCTTTTCAGAGATCTGATCTGTTCTTGTTATAGTCGATGATGAAGAAAAACAACTAACTTATTGAGCCTTTAGACCTCCAGTCTTTTTGCTCTTTGATCTTTTCTTCACAACAATAATGGTGATGAAGAAGAACTACCATGACTGCTACCTTTTTCATAAAAGGCTTCTCTTTTTATTGAATGCAACTAAACTGCTCTTTTAGTAGTGTGCCCCACACCATTGATGGCCAGCTGTTGACTTGCTTTAATGTTAACTGTCGTACAATAGCTCTACGGTGCCTTTTGTCTTGTACTGTAGCTTTGCCGCTAACAATTTGAATAAGGTTGACTTGCTGATGTCAGCACCTGTGGACTTAGTCAAAAATCAAGCATCAGTAGAATAGGCGTTGAGTGAATGAGCTTCACTCAACGTCAAAGTACTTAGACAAAATTCTATCTATCTAGGCGTTGACAGCATTGAATGAGTAAGCCTCACTCAATGCTTTTTGCCTTAACTATTTCTGCAACCTTTTCTGCATGCCTGACATTGAGAGTGTTGAGTGAGCACACCTCACTCAATGGCTTGTGCCTTAGCCATGCTTTCTGTAATTTATGCATTGAGAGCGTTGAGTGAGCATGCCTCACTCAATGCTTTCCGACTTAACCAATTTTCTGCTTCTTCAGCATCTTAAGCGTTGAGAGCGTTGAGTGACCACGCCTCACTCAACGCTTTTTTACTTTAGCCATTTCTGTGTCATGGTGTTGAGAGCATTGAGTGAGCATGTCTCAGTCAATGCTTTCTACCTTAGCCAAATTTTTCTGCTCGTTGGTATTGAGTGAGTAAGCATCACTCAATGCATTTGGACTTAGCCAAACATCAACACAACTTTTCTATGGCTTTTGACTTATAGGTCAATATTCAACGAATCTTCAGTATGATGTTGAGTGAGTGATACTCACTCAACGCCTATGGACCTAACCATTTTTCTGCCCATTTCCTCGTAGGCATTTACTGCATTAGCCTGTCTCATAACCTTTTGTTGTATAGCGTTGAGTGAGTTAACTTCACTCAACGCCTGTGGACTTGGCCACTTTCTCAGCTTGCCACTCCTTTGTCTTTGACTGTATAGGCTCCACTCAGCGCTATAAGTCATCTGGCGTTAAGTGAGTAACCTTCACCCAATGCCTGTGGACTTGGACACATTTCTGTCTATACACATCTTAGGTTAGAGTTTACCTGACTTAGACACTTAGGCTATCTGTCCCATCAATGTTGCTAGGAAATCCTGCAATCATTAAAATTGAGCATAAGTTAGATCACCACATGTGTATACATTGTTTTCTAGGCCTTCTTCAAATCCAAGGATCAATGGACTCAACAATCTCCCATATTTGAAGAAGTTAAAACCTAGGCCAATGTATACACTAATATACTTATTCTACATATAAAAAATTACTATCACAACATAAATCAGAAAATCATAATCATAGCAAATGGTATTTCATTTAACATATAAGGAATTATAATATTTGTGCATGAAACAGAATGTCATATCCCTTAGCCCTATAAGCAGAACTTGAAACTTTTCAAGTTTCAGGTTCCCTTATCACAATCCCACTGCCATTGGATTTCTTTACAAGTTTGTCTTCTAGTCCAATTATCTTCTTCCCTTTCTTATCTGCTTTATTAACTGCCTTTACTTTAGTTGCTTTTTTTCTTTTCAGCTTCAGCTTTGTCTTTGTCTTTGAAAATAACTGAAGGGCTTGGGGAAGTATTTGGAGGGTTTAACAGCATCAGGAGCTAGAAGGTTGGCATTTCTGTTCTTCCAAAAAATTCTTCTTTCTGTGTCCCTCTTCTCCATCTTGTCCCATTCCATTTTGTTGTACCATTTTCCTCTGTCTGATCTCTTATTTTTGACCTGATCCCAAGCAAGCAGAATGATAGATCTGGACTCCGGGCTCCATTGTTCGAAATCAGGCCTTTTCTCCATTTCTTCTCTATATTTCCTCTTCCTCATCCTGATTTCTTCTTCAGTTTCAGCAGTTATAGTCATTTCTTTTGTCTATAGTTCCAGTTCTACAGTGAGGCTGAAGGAAGGAATTGCATCAACAGTGGACTGCCCTCCCCACTAATCACCAGCACTATTATATTCTTCTATGTACTGATAATCTTGCTGAGCAGGTTCTTTGTTCAAAGCCTGTAGCACTTGAGCAGTATCATTGGGATGTTATCATATTGCACTGGCTCTATTCCTAGTGAGCCTCTCACCACATTGGTTGCCCAGACCATGTTTTCTGTGTTTGTCCTTATAGCTTCACTCTTCCCTTTTTGACTTCTTTAATTATTTGAATAGACTGTGAGGAATTTCCCTTGCTTCTTTCTGTTTCTTTGTAGTTCACTCCAGCAGTGACATGATTTTTGACTTCTAACATGTGATCATCAAGCAGCTTAGTATAGACATCCACTTTGGCAAAGATAGCTGTATTTTGTTCATTTCTTAGAACTTTATCATTTTCATGAATGGTCACCGAGTTCTTAGCATGAATCTGTTTATTCTCTATGATAATGGCTATATTCTGTCTTGACACATCCAACTTCTCTATGGTATAGTATACAGCTGGAGCAGCCCTTGTAAAGAACTTGACAGTTTCTCCTTTCAGCAAGTTTACTTCAAATATTATAGATTTGATCTCTATTGTCAAATCATTCCTGATATATTTGAGGGCTTCATCCACATAATTTTCTAATGCTCTCCTTTGTTAATCCAGCAACCCTTTTAGCTGGGCTAGGAATGTTGGTGGCATTTGGTCTAGTTGAGAAGAGGTGTCTTCATCTAGAGTGTTGAAACTGAGAATTCGGTCTCTGTTGGAGTTCACCCTTGGGGAAGGGTTGATCGCGCTCCTACTTCTCTCCTGCAAGCCAAAAAACACAAAGAAATGGAAACTGACCCAAGGGCTCGGCGCGGAGGTCCCACCACACACCCGGAAGATCTTAGAGCTTTTCCCCTCCTTAGCCAATGGTTGAGCTAAGGCTACCTCAGAAAGCGCAAGAAGATCTGAATACTGATAAGCGTGCCTTCTGAGGTGCCCCTTGGGTCTTATTTATAGATTTCTGAAAACGACGTGTCAATAGCCAATCTCCGCTATTTTGAACAGCTATGTGCAGCCCAACTGGGCCTGTTAACAGCGTAACTCCGCCATTCTATTAGGCTATTCGCACCCCTGATAAGGGTAAAATGGTAAAGAAAAGCACCTCATAGGAAACTAGGCGAGGGGAGCATCATCACTCAACGAAAAAGCCAGAAGGGCGCCGAGAGCATTGAGTGGAGCAACGTCACTCAATGCCAAAGCCAGAATGACGTCGAGAGCGTCAAGTGGGGCGACGTCACTCAATTCCAAAGCCAGAAGGGCGCCGAGAGCATTGAGTGGAGCAACGTCACTCAACACCAAAGCCAGAAGGGCGCTGAGAGCGTTGAGTGGGGCAACGCCACTCAACGCCAAAGCCAGAAGGGCGCCAAGAGCGTTGAGTGGAGCAACGTCAGTCAATGCCAAAGCCAGAAGTCTGCCGAGAGCATTGAGTGGAGCAACGTCACTCAACACCCAAGCCAAGGGGTAAAGTCTGGATGAAGTTTCATAAAATAGCTGGGCGAGTAGCCCCCTGACACCTTCATTCGCCTAAAGCGGTCTGGAATTATTACTACAGAAGGAATTCTAGAAGACTTGAGCTTGTCGATCTTTGGAACGAGGTCAACTCGAAGAACCTAGAGCTACGTTCGATGAATGTTGAGCCCCACTCGATGAACGGCGAGCTCCGCCCGAGCTCGGTCCGGCGAAAACTCGATCCGGATCGTTGAACCTCGGGCGGACGCGGGCTGGTTGGCCGGCCGCGCTGCTCGCTCGCCTAGCTTCAGCAAGAGCGAGCTGGCTATTTTGAACCCACCCGCATGCTGTTATGGCACAGACAGGTCGCCTTGGTCTGCTCGTCTTGCCTGGTGGACCCACTCGGCAAACACAGGGTTGTACATAGAGCTTCCTATATTGGCTTGTTCCCTATTCTTTGTGCAGAGTCACTCTTGGATAGGCCATACTCTGTATGTGCTGAGGAGTGTGTTTTCTCATGACTAGATTCCTCTTTCTCGGATTCAGAGGAGACTAGATCATGCACTTCATGAGCAGGGAGTTTAGATGGAATCTCCCCCTCAACCTCTGCCATGCCTTCATTTGCATGTAGGTCAGCAACAATAGCAGTAGTATCATCTATAGGCTGAATTTCTAATCAGGGGATCTGAAATTGCTCACCCACAACTAATGTATCTTGCATTATTTCTTCTGCAAGTTGCTCCCCCTCAGTCATTGCAGTCTTGATCTCAGTAAATGCAATTTTCATGACTTTTTCTAGAAGATGCTCACCTTCAAACATTGCAACCTCCCTATCAGAAGCTAGATTGATCTCCCCCTCACTCTGATGATTATATTAATCTAGAGACTCTTGGGGTGGTGAAAAGGCAACAACAACATCCATTGGGATCTTTGAGGACTCGTCCTCAATCTCTGCAAAGAGCTTGTTGACAATCTTTGCTGCTATAACCTCAGCCATTTCAGGTTGAGGATTAAGTGACGGTTGTTCAGATGAGGCAGATGCATAAGTGCCCATCTCCTTCCTAGGCTCATCAACCGATCCTATTGATGAACTGTAAATATGCGTATTTTTATGCACATTAATTTAGTCATTTTCATTAATTTTCGTCGTTTTTACTTATTTTTGTTCAATAAAATGTTCCTATTCTTGTAAATTTTCTCCTAACTTGTTTTATTTTATTTTGCAGAAAAATTCCAAAATCTGCCAAAATTTGGGAAGTACACGCCCGTGACACATGGGTCACGCCCGTGACCGAGCCGTGACTGTGCATTTCCCGTGAAATCGGAAAATTTCTGAAGAAAAAGCTCGACACGCCTGGCGACACGCCCGTGTCACCCGACACGGGGCGTGACCCAAGCCCGTGTCCTCTCCTCTCGACGAATTCCGCTCGACGATTGTCGAGTGTCGACCCCAACTGTCACGCCCATAGTCACGCCCGTGACATGGGGCGTGACCTTTCCAGCTGGCCCGACAAGATGCTGCCGAGGACATTTGACGCAACCCGCGCCCGGTTCTACCTCCCCGTCACGCCCAGAGTCACGCCCGTGACATGGGGCGTGACTGCTGCGAACTCAGCCCGAAGTCAACTTTGCTGTCCAATCGCCGGCCGCCTTCATGAATAGTACTGTCACGCCCCCCCTACACGCCCGTGACCGAGGGCGTGTACTTAGAAATTTTTTTCTATAAATAGCCTAGTTCTGTAAGGTCCAAGGGTTCAGATTTTTGGGCCAAGTTAGTGTCTTTTTGTGGGCTTAATCCGTGGATACTAGTGCTATGTAAGGAGATTTCTCCCTTCTTATTTCATGTTTTGTTTTGCTTTATCTTTTAGCTTTGTAATAGTTTGAAAATTTTAATAAAAATGTTAGATTTTCTCTCTCTATTTAGCATGAAAAATTCATTTGGATGGCTCACCTCTTTCCCTTTTTATCCTTGGTTTCATCCTTGTTCTTCATTTAGTTCTTCATTTATGAAAGGTGTGTGTGTGTGTATGAGTGTAATGTATTTACTTTCCATGTCCTTTTTCCCTTAACTTCTTCATGCTTAGGATTTTGATTTCATCCTTATGATTTTAGAAAAGAGATTTTAAAAAGTGAATTTGTTCTTTTTTACTTAGTTTTCTTTTAGGATTGTAAAAGCTCTTTTGTTCTTTTCATCTTCTTTTTCACTTTTTTATCACTTTCATAACATCATAAGAATGAAAATGTTGGTATTTTAATTTTCCAAAAACTTTAATTTTTAATTTGCTTTGAAAAAACTTTTGTCTTCTAAAAATTGAAATTTCCTCTTTTTATTTGTTTTTGGCAAAACCTAAGCATGAAAAAGTTAAAGTTTTAATTTTTAGGTAACTTTGATTTTTCTTTGTTATTTGTGTGTGTGAGTGTATGAGCCTAAATTTCCTTTTGTTCTTCTTAATCTTCATGAAGTGTGTGTGAGTGTAGGTGTCTTAACTTTTATGCTTTGATTTAAATTGTGTAGAGTGTGTGAGTGTAGGTGTTAACTTTTAATGCTTTCTTTTTAATTGCTTTCTTTTAACGCTTTATTCAAATTATGTAGAGTGTGTGAGTGTAGGTGTATAATTTTATTGCTTTCTTGAATTTCATATGGAGTGTGTGTGTTCGTGTGCATTTATTTCCGCCTACTCGTTAAGAGTTAAATGACGCATCGTTTTCATTTTCAGTTCTACTCGTTTGAGTAGGACTTGCAATTTTTCTTTCTTTATTTTTCCGCCTACTCACTTGAGTTAAATGGCCGGACTTTTTAGCCCTGTAATCGCATTTATTTTCTCCTACTCATTTGAGTAGCACTCGCTTTCATTTCAGTCCTACTCGTTTGAGTAGGACTTGCAATTTTCAGCCTTTATTTACCGCCCCCACTCGTTTGAGTGGGACTCGCAAATTTGAATTATGCAAATTTTCTTTCATGTGTAACTTAGTTCTTTTTTTATTTATAATTTGGAGTGTGCGTGAGTTCTCGTTTAGTTAACTTTTTAGCTTTCTAAATGTTGTTATTTTTCTTTTGTCCCTTTCTTATAAACGTTTAGCATTTAATTTCAAACTCGCGCCTCACTAAATTATAAGCCGTCCCCATACCGATGTGTGGCTAATCGCTATTAGCCACGACATCGAAGAGCATTGGGACATTTGAAATGATTTATAATAATTAAAGCTCTTTATTTTCATTTTAATTTAAGCACTTAGGGTTTACCCCGGGTTTACGACGCGTAGGACCACATAATCGATGTGTGGGCCCTATTTCCGTAGTCCATATGCTAGCTAGCCGAGAGGCCGTGCATATGGACCGATCACCCCTGGGTAAATAGAGTTGTGTGCATACCCTCGAGAGAGGACTAGCGTAATTCTACCGGATTGGGTTCCCCACCCAATAGCGGGGTTCTTAGCGTAAAGCGGGCGTTAAGAGGAATCCTTCGTCGGACTAACGTTCGGTCGAATAGTCTTAACGTTCAGGTGAGCAATATTCCTAGAGATAAGTGCGCTCACATTTGTGGAACCTCCACGGCCAAGTTGCCTTATTATTAATTTGAAAACTAAGTCTTTTTATTATTAAAAATTGTTTTAGTCTTAATCCGATTCGATGCCGAGCGTTAACCCTTCATCGAATATTTTCTAAATCATTTTTTCGCTCCTTTGCTTTTCCGTCTTTTATTAAGTAAAAAAAAAATCCATCTTTCTTTCAGTAAAATAATAGTCCTCCCGGAGGAGTAAGAATAGTCAACGCGACCCCGAGAACAATACGACCTCGGTATTCCCCCGAATATCGAGTACTACTTGCGATAGGTGCACTTGCCTACCCGAGCAAGCCCGCGGCGATCGACTCACCGAACCAACCACAGTAAGAGTCTGTTCGCGGGCCCATCAAGTTTTTGGCGCCGTTGCCGGGGAGTCTCTTTTCGAGTTGCTATTTCGAATTCCGGAGTCTATTAATTTTACTTATTTTCTATAAAACAAAAAAAACTAAAAACTTTATTTTAAAAACAACAAAAAAAAAGTTTATTTTTGTTTTATTTTTGTTTGGGTGTATGACCCGAGTACAACCCTCAGAGTCTGAAGATTTAGACTTCGACCCTGAGATCGAACGCTCTCTTGCGCGTATCCGATCTCATCGCCGAAATCCTTCTTTAGATCCCGAGGAATCTATCGGAGAACCCACTGTTGTAGTTATGGCCGCCCCTAACCTTCCCCCGGCGGCCGAGCGTACTATGTCTTATTACGCCCGGCCTAACCTGGATGATTCTGGGTCGAGTATTGTTCGCTCTGCGGTGGCCAATAATAATTTTGAAATAAAGTCAAGTGTCATTCAAATGGTCCAAAACGCCGTGCAGTTCGATGGACTGCCGGATGAGGACCCGAATGTCCACTTGTCCAATTTCTTGGAGATATACGACACCTTCAAGATCAATGGCGTCACTGATGACGCCATTCGTTTGCGCTTATTTCCTTTTTCCCTTAAGTCCAAAGCCAAGGCGTGGTTGAATGCCCTCCCGCGAGGTTGTATCACCACGTGGGCTGAGTTGACGGAACGGTTCCTAACGAAGTACTTTCCGCCCGCCAAAACTGCAAAGTTGCGGGCGGACATTTCTTCGTTTGTGCAGAACGATCCTGAGTCTCTATACGAGACTTGGGAACGATTTAAGGAATTCCTCCGCCGTTGCCCGCACCACGCGCTGCCAACGTGGTTGCAAGTTCAAATTTTTTATAATGGGCTGAATTTTCAGACGCGTCAAATGATTGACGCGGCTGCCGGGGGTACGCTTAACAACAAAACCCCCGAGGCCGCCCAGGCTTTATTCGTAGAGATGGCTATGAACGCCTATCAATGGAACGTCCCACGGGGACGGCCAAAGCCGGCGGCTGGTCTTTTTGAAGTGGATGCCACTGCTCTCTTGACCCTTCAAGTTGAAAGGTTAACAAAGCAGGTGGCGGAGATGTCTGCTGCCTCCTCCACTCCGCCTTGTTTTATTCCCCCTAACGTCTGCGTAGCTGAAGAGTTCGTGGACTTCATGGGAAATTCGGGTCGTCCTCCCTTCAACCCCAACAACAACCCTTATAGTAATCACTATAATCCGGGTTGGAGGAATCACCCCAACTTCTCGTGGAGCAACCCGAATAATGCTCAGCGTCCCCCTATTTCTTATGCGCCCGGATTTCTTCCTCCCCCTCCTCTTCCGAAACCCTCCCCGATGGAGGAAAATTTCTCGAAGTATATTGCGTCCAACGAGTCAAATATCTGGAACATCACCGGATCGCTAAAAACACTCGAACAACAGGTTGGACAGCTAGCGAGGATGATGTCCGAGCGCGCGCTCGGGGCACTGCCGGGAAACACGGAGCCCAATCCGCGGGAGAACGCCAATGCTATAACCCTCCGTAGCGGAAAGGAGGTGGTCGATCCAAAACGGACCGACCCTCAGGTACATATTTCACCTCCGACCCCTCTTCCCCTTTCTTCGCTTACGCCGCCTTTACCTATTATAAAAGAAAAAATTATTTTTAACAAGGCTCTTCCGTATCCGCATAAGTTAGAAAACGAGCGTAAGGACGCGCAATATGAAAAATTTATTTTATTATTAAAACAAATTCACATTAATGTTCCTTTTTGCGAGGCTATCTCGCAAATGCCCAAATATGCGAAATTTTTAAAAGAACTACTTTCTAATAAACGCAAATTAGAGGATATTTCGCATGTATCTCTCAACGTTGTCTGCTCGGCGGCCCTTACTAATAAATTGCCCGCAAAACAAAACGACCCGGGACGGTTTTCCATCGCGTGCCTTTTTGGCGATATATTAGTAAAGTACGCCTTAGCTGATTTAGGGGCTAGCATTAATCTGATGTCGTTCTCGCTCTTTTCGCGTTTAGCTTTGGGTACTCCTAGTCCTACGAATATGCGCATCCAATTAGCGGATCGCTCGGTTAAGTTCCCTATCGGGGTAGTGGAGGACGTCCTTGTCCGAGTCGACAAGTTTACCTTCCCGGTAGACTTCGTCATCTTAGATATCGAGGAGGACGCCGAGGTACCAATAATACTCGGTCGCCCTTTTCTCGCCACCTCCCGCGCACTAATAGATGTTAGTAATGGTAGTCTTCTCCTCCGAGTAGGCGATGACCAAGTTACTTTCTCTATTAATCCCTCGATGGACAATTTGTCATCGAGCGACGATTTCTGCTATTCTTTAGATACCTTTTTCGGAAATCGTTCTTCTCCCATTTTCGAGTCCGTATTTTTAAATGACGATATTTATGCGCTCGAAAATTTTAACTGCGATGAGGATACGTCTATAGACTTGCCTTTCGAACCAATTGGTAAGAAAGACATAGGAATTAAAACCTCCCTAGAAGAACTGCCCATCCTAGACCTCAAACCCTTACCCGCCTCGCTCAAGTACGCTTTTTTGGGGAAAGGTGATACGCTCCCCGTTATCATTTCTTCGGACTTGAGTGATTCGGAGACTTCCGATTTATTGGAAGTTTTATTTAAACATCGCCACGCAATTGCGTGGCAAATCTCTGACCTAAAGGGGATTAGCCCCTCCTTTTGCACCCATAAGATTTTCCTAAACGATAATTGCCGCAAAACGATTCAGCCGCAGCGTCGTCTTAACCCAAACATGAAAGACGTCGTTAAAGCCGAAATCATTAAGTTATTAGATGCGGGGATTATCTACCCTATTTCGGACAGTGCATGGGTTAGTCCCGTGCATGTCGTGCCCAAGAAGGGCGGTCTTACCGTAGTGGCGAATGAGCATAACGAGCTTGTCCCAACTCGTACTGTTACGGGTTGGCGAGTGTGCATCGACTATAGGAAACTTAATGACGCCACCCGCAAGGACCATTTCCCTCTGCCATTTCTAAACCAGATTTTAGAGCGTTTATCCGGTCATCCCTATTATTGTTTTCTTGATGGTTTATCGAGGTTTTTCCAAATCCCCATTTCCCCCGATGATCAAGAGAAAACAACTTTTACTTGCCCGTTTGGCACCTTCGCCTATCGAAGAATGCCATTTGGACTCTGCAACGCGCCAGCTACATTCCAAAGATGTATGCTAGCGATCTTTGGCGAGCTAGTAGAAGACATTATGGAAGTCTTTATGGATGACTTCTCTGTTTTCGGACGCTCTTTTCCCGATTGCCTTCACAATTTAGATCGTGTCCTTCAACGGTGCGAGGACACAAGCCTTGTTTTAAATTGGGAAAAATGCAACTTTATGGTTCGAGGAGGTTTGGTCCTCGGCCATATGATTTCGTCTAAGGGGATAGAGGTGGATAAGGCCAAGATAGAAATTATAGAAAAACTTCCGCATCCAACCAACGTAAAATCTATTAGGAGTTTCTTAGGCCATGCGGGCTTTTATCGACGCTTTATTCAAGATTTTTCAAAAATAACAAAGCCGCTAACTCACCTCTTGGAAAAGGAATCACGCTTCATCTTTAGTAGCGAATGCGAGTCCGCCTTTAATTTGATAAAACAAAAACTTATCTCTTCACCAATATTAGTGGCCCCTAATTGGTCCCTTCTGTTCGAAATAATGTGCGACGCTAGTGATATTGCCTTAGGTGCCGTTCTTGGCCAACGCGTAGAAAAACATTTTCATCCTATTTATTACGCTAGCAAGACGCTCACTTCCGCACAAGTAAATTACACGACAACGGAAAAGGAACTCTTAGCCGTCGTTTTCGCTTTCGATAAGTTTCGCTCGTATATAACGCTATCTAAAGTTATCGTTTTTACCGATCACTCCGCGCTTAAGTATTTATTAGCTAAAAATGATGCGAAGCCCCGCCTTCTTCGATGGATTCTCCTCCTACAAGAGTTTGATTTGGAGATCCGAGATAAGCGGGGAGCGGAAAATCTAGCGGCAGACCACCTCTCCCGTTTAGAAAATCCGGGTGCGGAAGCGCTCATCGAATCTGAAATAAATGACAGATTCCCCGAGGAACGCCTTCTTGCAATTAATAAATCTTCGTCATCTTCGCCTTGGTTCGCAGATTTTGCAAATTTTTTAGTAGTGCGGGTCCTTCCAAAAGAATTTTCCGGTCACCAAAAGAAGAAATTCTTTTCTGACTTGAAAAATTTCTTCTGGGAGGACCCATTTCTTTTTCGTATCTGCGCGGACCAAGCGGTCCGAAGATGCGTTGCGGGTGTGGAGTGCTTACAAATTCTTAAGCACTGCCACGAGGGTCCAGCCGGTGGGTATTATCAAGCCAACCGGACCGCTCGGAAGGCGCTAGAGGCGGGCTACTTTTGGCCCACTCTCTTCAAAGACGCGCATAATTTTGTGCGCGCATGCGATAGCTGTCAGCGGTCGGGTAACATCTCTCGTCGTGACGAGATGCCCCAAAACATGTTTTTAGAGTGCGAAGTCTTCGATTTGTGGGGCATAGATTTTGTTGGCCCCCTACCTCCGTCTTTCAAAAATATGTATATTTTAGTGGCGGTCGACTACGTATCGAGGTGGGCGGAAGCGCAAGCTCTCCCCACCAACGATGCGCGAGTCGTCGTTACATTTCTTAAAAAATTATTTTCTCGCTTCGGCACGCCTCGCGCAATTGTTAGTGATAGGGGAACGCATTTCTGTAACGCTCTTATGGCTAAGACGTTAGCTAAATACGGAGTCACGCACAAGTTTGCCACCCCCTACCACCCGCAAACAAGTGGCCAAGTCGAGGTAGTAAATCGAGAGATTAAGCGAATTTTAGAAAAAAACCGTTTCGCTAAATAGGAAAGATTGGTCCGTTAAACTCGACGATGAGTTGTGGGCGTATCGGACGGCATACAAAACCGCTATTGGATGTACGTCGTTCCGGTTAGTCTACGGCAAAGCGTGCCATTTACCCGTAGAATTAGAACATCGCGCACTTTGGGCTTTAAAACTCTTAAACCTCGACTCCAACTTAGCCGCTCAGAATAGAAAACTGCAACTAAACGAGCTCGATGAATGGCGTGCGACCGCTTACGAGAGCAATAAATTCTATAAGGAGCGCTCTAAGTTATATCACGATCGACATTTAAAGTCCCCAAAAATATTTTCTCCGGGCGATCTTGTCCTTCTTTATAATTCACGCCTTAAGCTTTTTCCGGGTAAACTAAAATCTAGATGGTCCGGTCCCTTCTTAGTTGAAGAAGTCTTTCCATATGGGACGGTACTCGTCTCCCACCAGGAAAGAGGTTCGTTTAAAGTAAACGGTCATCGGCTTAAGTTATACATCGCGGGCGACCCAGTGATCGAGCATTACGAAACCATAACCCTCCTAGATTTATAAATCCGCCAAAATAAGTCAAGCTACACGACTATAAACAAAGCGCTCCTGGGAGACACCCCTCGCTTATCTTTTTCGCCCTTTCCTCATTACCTTTGCTGCTTTTTCTAATAAACGCAGGGTTTCTGATCGGCCTCCCCCTCCGCATTTCAGGGAAGCTTCTACCCCCTTCCCTTTCTTTTCTTTGTACATATTATTTTTCCATTCTATTCCGCATACTTACGATACAACATTGGGGACAATGTTGGACTTAAGTATGGGGGTATTTTCGTGCTTTACTTTCTGCACTTCAATTTTTCTGCATTTCAAAAAAGAAAAATACAAAAAAAAAATACATATAACAACAAAACAAAAACAAAAAAAATTAAAAAAACATCTTAAAATGAAACAAAAAATTTTTAAATGAAAAAACAAAAAAAAATTAAATGAAAAAAACAAAAATCCAAAAAATTTGTTTCTTGTTTTGTTCTCTTTCTCTTTTCCAAAAACTCAAAAAAACAAAACAAAAAATTATTTTGTTTAGTTTCACTTTGTATATCTTTTTTGTTTTTTCTCTCTCCCCCTTCCTCATTTTTGTACAAACCTTTTTCTTTTTCTCCCTTATTTTTGTACATATTATGAAAATTCTCTTAAAAAATACAAAAAAAAAGATAATAGTTCAAAAAATTTTTCAAAAAAACAATTTGAGAAAAACAAAAATACAAAAAAAAGGATAATAAATGAAAAACAAACAAAAAAAATGATAACAAAAACTATAAAAATCAAAAAAAAAATGTGTTTTGAAATAAATAAATTAAATATTCCATACTTAACTTTTCTGCTATCCAAAAATTCTGTTCTGAGTTTATTTATATGTGAATACTATTAATTCTCTGTTTGCTACCCGTTTGTTAATTATTGATTGAAACATTTAAATAGCCGGGGTTAAGTTTTAAAGAATTCTTTATGCTTTGTTAAAACTAGCGGACTCGTTTTAGGCACTACTTCTAATTTTTCATTAATAGGAGCACGTATATTATGTTAGGAAATAACGACTATAGAATTCAATTATACTTACTTTTAGCTTTCTGAAAAAAATTGGAATGTACAAATTATTAAGGTTGCTCTCAAAAATTTTTAGGATTACAATCTAGTTTTCCTTTCTCCCCTTACTTTTCATGACCTACTTGGCATGAAAAATTTTATCCTTAAAAGATCTTATGTCAATGGGAACAAGATTTCGTTCCGTAAACATAGGCACCCAATAATTTTAAAAGATTATATAGGAAGTAAGAGGATAAAATTCATTACTCCTACAAATATACATTGGGTTAATTTTTCTTATGAAGTTGAAAAACAAAAAATCATACTAGGAAAATAAGATTTCGTTTTCCTAATAATCCAAAAGAAAAAAAACATGGAGGTTCGAGAAAAAATTACCTCACCTCAAATATCAAAACCCTCTTCATAAACCACACTACCCCCTTAGCCAATTACACGATTCTAGAATTAATTCAAAAATCTTTTTGAGAGCATAATTAGTAAATTGTATTATTTCCGGTAGCACTCGTATAAGCTAGAGTTCTTATAATTCCAAACTATTTTCGTTAATCTAACCATTACAAATGTTGCCTTCTATTTGATTACATCAAGAAGTCTTTTGGCCAAAACTTTTGCGCTATTTAAATCATCTACATAATTTTAGGACTTAACTCTTACACCCCGTATATTTATTTCGATCTCTCTTATAATTGATTAAGCGATAGCCAAAACTTAGAGTTTTTTTATTCCTTATAGATTCACCTCAAACTTTTGCTCTGGAATAGCAAAAGCCTAAGTATGGGGGTATTTGATGAACTGTAAATATACGTATTTTTGTGCACATTAATTTAGTCATTTTCATTTATTTTCGTCGTTTTTACTTATTTTTGTTCAATAAAATGTTCCTATTCTTGTAAATTTTCTCCTAACTTGTTTTATTTTATTTTGCAGAAAAATTCCAAAATCTGCCAAAATTTGGGAAGTACACGCCCGTGACACATGGGTCACGCCCGTGACCGAGCCGTGACTGTGCATTTCCCGTGAAATCGGAAAATTTCTGAAGAAAAAGCTCGACATGCCTGGCGACACGACCGTGTCACCCGACACGGGGCGTGACCCAAGCCCGTGTCCTCTCCTCTCGACGAATTCCGTTCGACGATCGTCGAGTGTCGACCCCAACTGTCACGCCCATAGTCACGCCCGTGACATGGGGCGTGACCTTTCCAGCTGGCCCGACAAGATGCTGCCGAGGACATTTGACGCAACCCGCGCCCGGTTCTACCTCCCCGTCACGCCCAGAGTCACGCCCGTGACATGGGGCGTGACTGCTGCGAACTCAGCCCGAAGTCAACTTTGCTGTCCAATCGCCGGCCGCCTTCATGAATAGTACTGTCACGCCCCCCCTACACGCCCGTGACCGAGGGCGTGTACTTAGAAATTTTTTTCTATAAATAGCCCAGTTCTGTAAGGTCCAAGGGTTCAGATTTTTGGGCCAAGTTAGTGTCTTTTTGTGGGCTTAATCCGTGGATACTAGTGCTATGTAAGGAGATTTCTCCCTTCTTATTTCATGTTTTGTTTTGCTTTATCTTTTAGCTTTGTAATAGTTTGAAAATTTTAATAAAAATGTTAGATTTTCTCTCTCTATTTAGCATGAAAAATTCATTTGGATGGCTCACCTCTTTCGCTTTTTATCCTTGGTTTAATCCTTGTTCTTCATTTAGTTCTTCATTTATGAAAGGTGTGTGTGTGTGTATGAGTGTAATGTATTTACTTTCCATGTCCTTTTTCCCTTAACTTCTTCATGCTTAGGATTTTGATTTCATCCTTATGATTTTAGAAAAGAGATTTTAAAAAGTGAATTTGTTCTTTTTTACTTAGTTTTCTTTTAGGATTATAAAAGCTCTTTTGTTCTTTTCATCTTCTTTTTCACTTTTTTATCACTTTCATAACATCATAAGAATGAAAATGTTGGTATTTTAATTTTCCAAAAACTTTAATTTTTAATTTGCTTTGAAAAAACTTTTGTCTTCTAAAAATTGAAATTTCCTCTTTTTATTTGTTTTTGGCAAAACCTAAGCATGAAAAAGTTAAAGTTTTAATTTTTAGGTAACTTTGATTTTTCTTTGTTATTTGTGTGTGTGAGTGTATGAGCCTAAATTTCCTTTTGTTCTTCTTAATCTTCATGAAGTGTGTGTGTGAGTGTAGGTGTATTAACTTTTATGCTTTGATTTAAATTGTGTAGAGTGTGTGAGTGTAGGTGTTAACTTTTAATGCTTTCTTTTTAATTGCTTTCTTTTAACGCTTTATTCAAATTATGTAGAGTGTGTGAGTGTAGGTGTATAATTTTATTGCTTTCTTGAATTTCATATGGAGTGTGTGTGTTCGTGTGCATTTATTTCCGCCTACTCGTTAAGAGTTAAATGGCGCATCGTTTTCATTTTCAGTTCTACTCGTTTGAGTAGGACTTGCAATTTTTCTTTCTTTATTTTTCCGCCTACTCACTTGAGTTAAATGGCCGGACTTTTTAGCCCTGTAATCGCATTTATTTTCTCCTACTCATTTGAGTAGGACTCGCTTTCATTTCAGTCCTACTCGTTTGAGTAGGACTTGCAATTTTCAGCCTTTATTTACCGCCCCCACTCGTTTGAGTGGGACTCGCAAATTTGAATTATGCAAATTTTATTTCATGTGTAACTTAGTTCTTTTTTTATTTATAATTTGGAGTGTGCGTGAGTTCTCGTTTAGTTAACTTTTTAGCTTTCTAAATGTTGTTATTTTTCTTTTGTCCCTTTCTTATAAACGTTTAGCATTTAATTTCGAACTCGCGCCTCACTAAATTATAAGCCGTCCCCATACCGATGTGTGGCTAATCGCTATTAGCCTCGGCATCGAAGAGCATTGGGACATTTGAAATGATTTATAATAATTAAAGCTCTTTATTTTCATTTTAATTTAAGCACTTAGGGTTTACCCCGGGTTTACGACGCGTAGGACCACATAATCGATGTGTGGGCCCTATTTCCGTAGTCCATATGCTAGCTAGCCGAGAGGCCGTGCATATGGACCGATCACCCCTGGGTAAATAGAGTTGCGTGCATACCCTCGAGAGAGGAATAGCGTAATTCTACCGGATTGGGTTCCCCACCCAATAGCGGGGTTCTTAGCGTAAAGCGGGCGTTAAGAGGAATCCTTCGTCGGACTAACGTTCGGTCGAATAGTCTTAACGTTCAGGTGAGCAATATTCCTAGAGATAAGTGCGCTCACATTTGTGGAACCTCCACGGCCAAGTTGCCTTATTATTAATTTGAAAACTAAGTCTTTTTATTATTAAAAATTGTTTTAGTCTTAATCCGATTCGATGCCGAGCGTTAACCCTTCATCGAATATTTTCTAAATCGTTTTTTCGCTCCTTTGCTTTTCCGTCTTTTATTAAGTAAAAAAAAATCCATCTTTCTTTCAGTAAAATAATAGTCCTCCCGGAGGAGTAAGAATAGTCAACGCGACCCCGAGAATAATACGACCTCGGTATTCCCCCGAATATCGAGTACTACTTGCGATAGGTGCACTTGCCTACCCGAGCAAGCCCGCGGCGATCGACTCACTGAACCAACCACAGTAAGAGTCTGTTCGCGGGCCCATCACCTATCAATTCACGATTATGAGGTTCCTCCTTATCTTGTGCTAAAGAGCTACTAGTATAGCCTGGCTCTAGAACAACAACCTTCTTTGCCTTCTTCTCTGCAGCTGGAGGTCCATGAGGCTGTAGGACCCTATCCCACCTGTCAAGCATTTTGATGTCCATTCTTCGCATGTGATGGAATCTTGCTCCAAGCTTCAGATTCAGGATTTCTGGGACAGTCTATCACAGGAAAAAGGATCGAATTCTTCATAGATTGGGCTCAGATAGGCATTCCACTATCCTATCAAACAGTACACTTCCTCAGGTCATTTTCTTGGATAAGGTGACCCTGGCCATCAGTTCAAACATCTTTTTCGAGATTTTGTCGTGAGAGCCAGTTTTATATAACAGGGCGTTCCCAACGACATCGGCTAAGAACTTACCCTTCAGGTTCAGTTCTTTCCTTAAGATTGATCCGGAGGAGTGCTTGGACAACCCACACCATTTCATCGCTGACTTTACATCTTCCTGCATCAGGTCATCTTTGTCGTCCGTCACAGAGATTTTTGCCTGCTTGAGGGCTTTGCTCAGTCTTCTTGGGGTAATCTTGACTTTCATTCCACTTACTATCGTCTTGATTTTGCTAGCAGATGCATCTTCCATGTCATTTGAGAAAAACTCTAGAACTTCTCATTTCCATAACAAGCAGGGTTCCGACAGGATGAAATCTTGGCCAGCTGTTCGGAGAAGATGCAAAACATACTGCACCTCTTCAGCAGTGTCAATGAATCCATTACGAACAACCTCTACTCCCTCAAAGAGAAAATCCTGACCTTTGGGTGCTATTATGCTTGTGAATTATGGATAAATAGTGAGAGGAGCTTTCCGTCGATTCAGCGAATGTGGGAGGGAAAGGGATAGGAATAGTGACTTTGCTTTATACACAAGTGAAAGTGTTTAGTTGTCTACCTAAATCACCTAGAGGGGGGTGAATAGGTAAGATGTGCATCTTTTGCAGAATAAAAATTTAAGATCTATGCACGGAACTATCTACCAATCAATCACACAGGAAGCAAGATTTATAGTGGTTCCCCTACCTTGGGTACATCCACTTAGCAAAACACTAGACTCGGCTACTCCACTATCTCGGATTGAAAACCAATCCTACACCTCGGAACAAAGTTCCTACAAACTCGATCCACAAAACGGATCTACACTCGGAAGGTAAAACTTTCTACAATCTTGGAGACAAAAGCTCCTACACTCGGAGATAATTCTCCTACAAGAATGAAATAGAGCGTATGTAGAAATACAAACAATGAATCTTTATCAGATCTACAAACAATCAGCCTGGATCTTCCTCGTGTAGACTTTGCGGCTTTATCAGAGAGGTGAAGAAAATCTCGACAAAGCAGATCTGGAATTTCTTGGCTTCACACAATCAGATAAAAGAGGAGGAATTGAGCGGCAATCTCGATTTGTAAGCCTTCTTGATCTGAATCCACTGAAATCGAAAACCCTAGCCGGATGAGAACGATGATGATCGGCGGCGGCAGCTTTCGCTTCCTGGAGAGAGAAAGAGATTCAGAGAACTTAGAAAATAATCGGCTATAAAACTTCTTCTTAGGGTTTGTCGGTTTGACAAGACCTTATATAGGATCTGCGATAACATTCATAATTAAATCTTAATGAGGTATATGTGGACCAATCACATCAAGGCTCATTAAGAAATCTGCCAATTCTAGACTTAACAAAAAATCAGAAGAAATGAAGCTGATATACTCGAGTGAAGATAAGACTACTCGAGTACTATATAGAGCTACTCGAGTGAGCTAAAGATAAATACTCGAGTAAATATTTGGAGAGAATCTGGAAATGAAGAGCAGCTACTCGAGTACAAAGAGACATACTCGAGTGCTAAAACAGTTACACGAGAAATGGAGTTGAACTACTCGAGTACAATAAATTTTACTCGAGTGAAAAGAAATGGACTACTCGAGAGGTAGAGGAGCTACTCGAGTCAGGGACTTAGAATAATTTCTGGAATAGAATCCCGGGTTACTCGAGTAGGTGAACTGAACTACTCGAGAGAATACGAACTACTCGAGTATATGGAAATAGCTACTCGAGTAGTAGACTTAGAAAAATTCTGAGGGAAGAAAACATAGTTACTCGAGTATAATACATAGACTACTCGAGTAGTAGATGAACTACTCGAGTACATGACTTAGACTACTCGAGTGAGGAGAAATTACGCGTGACCCAGATTTCTGTAACTCAAGATAAAAGGTTCAGTCTACTCGAGTACTTATATGATTACTCGAGTAATTTACTTAGAAAATGTCTGGAGAAGAGATCCTGTAAACTCGAGAATGAGACGGAATCTACTCGAGTAGTTAACTTAGCTACTCGAGAGCTATTACTTGACTACTCGAGTTCTAACTTCCTTACTCGAGTATAAAGATTTTTACTCGAGTATAAACTAAACAATTCACTCGAGTAGGTATATATTTACTGGAGTAAAATACTTAGTAAATTCTCTTAATAGAAATCTCTTCTTCTTTGGTGAAACCAGCATCAAGTCTTTTCCAATTAGTCCTAGTGCTTGAGTATGAAGTGTATCCCAATAGAGAGGCTACACATGAGTCAACACCTTGGATCACACAATGAGGGATTACATTGTATGGTCTTGTGTTTGGTGCCCCATTGTAGACTGACATTGTTCTACACTTGGCATTAGAATCCTGCAAACACAATACTAAACCAAAGCATCAAATACAACTTAATTCATCTTAGTTTAAGGGTGACTTCATCAAATTTGGGTTAATATGGATACAATACCCAACAATCTCCCCCTATTTGTAGAAGTCAGAACCCTTTACACTAAGGTGAATTATAGACATAAAAAGTGCTAAATAGATAAATCACTGAAAGCAAGCATAAGACTGTAAACAAGATTATATGACCAAAATATAAAATTATATGAATGTGATTTTCCAAAGTATCATTTCTACAAAAATCAATTCCACATTCTCATATATCCTTGTATCTTAGACTTGGTGGTGCTGCCTGTCTTGCTTCTCTTGCTGTCTCCTCTTGTAGTTATATGGCTTGGGGTAGTATTTAGGAGGTCTTGGAGGAGCAGCAGGGTTGTTCCTACCAAATTCTCTGTCATAAAGCCTCCTCTTAGTCATAGACTTCTCATATAATTCTCATTCCTGGGAGCTGTAATGAATATTCTTGCTTTCATGGAAATCCATAACAAGTTTGAGAGTATCCAAAATGAGGGACCTAGAAGTAGGAGACCAGATCTCTGCAAATTCTGGAGCTTTTCTCTTTTCTGAATCTGGAACTGGGATAGACCTGCTAGTAGAGGCACCATCACCATATTTTCTTTTCTTGTTAGATGTCTGTATCTCAGGAGGAGCTTGGAGAAAGATATCTGCAGGGTCATCCTCCCAAAGTTGGGCATAAGAATCTGGAGGAGGGCCTTCTTGGCCTTCAGGTCTTGGAGAGAAGGTAGGTTGTTGAGGAGGAGCAGGAGCAGCAGCAGCTAGAGGGTTGAGATGATGAGGAATGATATTTGGATCAGCAGCAAACTCAGGAAGGATTTGATTATGCATCCAGACAGCAGTATCATATGCATGAAATTTGACACTCTGAATTTGTCCTAAGACATCCTCATGGATCTCTTTCATTTTAGTTTCCCAAAGCTCTTGCTTGAGTGCATCTGATTTTTCTAAATATTCTTTCACCAAACTCTCCCCCTTTCTGACTTTTATAGTCAGTGTTTTGATGGCATCATCTTTGAAGGTTCCAACCTCTTCACAGATCTTCATCTTAGTAGCTTCAGCTCTCTTATTCAATTCAATCTGATTTCCTGCCAAAGTCACACCTTGTTCCACAACCTGACCAACAATAGTAATAGTGTGATCTAGAGCCTTTCCACCAATTTGGAAGAGGTGTCTTAGCTGATCAGTATCGTGCTGGATTTCTACAAATCCCCTGCTCATTTCAGTCTCTAGAGTAGTGACTTTGTCAGTAACAGCCTTGAGTGAAGTATCAAAGTAGGTTCTTTGATCTTGAAGCATAAGCACAAACAAATTCATCAAATCATTGGATGAGGCAGTAGCAGCAGCAGGAGGAACACTAAAAGAGGGAACTGGAGGAGGAGGAGCAACCCATGGAGCAATTTCTGCAATGGAGACTGAGCTCTTTGCTCTAGTAGTGTGAATCAGGGCATCCCTTTCATCAGTGACTATGGGTATGGAGAAGTCCAGTTTTCTCAAGGGGGATTCTTCTGGTTCTGGAGATGACACATCAGTAATGAAAATGGTTTCAACCTGCTCTTGGTGTGCAGTAGGAGACTTTGCTGGTGAAGGAGTATGTATTGGAGATTGTACTGGAGTGGATTCTTTTAGTATTTCAGTGGTAGTTTCCTTTGGAGAGGGAGGAGGAGGAGGAAGATCATCTGCAGTCGGCTCTTCATTCATTTCACTAATGACAACTTCTATTGAGAGTAGGGCTTCTTGAAGTTGTTGTTCAGATGGAGTTTCTTCTGGAGTCTTAGGAGGTGGAGGAGTAACTGCTGGAGGTGTAGGTATCCTTGCTGGGATAGAAGGAGTAGGCTCCCTCTCAATAGATACACCAGAGGAGATGACAATCTGATATGGAGAGGGAGATGGGGTCCTGTCCTCTGTGGCTGGAATCTCTTGAACCTTGGCAGCCTGAGTTGGATTCTGCAGTTTCACTTCCCATCTTTGAATGGAGGATGTGGAAACTTTCTTCATGTGATGAAGAACAGTCCCTTGTGAGAAGTTGAAAACTTCTTGATTGATTTCATGGAGGAGAAGTGAGATTATTCTGGTATAATTGGGAGCTTTAATGCTGGCTTTGATCTTATCCAAGATCATCATTCCAAATTGGAATTTCTTAATACAGACTATAGCTTGCATAATATCAAAGAATGAGAGAGATATCTCTGATAAAATTTGTTTTGCAGAGGAGGACTTTCCCTATTATATCCATAAGTAATTTTCCTTCAGGATTCATTTGAGACCTTTTGATGTACCCTTAAACAGGAGAAACACAACAGAACATACATGTTCTGTCAGACTCATCAGGGCCTACATGATCTTCTTCATCTACAAGCGGCAATCGAAGAAGTTGAGAAGTAGATGTCTTTGTAAGCTTGATTTTGACTCCTTTGACTGTCGATTTGAGAACGACACCATGTCTCTTAACCTTGACATTTCTGAAGAACTCGGCAACATCGGGAAAGAGGATTTTACAGGGTTGTTGGAGAATGAAGGTAAGTCCAGCGGTGTCGAGAAGGATCATAAGATTCTGGAAATCATCTGAAAGTTCTACAATTCCGGCGACAACCAGTTCCGAACCGATGCCAATTTTTGAAGAAGCAGCCATGATTCAGAAGCTCTTGGAAAAACTACGGCGGGGAGGGGGAATACGCGGCTCTCCAACTTCTTGACGGAAGACGAAGCGACAGTCGGCTTTACTCGAGTGAGGAAATGATTTTGTGTTGAAGGATTATGTAATTTCCGATTTATATAACCCTAGGTTTATGTCTAATTAAGAGATAAATGATGGAATCATACCTTAGAAGTGGCAGCATAAGCCTCGGGTTGCGAATAGTAAAATTTGAATCAAGGAAGAAAAGATGGTTGGCACATACTCGAGAGACTTAATATTACTCGAGTGAAGTATTTGAGATACTCGAGTAGATAGGCTGGACGTACTCGAGTAGTTCGGGTGAAGTACTCGAGTAGTTGTACGAAGGTACTCAAGTGAAGTTTTACTACTTGAGTAGGTGATTTGACTACTCGAGTAAGCCATTCTGCTACTCGAGTAGGTTACTCGAGTGGCTTGTAGAGTACTCGAGTAGGTCATTTTCTTACTCGTGTACTTTACTTCTTACTCGAGTCAAAAAGTTAGAAATTTGTAGAATTCCAACTTTTGACTGATTCTGGATCTCCGAGACTTCTTGGGGGTCCACTGATGCAGTGGCCTGGCTCTTATACAGTGGCCCACTACCGGCTTGCAGGCCATGCACCCCACCCATGACCGCATCTATTCTCAGTGCGGCGGGATGTTGAGGCGGGGTCTCGAACCCTGTAGCTCAGTTGGTGATGAGAGTTGTTAGGAAAGCTCTTTATCAAGGGGGCGAGGGATCGAGACCCCGCCTCAACATCCCGCCGCACTGAGAATACGTGCGGTCATGGGTGGTGTGCATGGCCTGCAGACCAGTAGTGGGCCACTGCTGGGTACATTGGAAAATGTGTACCAGATTTGTAGAAGTCTCACCCTACTCAATGATACGCATCAAGGTGTATTTGATGTGTTTTGAGTTTGTATGTGTAGGTTAAGTAATTGCAGGAAATGCAGAAAAATTTCTAAGTCCATGTGTCGACATAAGGATAAGCTGTGTCGACACTAATGAAGGCTTGTGTCGACACTGGAGAAAAGCTGTGTCGACACTTGGAGTTGATTGTGTCGACACTTGGAAAGGCAGTGTTGACACCAGAAGAAATTGTGTCGATACCAGGAGGCTGTGTCGACACACAGAGAAGCAAAGTCGATATCAACTGTGTCGACACCAAGAGGCAGTGTCGACAGACAAGATTACTTAGTCGACATCAATTGTGTCGACACCAAGAGGCAGTGTCGACACACTGAAGACTTTGTCAACATCAACTGTGTCGACACACAGGACTTGTGTCAACACACAACAAAGTTTCAACTAAGTTAAAGAAAAGAAGGCTTGTGTCGACACACAGAATCAATGTCGACATATTCTAAAGAAGGCTTGTGTCGACACACAGAATCAGTGTCGACACATTCTAAAGAAGCTGTGTCGAGAAGCTGTTACAACAACTAAAGAGCTGTGTCGACACCACCAAGGCTTGTGTCGACACTTAGTCCACTTGTGTCTACACTTATTCTACTTGTGTCGACACATGATGAAGTTCAGTCTCGACATTTTCAGACAGAGACAGTATTTCAAGAAGTGACTGGATGACTTGACAACTGCCATTTCCAACCAGTCTACTCCAACTGTCAAAGTTGTCAGAAGTTTGTTAGAAATCGGATCAGCCGATTACCTTGGAGAATGTCTATAAAAAGGCATACTCATTCAACAGAAGATATAACTGACATTAGAAGAACTGAGAAGAATCACAGATTAGAGAAACGAATACAGAATTCTAAAGAAAGAGAAAAAGAAGAAGTTGGAGAGAGAGAGAGCTGCATCTACTGAAGCGCAGTTGCTGAACAAGGCTGCGAAGAAAGATTCAGATGGAGATTTGAATCTCAAGTCAGAAGTTGATCGAAGATCAACTTCACAGGAGATTCAACCCTACTGAGTTCAGATTCAAGAAGCTTTGAAGAAAGCTAAGAGAGGTTGATCTTTGCTATCAGATTCTTCCAAGAACTGATCAAGAAGCCATCCATCCCTTCTCTCTTTATCTGGGTCGTGGTTAATTAATTTACTAAAACAAATTTTCTGTTGGATTTTTATAGATCTGAGTTGTAAGCCTGTGTTTATAAAGGCTGAGAGTAGGAGAACATTTTCTCTGAGTGGTAGGCCTTATTGAAGGCTGAGGTAGGGCAGTGAGCCTGAGTTGTAGGAGATTGTGATCTCTGAGTGTAGGCCTTGCTGAAGGCTGAGGTAGGGCAGTTTGCCTGAGTTGTAGGAGTGTGGACTCACTCTGAGTGTAGGAGCCCTGCTGGGGTTCTGAGCTGCTGTAAGATTTGCGGATCTGAGGTGAAGTGAAGAAGTTAGGCTGAATCTAGCACACTGCTAGATAGCGAAGGGGGAAAGTGGATGTACCCAGACCTTGGGGAACCACTATAAAAATCTATGTGCAATCTGTGTTGTGATAATTCTGTGAATCTGTGATGTGTTAGCTGTTGAATTTGAAGTTTCGTATTACATAACAGAATAGATTTGCTGCCTTAAATAGAAAAAGGAATTACACCTATTCACCCCCCCACCTCTAGGTGGTTAGGCACTAATTCTTTCAAGTGGTATTAGAGGGAGGTTCCTCAAAGAAGGACTTAACAGTCTGAGTTAGATCCATAAGGCAGATTCAAGATCAAGAAAATGGGTTCAGGTGAAAAGCATAAGAAACTAGGTTCTATGAAACTACCCATATGCAGAAAGGAGATATTTGGCATCTGGAAAGAAAGGGTCAGGCTGTTTATGGAGGCTTTTGATCCAAGGATCTACATCACAGTAAAGGAAGGTCCTTATATTCCAATGAAGGTGTTAATTCTAGATGCAAAACAAAAAATTCCCAAGGATTATTCAGAGATGACCAAGGATGAGATCATCTTGGCAATTATGGATAAAAGAGTCCAGAATATCATAGTAAGTGCCATTGATGATGCAACTTTCCAGAATCTAATACACTGCAAGACTTCCAAAGAAATGTGGGATACTTTTATAGTCTACATGGAGGGTTCTGAAGAAGTCAGACAAGATAGAAAATCTATGCTGAACCAGGAATATGAGAGTTTTAGACAAGGAAAATCTGACAGTATAACTGAATGTCATAAAAAGTTCTATAGAATAGTAAATGAGCTGATGTCCTATGGGAGAATATTCAGTACTTATGAACTGAATGATAAACTCCTAAGATCATTGACAAAGGATTGGGACACTAAGATTTGTGCCATTAGGGAAGTGGTCAAACTTGCTGATATCTCTCCACCAACTTTGTTTGGAAAATTGTTGTCATATGAAATGCAGCTGATGGAAAGGAAAGAGGAAGAGAAAAGTGCAAAAGGTGAGCATAGAGAAAAGTCTGTGGCATTTAAGGTTGAATCCACTAGGAAGAATAGGAGGATGTCTCCATCACCTCCTAAGATAGTTGCTGAAATTGCTTCAGATAATTCTGATAACCAAAGTTCAGACAGTAGTGACTCAGATGAAGATTCTGCTGCCTTTACTAGGCAGTTTCAGAGATTCCTGAAGAAGAAGCAGTGGAAGTCAAAGCCTTCCACATCTCAGCCTAAGGATGATTATTATCAAAATAGGAAGTCATCCAAGAAGGACAGGAGCAGATCTAAGCCAAGCAAGTCTACAACATCAAAGATAGTTTGCTACTACTGTAATAGGCCTGAACATGTTATGGCTGAGTGTCCAGATAAAAGAAAAGAGTCAGCTGATAAAAAGAAGATTCAACACCAGAACAAGAAGGAGAAATCCTATGTTGCTAAGAAGGAGAAGAGCTTGACAGATCAATCATCTTTAGAGTCAGAATCTGAAGTTGAGGCTTACATTGGTCTATATATAGCAGATGAAGAAGATGAGTTTCTACAAGTGCTGAACTCTATCTATGAACAAGAAGACCATCAGTGTCAGAGACTGATAGCTGTGTCAGAAGAAAATAAGTGTCAGGATCAGCCTGGTCCTAGTAAGGTACAATGTCTTTCTAGAAATTCAAATTGCAGTACTGAGTCAGAGTCAGCAATATCTGCATCAAGTGATGTGGATGGGTCTGAGTCTGAAGGTGATATTCATCAGCTGATAGATGAATATGAAGACTTGTTACATGCACTAAAGAAAAGCAAAAACTTGGCCAAAACCCTGGCTAAGGGAATTACTGATCTTAAGATGGCTGCATTTGATTCAGAGAAGTTGTTGGATCAGAAGTTGAATGAGATAGCCAGACTGAAAAACATTACTGTTATTCAGATGGGTACTATCACATTCAAGAATGATCAGATTAAAAGTCTGGAGAATAGACTTCAGAAAGAAAAGGAGATTGTAGCTAGTTTTTCTAAACCAGAGTCTGTATTACCCTTGATTGATGAGTTTGTGTTTCAAAAGGGTAAGGCAGGATTAGGGTTTAAGGGAACTGCATGGACTGCTAAGTACAATTCTAAAGGCAAAGCCCCAGCACAAAACAAGAAACCTGTTGTAAACAATTCAGCTAGGGTTGTACCTAAACAAAGGTACAACAAGTTTGAGTGCTGGTGTTGTGGCAAGGTAGGCCACTTTACCTTAGATTATTGGCACAATTCCAGGGTCAAGGAGAGTAGCAGTCTGCCTGCTAGAAGAGCTATAGGTAGATTTGTTAAATTTCAGGCTAACATGAACCAAGGACCCAAAACTCATTTGGGTTCTAAGGTTAAGTAGTCTTTATTGCAGGTGAGTCCAAGTGGCCATGCCCCTATATGGTACTTGGATAGTGGATGTTACAGGTACATGACTGGAACTAGGGGGTTGCTGAAGGACTTCACACCTATCATGGATGGCCCTAAAGTAACCTTTGGTGGTTCTAAAAAAGGAATCATTAAAGGATTTGGTAACATTTCTAGTAACCAGATTACTATCACTCAAGTGGCCTATGTGAAAGGTTTGAAACACAACCTTTTAAGCATAAGTTAGCTGAGTGATTAGGATATGACATTTCATTTATTAAGAATGGATGTCACATCAAAAGGTCAAGTGATCAAAAGGTCATATTGACAGGATATAGAAAAAGAAATGTGTACTGTCTTAACTTTGAGTGTGAGAACAATAATTCTGCTATTTATCTTGTAGCTGATGAGAGAGCCTCTCATTGTGTTAAATGGCATAAGAGGCTGGCCCATCTTAGCTACAAGACTATTGGTCAACTCTTTAGCAAAGAGTTAGTGAGGAATGGTCCTCAAGTTAAGTGTATAAAGGATGGGATATTCTCAGCTTGTCAAAAAGGCAAGCAGACCAAATCCTCCTTTCATAGCCTTGAAAAAAAGGATTCAGTGAGGTGTCTATACCTCTTGCATATGGATCTTTTTGGTCCTATGTTAGTTCATAGTCTAGGTACGAAGGTCTACATATTTGTGGTGGTAGATGACTATTCTATGTATTCATGGGTGTTCTTTTTGAGACAAAAATCTGAAGCCCCAAGTGTTTTATATAGTTTTGTCAAACAAATTCAGAATGAGCTGGACAGTACTGCGGTCAAAATCAGAAGTGACCATGACACTGAATTTCAATCTGAGAGTATGACAAGACTGTGTGAAGAATTTGGGATTTTTCAAGAATTTTCCTCACCTAGAACACCACAGCAAAATGGTATTGCTGAAAGGAAGAATAGAACACTGATTGAGGCTGGTAGAACTCTATTGAGTGACACTTCTCTCCCAGAATATTTCTGGGCTGAGGCATTAAACACCGCATGTCATGTGATCAATAGGGCTACTATCACCAAAAGCCACAAAAAGACTCCCTATGAGATTATGAAGGGCAGAAAACCAAACTTATCCTATTTTAGGATCTTTGGTTGCAAGTGCTATATACTTAACAATGGAGAGTCTTATCTAACTAAGTTTGCTGCCAAATCATAAGATGGGATATTTGTTGGGTACAACAACAATAGTAAGGCTTATAGGGTCTACAACTTGATTACTCAAGTTGTAGAAGAGTCTGTACATGTTATCTTTGATGAAACAAGACTGATTAACTGTGAGTTGCCAAGTAGTGCTTGCAGTTCTACAGGTATAAATGAGAGAATGGACAAGCTTACCATTAAAGAAGATTCAACTACAAATCAGGAAGTGGAAAATGGTGGCTGCTGTCTAGGGGGAGTACAAGACTCTCCAAATGCAGATGAAAACCAAGAGGTGCTGCTTAATGAAGAGGCTGGAGGTGTTCAGCATGAAGACAGGCTACCTCCAGCTAATAGACACTTAAAGGATCATCCAGCAAATCAGATAATTGGTGATCAAAGACAAGGAGTACAAACAAGGAGCAGGAATCTGAACACAGTTCTATGCTATAGTTTCTTATCACAAGTAGAACCCAAGAAATTTGAAGAAGCTATTCTAGACCCACATTGGATTGATGCCATGCAAGAGGAGCTGAATCAGTTCAGAAGGTGTAAGGTCTGGACATTAGTTCCTAAACCAAAAGACCACAACATCATTGGAACAAAGTGGATCTTTAGGAACAAACTGGATGAGAATGGGATCATTGTGAAGAACAAAGCAAGACTTGTTGTAAAAGGATACAAGCAGGAAGAGGGTATTGATTTTGATCAAACCTTTGCCCTAGTAGCAAGACTGGAAGCAATTAGGATATTCCTTGCTTTTGCAACATATCAAGGCTTTAAGGTATTTCAAATGGATGTAAAATCAGCATTCCTAAATGGAAATCTAAAGGAGGAAGTCTATGTAGAGCAGCCCTCAGGTTTTGTTGATTCTCTCAAACCTGATTATGTTTATAGACTTAGGAAAGCATTATATGGGCTAAAGTAAGCCCCAAGGGCTTGGTATGAAACCCTGTCTAATTTCCTCATTGAGAACAAATTCTCAAGGGGGAAAATAGACAAGACACTATTCCTTAGGGAATCCAAAGGAAAGATAATCCTAGTCCAAATATATGTTGATGACATAATATTTGGGTCTACTGAAAGTAACCTTTGTAAAAAGTTTGCAAAACTTATGCAAGGGAAATTTGAAATGAGCAGTATGGGAGAACATAAGTTCTTCTTGGGTCTCCAAGTAAGACAGACTGAAGATGGCTTGTTCATATCACAGTCTAAGTTCACCCTGGAGTTAATTAAGAAGTATGGTATGAAATCATCAACTCCCATGAGAACTCCAATGGGGACAAGTGTATCTCTTAGCAAAGATAATGCAGGGAAACCTGTAGATGAAACTTTGTATAGAGGTATAGTTGGCTCCCTCCTATATCTGACTGCTAGTAGACCAGATATCATCTATGCTACATGTGTCTGTGTTAGGTACCAATCCTGCCCTAAAGAATCTCATCTTACTGCAGTAAAAAAGATTTTGAGATATCTTAAGGGCACCCCTAATCTAGGAATTTGCTACCCTAGGAATGGAGATTTTCTACTAACAGGCTATTCAGATGCAGACTTTGCAGGTTGCAAAGAAGATAGAAAAAGTACTACAGGCACCTGTCAATATCTAGGAGGAAGATTGGTGTCTTGGAGCAGTAAGAAGCAGACTAGTGTGACAATATCCACAGCTGAGTCAGAATTTGTTGCTGTAGGAAGCTGTTGTGCAAAACTTTTGTGGATTCAGCACCAGCTAGTTGACTATGGTATTCAAGTAAGTAGAACACCTTTGCTTTGTGATTCTACAAGTGCAATTTCTATTGTTAATAATCTTGTTTCACATAGTAGGACTAAGCATATAGAAAATAGATACCATTTTCTTAGAGAACATGTAGAGAAAGAGGACATCTTACTAGAATTTGTAAAAACAGATTATCAAATTGCAGATATGTTTACTAAGCCTCTACATGAAACTAAATTCAATAAGTTTAAAATTGAATTAGGAATGTTAGACATAGATTAGTTTAACAAAATTGGCTAAGTAAAACTGTGTCAACATATTCAGCAACAAAGTGTCGACACAGAGAAATGTTGTCGACACTTAAGGAAAGTAGTGTCGACACTTCAGGAAGTTGTGTCGACACATCCAGGATAGTTGTGTCGACACTGAGAATAAATGTCAACACATAAGTTCTGTCGAGTATATTGGTGTCGACACATGCAGATGTCTATGTCGACACTCAAACACTGAGTCATCAGTTAAGGATATTTGTGTCGATACATCATAATTGGTGTTGACACATAGCAGTCAACACCGTTGTCGAGACTTAAGTAGTCAGTGTCGACACTTTTCAACAGTGTCGACACATTCAGTGATTGTTGACGTGTCTTTTCACCTTCGTTTTTAGAAAGGTATAAATAGGTCAACAACATTGTCTGTCAACACACTCTCCATAGTTTAGATACCAAAACTTTGTGTCGACAACTCTCTCATCTAAACTCAAGATTTCTCTCAACCCTAATGACGCCAAAGATTGAGGATAATGTCAATGAAGGATATGAACTAGTTCGGAACGCATTTGATGGAGCGGATTCAGAAATTACAGGAGTAGTAACCCTAATTGCAGAGAATGGGTTGGAATTTCTAGTTTCTGAACGAACTACGATCTTGAAGAAAGAAACTCTAGAATTCTTTGGTGCTGCTACTCTAGATCAAACATGACTCAAGATTCGATCCACAGTCCATGGAGTAAAGGTGAAAATCACCCAAAAGAGTTTAAGTAAAGTTCTACACCTGCCCAGAACACAAGAAGAAGAAGATGTGCCCACATCTAAGCTAAGGGAAGCACTTCAATGGTGTGTACTGGATTCCACCATGAAGATTAGCTCTGCTTTGAATAGGAAAGGTATGAATATACAAGGGAAGTTCTAGTCAGAAGTTGTAGGCAAAGTGATTCTATGTAAGCCAGGGGGGCATGATAGAATTTCTGTATATATGTTCACCCTTATGACCAGAATCACCTATAGACTAAACACTAATTGGTCAGTAGTCATTTTTGACAAGATTAAGGAAAGTATGAAGAAGCCAAACTTAGGCAGAATTATGAGCTTGTATTTAGCTAGATCAGTACCTGAAGTGATGGAACAGTCAGCTAGAACTAAAATAAATCATATGAGAAGGATGGACATAAGGATCATCTCCAGGTGGGAGAGAGTATTAACTAAGGACATGCCAACTCCAGAGAAGGAAACCACATCACAGAGGAAGCAGAAGAAAAATAAAATGGCTCCTGAACCTTCCAGTAGTTCAGAGGGGCAAGCAGCTTCCAGTTCAAATGAGGAAGAGGCTGATAATGCTGGAAGGTCACCAGTAAGAAATGAAGATGCACAGAGGCAGGGGGAGCAACCATCTGCTAGCCCCATCCACCTGGATCCACTCCAGGGGGAGCCTGACCATGAGGAATAGCCAACTCACTTGGACAGTGAAATGGCTACACAAACAATCCTTGAGGTAATTCAAGAGGTGAATCAATCAATTCTTAATGATAAGAATGAAACTCTAATTGAATTTTTGATTGATGTTGATTAGCCAACTCAGTTAAACAGTCAACCACAAGATGTTTTCATGGAAGATACATCTACTGCTGATAATGCTACTAAGTTTGTGATACCTCAAGTCCCTACTCAACAAGAATTCACTCTTGAAGAGTTGTTCAATGAAATAGAGCAAGCTAACATTGAAGGGGAGAAAACTGATTTTGAGGGGGAGCATGCCAATCTTGAGGGGGAGCAAGTAGGAATACAGGGGGAGAAAGCAAGAGTTGAAGAGGAGCAAAGAACTCAGGGGGAGCTACCAAGGACTGAAAAGGACTTGCCTCCTAGTCCTAAAGATAGAGTTACTATAGACAGTTCCTCAGCTTCTGAAGATGAAGCAGCAGTACAAGCCAAGAAAAGAAAACTAATGGTATTCAAAAGAAGAAGCCAAAGCTACAAAAAGGCATTACAGACTGCTGCTTCTCAGCCTGCCCCACCAACACCTGATTATAGCACCTTGTTAATCTCACTGCAAGTAAAGCTAGATGAGCAAAGAATTGCAATGGAGAAGTATATGGATGAGACCCACAAAGATCTCTAATTTACTTTGGCTCAGGATATAAAATCTATAAGGTTTGAAGTTAATCAGCATAAGAAAGAAATGACTGATTGTTTCCACAAGGGTGGAAATGCTGTGGTTTACCTAGCAACTCATCAAGAGAAAATCAAGTCTCAAGTTGATGATATAGCAGTAAAGCAAGGCTATGTTCTAGAGAATCAGATTAGAATGAATGATAATCTGACAGAATCACATAATGTGATTGTTACAAAAATAAAGAATCTTGCTACTACTCCGCCTGAGGAAAATGCTAAAGCCCAAGCAGAGTTTGATAAGAAATTCCAGGCAGAACTAGCTACTGTTCAAATAACAATTAAAGATTCACAAAAGACTATTTCATCCCAGCTCTTAAAGTTAAAGTCTTTTTATAATGATGGTGTTAATTTTCTGGATGAACAGGTCAGATTTCAAAAAGATGACCTCAGGGATCATGTTGCCAGAGAAGTCATAAAGGGGGAGAGAGTATTAGTCAAAGCTGGCTCTGATCATGCTAAATGGTTATCTAACAGCATCAGAGCCACACTTGGATATCCACCCCTGTGTGATGATGACAATGTGGCTGAGTCTGGTATACAACCTGCATATTTTGGAGGTGAGCAAGCTGAAGTTGCTCAAGTAATCTATCCTCCAGTAAATTTTGAGATGATCCATCAAAAAGTACATTCTATGTACAGTCCTCCAGAGGGTAATCAAAATATTATCCTTGAGAAAGTAGACAAGCCTGTGCTAGAGCCAGTTTTGAAGCAGCAAGAAACTCTATTGTCTAAGAAACGATTCAGAGAACAGGCAGAATTGAAGCCTGATTTTGAGCAGTGGAGTCCAACCTACAGGAACATTATATTAACTGCTTGGAAATTTATAAAGGACCATACCCATGATAGGGGTAAATGGTATTCTAAACAAGAATGGAGAAAGCATGAAGCCAGGCAAGAAGCAATTGTTCAGTATAGAAGAAAGGAAAAACTTGGGAAGCTACCTCCTAATGCTCAGGAGCCTAGCAAATATTTCCCTAAGCCCTTTCATTATTTTGAAAGGCAAAAAATAAGGGCTGAAGAGCAAAAGAAGAAAGATCTTAAGGGCAAGAAGCCAGCTGATGACACTGATGCTCCTGTACAAGCCAAGATCAAATCAGGCCCAGGAATTGTCATCAAGGAGCCAGAGCAGCCTTAGAATAGATTTACTTGATTTTATAACATTATAAATCTTAGTGTTTAAAATCTATGTAAACTTTTGTTTAAAGAAACTTTTGAATATTAAACAAAACTAGAATGAATGATCATTATGTTAGCATTATTATTTTTTCTGTGATGATATATTCTATGTGTTTTGTTTAGTAAATACCCTGTCACATAATATTTGTTGTACATCAAAATGTGTATTTGTTATGAATGGTGTATATCATTGACTAAGGGTTATGACTTCTCCAAATAGAGGGAGATTGTTGGGTACATTGGAAAATGTGTACGAGATTTGAAGAAGCCTCACCCTACTTAATGATATGCATCAAGGTGTATTTGATGTATTTTGAGTTTATATGTGCAGGTTAAGTAATTGCAGGAAATGCAGAAAAATTTCTAAGTCCATGTGTCGACACCAGGAGAAGCTGTGTCGACACTTATGAAGGCTTGTGTCGACACTGGAGAAAAGCTGTGTCGACACTTGGAGTTGATTGTGTCGACAATTGGAAAGGCAGCGTCGACACTTGGAAAGGCAGTGTCGACACCAGAAGAAATTGTGTCGACACCAGGAGGCTGTGTCAACACACAGAGAAGCAAAGTCGACATCAACTGTGTCGACACCAAGAGGCAGTATCGACACACATGATTACTTAGTCGACATCAATTGTGTCGACACCAAGAGGCAGTGTCGACACACTGAAGACTTTGTCAACATCAACTGTGTCGACATACAACAAAGTTTCAACTAAGTTAAATAAAAGAAGGCTTGTGTCGACACACAGAATCAGTGTCGAAACATTCTAAAGAAGGCTTGTGTCGACACACAGAATCAGTGTCGACACATTCTAAAGAAGCTGTGTCGAGAAGCTGTTACAACAACTAAAGAGTTGTGTCGACACCACCAAGGCTTGTGTCGACACTTAGTCCACTTGTGTCGACACTTAGTCTACTTGTGTCGACACATGATGAAGTTCAGTCTCGACATTTTCAGATAGAGACAGTATTTCAAGAATTGACTGGATGACTTGACAGCTGCCATTTCCAACCAGTCTACTCCAGCTGTCAAAGTTGTCAGAAGTTTGTTAGAAACCGGATCAGCCGGTTACCTTGGAGAATGTATATAAAAAGGCATACTCCTTCAACAGAAGATATAACTGACAGAAGAAGAACTGAGAAGAATCACAGATTAGAGAAATGAATACAGAATTCTAAAGAAAGAGAAAATGAAGAAGTTGGAGAGAGAGAGCTCCATCTACAGAATTGCAGTTTGTAACACCCCCTATCCGTCGCATAGCATATAGCAGTAGGTCCGGCCGGGGCCCGACGCCGTATGCCACAGACAGTCCGGGTGGTTACTCATGGAAACCATCCAACCAATCATAATGTCCTACACAGAGCATTCTAGCGGAAGCAGTTTATAAAAGTTGCAATAAAGAACCCAGTACTAAAGCATTAATGTCCACTAAAATAGCCAACCAGGAATGAAGTACATACACCAGTACTGGCCTTAAGGCCTTACAAAATGGTTTACTTAATGTTACATGATTTACAAACCACGACACGCAGGCCGGTCATACATGAATAAAGCAGTAAACCCTCCAAATAGGCCTTCAAGGGCCGGCTTCGCAATTTGGGCTTTAGCCCGCTATTGACCGCTTGGTCCAGCAGCACCTGCAAGCAACATAACCACCGCACGGTGGCAAACAAAAAGGCAACGGTCAGCAATGCTATCCAAATTATAACGATTGTACAACCCCGTATTCGCGAAGAGTGGACCCTAAATGAGGCGTGCTTAGGTTTTAAGCTTTTTGAGTATTTTGAACTCTCGATGACCAATTTTGGCTCTAGCTTGGAAATCTACTAGTAGGGGGAGGAGAAATCGGCCTCCCACAGCGGCCCCTTAGTTGGAGTGTGAGAGCGGCAGGTTGGAGGGCACCCGCCCGGGCCAATTGGGTGTGGAGACAGGATCAGCATGCCCTCCCCCTCCCCCTTTTCCCCTTAGGCCGGCGAGTCCAGCCCCGATCCCGGCGGGTAGGCCGGGGGAGACCGGCCCTCGGGCCGGGTCTCGCCCCGCCCCGTGGGCGGCCAGGCGAGACCGGCCCCCAGGCCGGGTCTCGCCCAGCCCGGCGGGTAGGTCAGGCAAGACCGGCCCCCAGGTCGGGTCTCGCCCCGCCCCGCGGGCAGCCAGGCGAGACCGACCCCCAGGCCGGGTCTCGCCTAGCCCAGCGGGTAGGCCGGGCGAGACCGGTCCCCAGGCCGGGTCTCTCCCCGCCCCGCGAGCAGCCAGGCGAGACCAGCCCCCAGGCCGGATCTCGCCCAGCCCGGCGGGTAGGCCGGGCGAGACCGGCCCCCAGGCCGGGTCTCGCCCCATCCCGCAGGGTGGGTCCCCTATTTGCTTTAGGTAACGCATTTTTCCTTCTCTACCCCCCGGCGTGGAGGTTTCCTATTGGCCCGAGGCCTTTTGACCGTGGGGGTATTTTGGTCATTTTTGGCCCATGAGATTTGGAAAACTATAAATAGACCCCCTTGGGTGCCTTGGAGAAGAGCCTTTTCGGAGTTCTCCTCCCTTAGCTTCATCTAGGTAGAGTTGAGAGAGCTCTTCAAGGAACCCTAGCTCGAGCATTGGCTAGGGAGGGGAAGTCCTCAGGCAGCCTTCCGGGTGTGAGGTCGGACCTCCGCGCTAGAGCCGAGGGTCTGTTCATAGTCTCCTAAGTCTCCGGTCCGTGACGTTCTCTCGAGTGTAGTAGGTGTGAGGCCACCCCTTTCAGGGACCCCGAACTCCACAGAGGTCAATTTTGGCTTCAACACTTAGGCGAGACCGGCCCCCAGGCCGGGTCTCGCCGATCCCGGCAGGTAGGTCGGGCGAGACCGACCCCTAGGCCGGGTCTCGCCCCACCCCGCGGGCAGCTAGGCAAGACCGGCCCCCAGGCCGGGTCTCGCCCAGGCCGGCGGGTAGGCCAGGCGAGACCTGCCCCTAGGCCGGGTCTCGCCCCGCCCTGCAGGCAGCCAGGCGAGACCGGTCCCCAGGCCGGATCTCGCCAAGCCCGGAGGGTAGGCCGGGCGAGACCGGCCCCCAAGCCGGGTCTCGCCCCATCCCGCAGGATGGGTCCCCTATTTGCTTTAGGTAATGCGTTTTTCCTTCTCTACCCCCCCCCCCCCCCCCCGGCGTGGAAGTTTCCTATTGGCCTTAGGCCTTTTGGCCGTGGGGGTATTTTGGTCATTTTTGGCCCATGAGATTTGGAAAACTATAAATAGACCCCCCTTGGGTGCCTTGGAGAAGATACTTTTCGGAGTTCTCCTCCCTTAGCTTCTTCTAGGTAGAGTTGAGAGAGCTCTTCAAGGCACCCTAGCTCGAGCATTGGCTAAGGAGGGGAAGTGCTCAGGCAGCCTTCCGGGTGTGAGGTGGGACCTCCGCGCTAGAGCTGAGGGTATGTTCATAGTCTCCTAATTCTCCGGTCCGTGACGTTCTCTCGAGTGTAGTAGGTGTGAGGTCACCCCTTTCAGGGACCCCGAACTCCACAGAGGTCAATATTGTCTTCAACACTTTGGTGCGGTGAGCGTGGACTGTGACCAGCACAGAAGATCTCAGGAGAGTGTCATGACGGGAGGTCAGGGAGGTAGTGATGATCTCGGCGAGCTCCCTAGCTCAGGACCCTTTGTGTGGAGGCAAGAGTTCATGGCCTCCATCCAGGGTATCATGGAGATGCTGCGAAGCATTGCTCCTCAGGGTGGCAGCTCCACCCCGACCCCCCTAGGAGCTAGCTCCCCCCCCTCGACGGGTCGACTCGCAGGGGTCTAGGCGAGATGACCCCAGCGGGGGGAGAAGGAAGTGCACTAGGAAGAAGGCCAGGGAAGGAGAGAATGGGAGATGGGGTAGAGCGAGACCTCACCGGCCGGGAGTTCTTCTCTAGCCCGGCAAGTGCCAACCTCCCAGGAGAGCTGGTTGCGCGAGTGGAGGTGGCGAGACCACCCCTTAGGGGGTCACCCTTCAGCGAGCTGATCATCTTAGAACCCGTTCCTGAGGGGTTCAGAGAGCCAGACATGGCTTACTATACCGGGAAGGATGACCCCGTTCAGCACCTACAGTGGTTCGAGGATGCCGTCTCCATCAGGCCGATGACGGATGCCTTCAAGTATCGCCTCTTTGCGATTATATTGAAGGAGAAGGCAAGGGACTAGTTCCATCAACTCCCTCCAAGTTCGATCTATGGGTTCGAGGACTTGAGCCGGAGCTTTCAGCTTTGCTTCTCCACCTCCAAGAAGCGGAAGAGGTGTCCTAAGTCCATCTTCCTGATAAGACAGGGGGCCGAGGAGTCACTGGCCCGTTACGTTGACTGGTTCCAAGAGGAGATCCTGGAGGTCCAGGAGATGCCAGGGTATGCTCTCCAGATGGCCTTCACCATTGGGCTAAAGGAGGGCTTCTTCAGGATGAGCTTGACCCGAAAGGCCCCCCTTTCCTTCGAGCAGCTGATGGAAAGGGCGGCAGAGGAGATTGCCATGGAGGCAGCCCACCCGGCATTCGTCAAGAAGTTGTCAAAGCTAACAGAGATGGAGGCAAAGGATCAAGGTGGCTCGAGACCTCAGGAAGGAAGAAGAAGAGAAGAGCGGAGAGCTCAGGAGGGTCCGGAACCAGGTTGGAGGCAGCAGGGAGGACCCGTTCAGGGCCCGAGAAGAGGTTACGCCCAAGATGGGGGAAACTTCCATGGGGGCCAAGGGAGGTTCAACTTCCAGAGGCAAGCCCCTAGGCAGCTCCTCCCCTCACCACAGCAAGCGATGGAGATTGGTCGAAGGGAGAGGAGGAACCGCCAGGGAAGGAGAAGGGTCATGGTAGAGTTGTCGTACTGTGACTTCCACCAGGTGGAGGGGCACGCCACAGCTACCTGCCCCGAGTTCCTGGAAGTGAGGGGGCGAGAGACCCTGCCCAGCCACAACCACCAGTGCGGGTTGAAGAGGTTATGCCCAGAGAAGGAGTGGATGCTGTTTGTGAAGACCGGGTCGATGTCGGACCCCGAGGCGGTATAGCGGTGATCCATGGTGGAGTGGGGATGGAAGCCACTCGGAAGGCAAGCCTCCATGTCATGTACCGAAGGAGCGTCGCCTCAACCTCCCAGACCCCGCCCCAGGAGGAGAAGATCACCTTCTCGGTGAAGGACCTACTGGATCATGAGGATCCATTCTGTGATGCGCTGGTCATCCAGACGGCCATCGAGGGCTACAACGTCTCCCGAATCTTGGTTGACAATGGGAGCTCCGTCAACGTCATTTTCAGGAAGGCATTTGATGAGATGAAGGTAGAGCCAAGGAGGGTGTTGGCCTCGGACGGACCCCTGTTCGGATTCTCAGGAGAAAGAAAGGAGGTCGAAGGCGGAGTAGGACTCCAAGTAAAGTTAGGAGGGGCCTTAAGGAAATGCCGGTTCGTCATTGTTGATGCTCCAAGCAGCTACAACGCCATCTTCGGAAGGCCCCTCATCAGCGCCTTTCGTTGCGTGCCATCTTCCTTCCACCAATGCATCAAGTTCAGCTCCGGAGGGATACAGGTCAGAGTCAAGGGGGACTCCAGGATGGCAAGGCAGTACTACGTCACGGCTGTCAACACCATCTCTTGGTTGGCCTAGGCAGAGGAGATGGAGAAGGTCATGGAGAGCTTGAGCAAGATGGAAGTGCCCGAGGAAAAGGAAGCGGAAGACGTCCGTCATGCCCAGGCCCCATGAGGGTGCCTCGCCTTGCGGTAGTTTTTTCATTTTTCTTGCCTTGTAACAAGTGCTACCCCTGACCAGCTGAGTCGGGGGGATCATGTAACCCATCTATTTCTCCCCGTTTGAGGATGTAGGATTTGGTAAGGATTGATTGAGATGCTTAGTTCTTCTGCTCCGAGACGGTCCCACTGCCCAGGCTCTCACTAGCTGGGTAGGGCCGGTGGTACCTCTCGTTGATGCCTAGTTGTCTCACCTCGAGATGGATTCTGCTGTCAGGCTCTCACTTAGCTGGCAGGGCAGGTTGATCTCTCAGAGGGTGGGAAGGTCTCACCTCGAGATGGATTCCGCTGCCAGGCTCTCATCTAGCTGGCAGGGCAGGTTGATCTCTCGTGGAAGCCAAGCCCTTAGCTCCGAGATGGATTCCGCTGCCAGGCTCTTATCTAGCTGGCAGGGCAGGTTGATCTCTCATGGAAGCCAAGTCCTTTGCTCCGAGATGGATTCCGCTGTCAGGCTCTCATCTAGCTGGCAGGGCAGGTTGATCTCTCGTGGAAGCCAAGCCCTTAGCTCCGAGATGGCTTCCGCTGCCAGGCTCTCATCTAGCTGGTAGGGCAGGTTGATCTCTCGTGGAAGCCAAGCCCTTAGCTCCGAGATGGATTCCGCTGCCAGGCTCTCATCTAGCTGGCAGGGCTGGTTGATCTCTCGTGGAAGCCAAGCCCTTAGCTACAAGATGGATTCCGTTGTCAGGCTCTCATCTAGCTGGTAGGGCAGGTTGATCTCTCATGGAAGCCAAGCACTTAGCTCCGAGATGGATTCCGCTGCCAGGCTCTCATCTAGTTGGTAGGGCAGGTTGATCTCTCGTGGAAGCCAAATCCTTTGCTTCGAGATGGATTCCGCTGTCAGGCTCTCATCTACCTGGCAGGGCAGGTTGATCTCTCGTGGAAGCCAAGCCCTTAGCTCCGAGATGGATTCCACTACCAGGCTCTCATCTAGCTGGTAGGGCAGGTTGATCTCTCGTGGAAGCCAAGTCCTTTGCTCTGAGATGGATTCCGCTGTCAGGCTCTCATCTAGCTGGCAGGGCAGGTTGATCTCTCGTGGAAGCCAAGCCCTTAGCTCCGAGATGGATTCCGCTGTCAGGCTCTCATCTAGCTGGTAGGGCAGGTTGATCTCTCATGGAAGCCAAGTCCTTTGCTCCGAGATGGATTCCGCTGTCAGGCTCTCATCTAGCTGGCAGGGTAGGTTGATCTCTCGTAGAAGCCAAGTCCTTAGCTCCGAGATGGATTCCACTGCCAGGCTCTCATCTAGCTGGTAGGGCAGGTTGATCTCTCGGGGAAGCCAAGTCCTTTGCTCCGAGATGGATTCCGCTATCAGGCTCTCACTAGCTGACAGGGCTGGTTGATCTCTCGTGGGAGCCAAGTTTGTTACCCAGAGAAGCTCTCGCCACCCAGGCTCCCATAGCGGCATGGCAGGTTGACCCCGCAGGGAAGTTACACTCCGCGAATACGTTGGGTTGGATGTTTCTTTCCGAGCTTGTGCCAACCTCGAAAAGAGCGGAGATTGTGTACAACCCCATATTCGCGAAGAGTGGACCCTAAATGAGGCGTGCTTAGTTTTTAAGCTTTTTGTGTATTTTGAACTCTTGATGGCCAATTTTGGCTCTAGCTTGGAAATCTACTAGTAGGGGGAGGAGAAATCGGCCTCCCCCAGCAGCCCCTTAGTTGGAGTGTGAGAGCGGCAGGTTGGAGGGCACCCGCCCGGGCCAATTGGGTGTGGAGACAGGATCAGCAGGCCCTCCCCCTCCCCCTTTTCCCCTTAGGCCGGCGAGTCCAGCCCCGAGCCCGGCGGGTATGCATGGGGAGATCGGCCCTCAGGCCGGGTCTCGCCCTTCCCCGCGGGCGGCCAGGCGAGACCGGCCCCCAGGACGAGTCTCGCCTAGCCCGACGGGTAGGTCGGGCGAGACCGGCCCCCGGGCCAGGTCTCGACCCACCCCGCGGGCAGCCAGGCGAGACCGGCCCCCAGGCCGGGTCTCGCCCAGCCCGGCGGGTAGGCCGGGCGAGACCGGCCCCCAGGCCGAGTCTCTCCCCGCCCCGCGGGAAGCCAGGCGAGACCGGCCCCCAGGCCGGATCTCGCCCAGCCCGGCGGGTAGGCCGGGCGAGACCGGCCCCCAGGCCGGGTCTCGCCCCATCCCGCAGGGTGGGTCCCCTATTTCCTTTAGGTAACGCGTTTTTCCTTCTCTACCCCCCGGCGTGGCGGTTTCCTATTGGCCCGAGGACTTTTGTCCGTGGGGGTATTTTGGTCATTTTTGGCCCATGAGATTTGGAAAACTATAAATAGACCCCCTTGGGTGCCTTGGAGAAGATCCTTTTCGGAGTTCTCCTCCCTTAGCTTCTTCTAGGTAGAGTTGAGAGAGCTCTTCAAGGCACCCTAGCTCGAGCATTGGCTAGGGAGGGGATGTAACACCCCCTATCCGTCGCATAGCATATAGCAGTAGGTCCGGCCGGGGCCCGACGCCATATACCACAGACAGACCGGGTGGTTACGTATGGAAACCATCCAACCAATCTCAACGTCCTACACAGAGCATTCTAGCGGAAGCAGTTTATATAAGTTGTAAATAAGAACCCAGCATTAGAGCACGAATGTCCACTATTACATAATTAGGAATGTATACAAAATACCCAAAACTCGGCCTTAAGGCCTTACAGAATGTTTCACTTGACTGTTACATGATTTACAAACCTCGGCACGCAGGCCGGTCATACATGAATAAAACAGAAAACATTTCCACTTGGGCCTTCGAGGGCCAGCTTTGCAAAAAGGGCTTTAGCCCGCTATTGACCGCTTGGTCCAGCTGCACCTGCAAGCAACAAACCACCGCATGGTGGCAAACAAGGCAACGATCAGCAATGCTGACAAAATTATAACGATCCCGCCCCCAACTCGGGGCGGCGATGCTCCTTCCCTGCATTTCATTAGCACCAGCGAGCAATGCATATAACCATAGCCATTTCATCACAGACGTTGGCTCGTACGGCCACACGTCCCGTGCACTCAGGGCACATTCTCGGTGAACCGGTCGATGTCACGCCAATTAAAGCCATTAACATTCCGGACTCACCACCGCCACTTAGACGGCCATTACTATGAGCAATTCGTCTTCCTGGCATTGGTCACAAAAATTTAAGCCATTGACCACCGAAGACTCACATCTATGCCAACGGCGAGTGCCACGTAACCTTAGGTCGCTCTAACCGGACGACATAAAGCGGGTACGGTTCCATCTAACCCGTGCTCACATCGCAACGACAATTTAAGCCATTTGCGCGGGTCAAACTTTCGCCGAGTCCCATTCTACCGCAAGTCACATAACCACGTTATGTTCAAGTTGGCTCTCAGGCCACCAAGTTGGCAAGATCTCGTATCCGCCCAGTTTTCCGGGTGCACCTTTGGGTTAGTCCCCAAGGCTCCCTGCTGCAATCTACCGCGTAGAAAACCCGAAAACACCCAATAGCACGGAGTCTTCTCCGGCCTTATGCAATGCAACATCACCGATCCGGACTAACATGTCCGGGTAGGCTTCAACCAAAATGCCTACGTCCGTTCTCGCATACGGACTCTAAACAACGGGGACTTTACATATCTACCCGAAGGAACGCCTCCAACTCTCCGCAAACTCGCGAGAGCGGGCTTCCTATGCTAAGAAAAGGAGCGATTCATGCTCAAGATGAGGATCGTTACCCTTGAGTTCCTCTTTGGCGCCATCGAAAAGTAATCGGATAGAAATCACCGCACTTGCGTTGCCTCCGTGGATCCGGAGTCGGCTTGCGATTCGGAGCTCCGAAGCTCCTCCAATGGCGGATCTAGCTCTTCTTCCTCCAAGGGCTCTCCTCTTTCGCCAAGGGTTTGGAGAGATGAAAAAGGTAAGAAAGAATGGATTTTTCTAAGTCAAACCCGTGTATATCCTCTCAGGAACCATCCCCAGCCGTTGGATCTCAACCTAAGAAAACGAGCGGCTTTGATTCGGGGCTGAAATGCCCAATCTGGACCGAACACGGCCTGGCACACGCCCGTGTCCAGGGCCGTGTGCCGCATTCGCCGTCAAAATCGAATCTCCAGGACCCTCAAACGGGTATCGAACACGCCCGTGTTCGAGCTGACACGCCCGTGTTCCAGCTGACACGGCCGTGTAGCCGGCCGTGTACCCCATGATTTTCCCCCGTTTTCAACCCGAGCACTGCACGGGTTCTAGGACACGCCCGTGTCCTTGCCCGTGTCACATTGACACGCCTGGGCCCCAGGCCGTGTACACGGGACATTTCGTCGAGGGGAGAACGACGACTGGATGACACGGCCTTGGACACGCCCGTGTCCTAGGCCGTGTGCCTTGTCTCGACGATCGTCGAGTGAATCTCGACGACTCCCCGGGACGACCATCGACACGGGTTGACACGCCCTGCGACACGCCCGTGTCGCAGGCCGTGTGCCCATTCTCGACGAATCGTCGAGTATAACTCGACGATTTCACGGCTAAGTGTCGACACGGGTCGACACGCCCTGCGCCACGCCCGTGTCGCAGGCCATGTGCCCACTCTCGACGAATCGTCGAGTATAACTCGACGACTTCGCGGCTAAGTGCCGACACACGCTTGACACGCCCTGGGACACGCCCGTGTCCCAGGCCGTGTGCCTTCAGCCAGAAACCAAAACTGGCCCAAAACGTCCCCCTTTGCTCCTTTGAGTTTCGGGGCGTTACAGGGGAAGTGCTCAGGCAGCCTTCCGGGTGTGAGGTGGGACCTCCGCGCTAGAGCCGAGGGTCTGTTCATAGTCTCCAAAGTCTCTGGTCCATGACGTTCTCTCGAGTATAGTAGGTGTGAGGTCACCCCTTTCAGGGACCCCGAACTCCACAGAGGTCAATTTTGGCTTCAACAACTATCCCGCCCCCAACTCGGGGCGGCGATGCTCCTTCCCTGCAGTTTTATTAGCACAAGCGAGCAATATAATAATATTCGTTACATCACAGGCGTAGGCTCACACGGCCACACACCCCGTGCACTCAGGGCACATTGTTGGTGAACCGGTCGATGTCACGTCAGTTAAAGCCATAGACATTCCGGACCCACCACGGCCACTTTGACGGCCAAACACATGAGCAGTTTGTCTTCCCAGCATGGGTCACGTCAATTTAAGCCATAGACCGTCGAAGACTCTCATCTATGCCAACGGCAAGTGCCACGTAACCTTAGGTCTCTTTAACCCGAACGACATAGAATATGGGTACGGTTCCATCTAACCCGTGCTCACGTCGCAACGACAATTTAAGCCATATGTGCAGGTCAAACTTCTCCCGAGTCCCATTTTCGTCACATAATTTCACATAACTCGGTTATGTTCAAGTTGGCTCTCAGGCCTCCATGTTGGCAAGATCACGCATCCGCACAGTTTTCCGGGTGCACCTTAGGGTTAGTCCCCAAGGCTCCCTGTTGCAATCTACCGTGTAGAAAACCCGAAAAACAACCAATAGCACGGAGTCTTCTCCGGCATTATGCAATGCAACATCACCGATCCAGACCAACATGTACAGATAGGCTTCATACATCATGTCTATGTCTGTTCTCGCTTACGGACTCTAAACAATGGGGACTTCACATATCTACCCGAAGGAACGCCTCCAACTCACCACAAACTCGCGAGAGCGGGCTTCCTATGCAAAGAAGGAGAGTTACATATGCTCAAGAAGAGGATCGTTACCCTAGCGTTCTTCTTTGGCGCCATGGAAAAGTAAGCGAATGAAAAGCACCGCACTAGCTTTGCCTCCGTGGATCCGAAGTCGGCTCGCGATTTGGAGCTTCGAAGCTCCTCCAATGGCCGGATCTAGCTTCTTCTTCCTTCCTTGGCTCTCCTCTCTCTCTAAGCTTTTAGAAAGATAACCACTCATGAAAAGTGAGGGTTTCTAAGTCCAATCCCGGGAATATCTCATCAGGAACAACCCCCAACCGTTGGATCCCAAAATAAAGAAACGAACGGCTTTGATTTGGGACTGAAATGCCCAATCTGGATCGCACACGGCCTGGCACACGCCCATGTCCAGGGCCGTGTGCCTCATTCGCCGTCAAAATTGACTCGCCTGGAACAACACACGGGTATCGAACACGCCCGTGTTCAACCTGACACGCCCGTGTTCCCCCTGACACGGCCGTGTGGCCGGCCGTGTACCCCCATCGTTTTTCCCCGAAAACAACCCGAGCACTGCACGGGTTCTAGGACACGCCCGTGTCCTTGCCCGTGTCACCTCAACACGCCTGGGCTCCAGGCCGTGTACACGGTCTCGACACTCGACACTTCGTCGAGCGAAGATCGTCGACCTGACGACACGACCTTCGACACGCCCGTATCCTAGGCCGTGTGCCTTGTCTCGACACCTCGTCGAGCAAAGCTCGTCGACTCCCGAGACGAGTGTCGACACGGGTCGACATGCCCTAAGACACGCCCGTGTCGCAGGCTGTGTGCCATGTCTCGACACTTCTTCGAGCGCAGAGTGTCAACTTCGCGGGCTGAGTGTCGACACGGGTCGACACGCCCTGCGACACGCCCGTGTCGCAGGCCGTGTGCCCAGTCTTGACATAATGTCGAGAGCAAAATGTCGACTCCGCCGGCTGAGTGTCGACATAAGCTTGACATGCCCTGGGACACACCCGTGTCCTAGGCCGTGTGCCTGCATCCAGGACCCAAAACTGGCCCAAAACGTCCCCCGTCGCCCTTTTGAGTTTCGGGGCGTTAAAACTCTCCCCCTATTAAAAGAATTTCGTCCACGAAATTATATAAAGGAAAGACATGTACAAAACCAAAATTTGTACCTGAGCGGAACAATTACGGATACTCGTCAAGCATAGTCTGCTCTCGCTTCCAAGAGAGCTCCTCACGACCGCAATTGTCCCACCGGATCTCGACCATCCAGATCTCTTTATTGCGTAGCCGCTTGACCTCCGAGTCCTCAATCCGCACGGGCTTTACTTTCGTCGTCAATCCACTATCAACCGTCGCTTGATCGACCGCGATCACTCGCGTAGGCTCTTGCACCGTCTTCTGTAGCACCGAAATATGGAGTATATCATGTATACCACTAAGCTCCACTGAAAGCTTCAATTGATAGGCATGCTTCAACAACCCGCTTCAGAACCTCAAACGGCCCAATGTACCTCGGGTTTAGCTTTTTCAATCACCGCACCCGCGAGAAACCCTTGAACGGCTTGATCTTTAAGCACACATAGTCGCCCACGGCGAACTCCACGTTCCTGTGCTTGGCATTATAGTACTTCGCTTGCCGGTCCTGAGCGATAAGCAACCTCTCCAGAATGCTTCGCATCAACAAAGTAACATCCTCCACTTCGAATCGCTTATACAACTTGACTCACCCGTTTCCAGCCAGGACCACTGCGTGCGACATTTTCTACCATATAGGGCCTCGAAGGGCGTCATTTGAATACTAGCTTGGTAGCTGTTGTTGTATGCGAACTCCACCAAATAAAGGTGGTCTTCCCATTGCTTCCCAAAATCTAAGACACACATGCGGAGCATGCTTTCCATAGTTCTATTTTAACTTTGTCCCCAACATTTGCTGCACAAGCCTCCACTCATTGGATGTGAACCGCCCATCTCGGTCCCTCACGATGTTGCGGGGCACACCGTGAAGCCGTACTATATTATCCACCTATAGTTTTGCTAACTTCTCCACCGGATGATCCTTACTATGCGGAATGAAATGCGACACCTTCGTTAACTAATCTACGACCACCCAAATGACGTCGTTCCCCTTTTTGCGACCTTGGCAAACCGTGCACAAAGTCCATAGAGATGTCGTCGAATTTCCACTCTGGAATAGGCAAGGACTTAAGAAATCCTCCCGGCTTTTGGCATTCTGCCTTCACCAAGGCGCAAGTTTGGCACTTCACTATGTAGAGCGCCACATCTTTCTTCAAACCCAACCGCCAAAATAGTTTCTTTACATCGCGGTACATCTTCGTGCTCCCCGGGTGAATTGAGTACTTAGTATGATGTGCCTCGTACAACAATTCCACCCGCTAATTTCCCACACTTGGGACGCACAGACGACCGACTTTCCCAAGCAATCCGTCCTCCACAATGAATTGGGAATTTGACTCATCCAGAGCTTCTACCATGAACTGCTTCATATGGACATCCAAATCCAAAGCCTGCTGAATCCGATCATCCAGGTCATATTGAACTTCAGTCCAATTCAGTACTGCTTCAGCACTTGATTGCTTATCCTCACAACCAATCTCCAACCCCTCCAACTACCGAACCAACCGCTCGTCATAGGTCGACAGCCAATTGGCTTGAGCTGGGGTCCGGTGACTCGACGCGTCCGTAACCGCATTCCCTTTATCAGGCACGTAGTAGATCTTGAATGTATAGTCTCCCAAGAGCTCCATCCATCTACGGTGCCGCATATTCAGATCCTTCTGATCAATCAGATACTTCACGCACTTGTGACCGGCGTAGATATCCATCTTCACACCGTACAAAATTATGCCTCCACAGCTTCAAGGCAAAACTCAGGGCCGCTAACAATAAGTCATGGACCGGATAGTTCCTCTCGTGCACTTTTGGTTGTCTCGCGCCATAAGCTATTACACTTCCGTGTTGTAGTAGCACGCAATCCAAACCCCTGCCCGAAGCATCGCTATTAAATCTCATAGCCTTCGGTCCCACTCGGCGAAGTCAGCACAGGCGCCGTGGTCAACCGACATTTTAACTCTTCAAAAGCTTGTGCGCACTCCGCGTCCAAAGAACTTCTGTTTTTTCCTCGTCAAAGTAGTGAGGGGTAACGCTATCCACGAGAAGTTCTCTACGAAGCGCCTGTAATAGCCGGCAAGCCCCAGAAAGCTCCGAACTCCTGCTACCGTATAAAGCTCAGGCCACTCTCGCATCGCAACAATCTTCGCCGGATCCACTGCAATACCTTCCTCACTCACTATAAGACCGAGGACGCCACTGAAGATGACCAAAACTCGCACTTCGAGAACTTGTCATACAACTGATTCCTCCTTAGCGTCTCCAAAACCAAAAGAAGATGCTTGAAGTGATCTTCCTTACTCTACGAGTACACCAGAATATCGTCGATGAAGACGATCACAAAATGGTACAAGTACTCCCGGAAGGTCCTGTTCATCAAATCCATGAACACTGACGGCGCATTAGTCGGCCCAAACGGCATGACCGTAAACTCGTAGCGCCCGTATCCTGTACTGAACGTTATCTTAGGGATATCACTCTCCCTTATCTAATTTAGAGTACGTCGTTGGCCCGACCAACTGATCACAAAGATCATCATTCCTTGGGATTGGGTACTTGTTCTTTTCCGTCAACTTATTGAGCTCCCGATAATTAATACATAGCCTCAAGCTTTTGACCTTCTTCTTAATTAAGAGGGTCGGTGCGCTCCAAGGCGAAGGACTGGGACGCACATACCCTTGCTCCAACACCTTTTAGAAGTTGCACCTTCAGCTCCGCCATTTCCTTAGGCGCTAGCCGATATGGAGAGCGTGACATAGGCTTTGCACCTGGTACTAGCTCAAACATGAAATCTATATCCCGTCGAGGCGGGGCTCCAGGAAGATCTCTAGGGAACACATCAGGGTACTCCGATACCACTGAAATATTATCCAACGCGGGCTTCGGCTTTGCAACCTCCACTAGTGTACAGAACAGCTCTACACCATCACGAACCGCCTTCACCACCTGAAGAGCAGACACCAACGTCTTGCTCGACCTCTTCGAGCTCGTAAGGGTCGTCTCACGACTTGATCCCAGCTTGACTTCCATGCTACCGCAATCTATATAGGCTTGCTGCACCGAGAGTCAGTCCATGCCAACTATAAAGTCCACCAATGGAAGTAACGACGCTTGCAGATCGTACTCCTGATTCCCAATCCAAAACTAAGCGTAACAAATTCTACCCGCGCACAATGAGCAACATTGGACTATAACGCATCCAATTTGTCTCTTACCATCGAAGGAGGTACTCCGATGCACAATATAATTCCTAATAAAGGAATGCGAAGCTCCCTAAACGAACGATGCTCTCGCAGATAAAGTAAAGTCATAACAAGGCTTAGCACCAGTAGTTCTAAGCTAACATGCACAAGGGTGACAAGTGTTTAAGGCAAAACTATCTTTAAACCATACCTGTCGTCACGACGGCGTGCGTCCTCTAGGGTTTTAGGCACTCACGGGCATAATGCCCCGGCTCCCCACAGTTGTAACATGCTCCCGGGGTTTGGCTTGTAGTTGCCCCCGAAGCACTGAAAGGAGGTACTAGACCCAAAGTCCTGGCCTTCTTGTACCACTTTCGATATACATACTTTGAGGTGTTCGGCACTTTGAATGCCGTTTCCTTTGCACTAACATCCTTGACTGCTCCTGACATAGCTTTCTTACCCTTCCGAGCACCATTCCAACAGTCTCGGGCAAAGTGCCCTTTCTTTCCACAAGTATGACAAGTGTAAGTAGCTTTGCTAGTCGATTTCATAGCCCCTTTCTCCAGCATTCTGCCGGATGCAGCTCTTATGGGGTTTGTATAGTTCGATACCAAGGTCGCTGGCATCGGGAGGGTCTTCCTCAAATCTGCCTCCAAAGATCTAGCTGATTCCACCAAGGCTCGGAATGCCAATAACTTTGGTCCTAGTAGTAGAACTCGTAACTCGGCACGCAGGCCATTATAAAATCTATCGACTGTAGCTTGCTCGTTATCCAACTCAAAGCATGCGTAGCGACTTATCATAAGAAATGCTTGCAAATATTCCTCAACTGTGTGCGCTCCCTGCACTAAATGCATATTCAGCTACTGCCTCGATGGTCTACCAAAGGTCATCTGTTGCATCACGCCCACCGGCGTTGAAGCCACAATAGGGGCGCGGGGTTGTACATTACCTCCAATCTGTGCACCCGTCACAGCGAACACCGCTTCTACGATCCTTCTAACGGTTTCATACGAAGGAGGAGTCTCAAACACCTCACCGGGTGCTCTATGCTCCTCAGAAACCGGACATTCTGGCGGTCCAGCACCGCTTCCGGTCACCTATAGTGGTACAAAACACCGTTAAGCGACCAAATAAAATTGCAAACAGCAAGTATAGGGACACGCAGGTTCCTCAAACACTTGTATTTTCATTCCTTAGTGGACATTCATGGGTTCTTTTACCGTTATAACGATGACGCACACAATGTGCTCACCACCCCTTAAAAATAATTCGTCCACGAATTCATTTTAAGCCCGACCAAAACCAGTAGTCTGATACCAAATTGTAACACACCCTATCCGTCGCATAGCATATAGTAGTAGGTCTGGTCGGGGCCCGACGCCGTATGCCACAGACAGACTGGGTGGTTACTCATGGAAACCATCCAACCAATCATAACGTCCTACACAGAGCATTCTAGCGGAAGCAGTTTATAAAGGTTGCAATAAAGAACCCAGCACTAAAGCATGAATGTCCACTAAAATAGCCAACCATGAATGAAGTACATACACCAGTACTGGCCTTAAGGCCTTACAAAATGGTTTACCTAATGTTATATGATTTACAAACCATGGCACGCAGGCCGGTTATACATGAATAAAGCAGTAAACCCTCCAAATAGGCCTTCAAGGGCCGGCTTCGCAATTTGGGTTTTAGCCCGCTATTGACCGCTTGGTCCAGCAGCACCTGCAAGCAACATAACCACCGCACGGTGGCAAACAAAAAGGCAACGGTCAGCAATGCTGACCAAATTATAACGATCCCGCCCCCAACTCGGGGCGGCGATGCTCCTTCCCTGCAGTTTTATTAGCACAAGCGAGCAATATAATAATATTCGTTACATAACAGGCATAGGCTCACGCGACCACACACCCCGTGCACTCAGGGAACATTCTTGGTGAACCGGTCGATGTCACGTCAGTTAAAGCCATATACATTCCGGACCCACCACCGCCACTTTGACGGCCAAACACATGAGCAGTTTGTCTTCCCAGCATGGGTCACGCCAATTTAAGTCATAGACCGCCGAAGACTCTCATCTATGCCAACGGCAAGTGCCACATAACCTTAGGTCTCTTTAACCCGAACGACATAGAATATGGGTACGGTTCCATCTAACCCGTACTCACGTCGCAATGATAATTTAAGCCATATGCGCAGGTCAAACTTCTCCCGAGTCCCATTTTCATCACATAATTTCACATAACTCGGTTATGTTCAAGTTGGCTCTCAGGCCTCCATGTTGTCAAGATCACGCATCCGCCCAGTTTTCCGGGTGCACCTTAGGGTTAGTCTCCAAGGCTCCCTGTTGCAATCTACCGTGTATAAAACCCGAAAAACAACCAATAGCACGGAGTCTTCTCCGGCATTATGCAATGCAACATCACTGATCCAGACCAACATGTCCGGATAGGCTTCACACATCATGCCTATGTCCGTTCTCTCTTACGGACTCTAAACAACGGGGACTTCACATATCTACCCGAAGGAACGCCTCCAACTCACCGCAAACTCGCGAGAGCGGGCTTCCTATGCAAAGAAGGAGAGTTACATATGCTCAAGAAGAGGATCGTTACCCTAGCATTCTTCTTTGGCGCCATGGAAAAGTAAGCGAATGAAAAGCACCGCACTAGCTTTGCCTCCGTGGATCCAGAGTTGGCTCGCGATTTGGAGCTTCGAAGCTCCTCCAATGGCCGGATCTAGATTCTTCTTCCTTCCTTGGCTCTCATCTCTCTCTAAGCTTTTAGAAAGATAGCCACTAATGAAAAGTGAGGGTTTCTAAGTCCAATCCCGGGTATATCTCATCAGGAACAACCCCCAGCCGTTGGATCCCAAAATAAAGAAACGAACGGCTTTGATTCGGGACTGAAATGCCCAATCTGGATCGCACACGGCCTGGCACACGCCCGTGTCCAGGGTCGTGTGCCTCATTCGCCGTCAAAATCTTCTCGCCTGGAATAACACACGGGTATCGAGCATGCCCGTGTTCAACCTGACACGCCCGTGTTCCACCTGACACGGCCGTGTGGCCGGCCGTGTACCCCCATCGTTTTTCCCCGAAAACAACCCGAGCACTGCACGGGTTTTAGGACACGCCCGTGTCCTTGCCCGTGTCACCTCAACACGCCTGGGCTCCAGGCCATGTACACGGTCTCGACACTCGACACTTCGTCGAGCGAAGATCGTCGACCTGAAGACATGGCCTTGGACACGCCCGTGTCCTAGGCCGTGTGTCTTGTCTCGACACCTCGTCGAGCAAAGCTCATCGACTCCCGGGACGAGTGTCGACACGGGTCGACACGCCCTGCGACACGCCCGTGTCGTAGGCCGTGTGCCATGTCTCGACACATCGTCGAGCGTAGAGTGTCAACTTCGCGGGCTGAGTGTCGACACGGGTCGACACGCCCTGCGACACGCCCGTGTCGCAGGCCGTGTGCCCAGTCTCGACACAATGTCGAGAGCAAAATGTCAACTCCGCCGGCTGAGTGTCGACACAAGCTTGACATACCCTGGGACACGCCTGTGTCCCAGGCTGTGTGCCTGCAGCCAGAACCCAAAACTGGCCCAAAACGTCCCCCGTCGCTCTTTTGAGTTTTGGGGTGTTACACAGTTGCTGAACTAGGCTGCCAAGAAAGATTCAGATTGAGATCTGAATCTCAAGTCAGAAGCTGATTGAAGATCAACTTCACAGGAAATTCAACCCTACTGAGTTTAGATTCAAGAAGCTTTGAAGAAAGCTAAGAGAGGTTGAACTCTGCTATCAGATTCTTCCAAGAACTGATCAAGAAGCCATCCATCCCTTCTCTCTTTATCTGGGTGGTGGTTAATTACTTTACTAAAACAAATTTTCTGTAGGATCTTTATAGATCTGAGTTGTAAGCATGTGTTTATAAAGGCTGAGAGTAGGAGAACATTTTCTATGAGTGGTAGGCCTTATTGAAGGCTGCAGTAGGGCTGTGAGCCTGAGTTGTAGGAGATTGTGATCTCTGAGTGTAGGCCTTATTGAAGGCTGAGGTAGGGCAGTTTGCCTGAGTTGTAGGAGTGTGGACTCACTCTGAGTGTAGGAGCCCTGCTGGGGTTCTGAGCTGCTGTAAGATCTGCGGATCTGAGGTGAAGTGAAGACGTTAGGCCGAATCTAACACACTGCTAGATAGGCGAAGGGGGAAAGTGGATGTACCCAGACCTTGTGGAACCACTATAAAAATCTGTGTGCAATCTGTGTTGTGATAATTATATGAATCTGCGATGTGTTAGCTATTGAATTTGCCATTTCTTATTACATAACAGAATAGATTTGCTGCCTTAAATAGAAAAAGGAATTACACCTATTCACCCCCCCCCCCCCGCCCCCTCTAGGTGGTTATGCACTAATTCTTTCAAGTGTTATCAGAGGGAGGTTCCTCAAAGAAGGACTTAACAGTCTGAGTTAGATCCATAAGGCAGATTCAAGATTAAGAAAATGGGTTCAGGTGAAAATCATAAGGAACTAGGTTCTATGAAACTACCCATATGCAGAAAGGAGATATTTGGCATCTGGAAAGAAAGGGTCATGCTGTTTATGGAGGCTTCTGATCCAAGGATCTACATCACAGTAAAGGAAGGTCCTTATATTCCAATGAAGGTGTCAATTCTAGATGCAAACCAAAGAATTCCCAAGGATTATTCAGAGATTACCAAGTATGAGATCATCTTGGCAACTATGAATAAAAGAGCCCAGAATATCATAGTAAGTGTCATTGATGATGCAACTTTCTAGAATCTAATACACTGCAAGACTTCCAAAGAAATTTGGGATACTTTGGTAGTCTACATGGAGGGTTCTGAAGAAGTCAGACAAGATAGAAAATCTATGCTGAACCAGGAATATGAGAGTTTCAGATAAGGAAAATCTGACAGTATAACTGAATGTTATAAAAAGTTCTATAGAATAGTAAATGAGCTGATGTCCTATGGGAGAATCTTCAGTACTTATGAACTGAATGATAAATTCCTAGGATCCTTGACAAAGGATTGAGACACTAAGATTTGTGTCATTAGGAAAGTGGCCAAACTTGCTGATATCTCTCCACCAACTTTGTTTAGAAAATTGCTGTCATATGAAATGCAGGTGATGGCAAGGAAAGAGAAAGAGAAAAGTGCAAAAGGTGAGCATAGAGAAAAGTCTGTGGCATTCAAGGTTGAATCCACTAGGAAGAATAGGAGGATGTCTTCATCACCTCCTAAGATAGTTGTTGAAATTCCTTCAGATAATTCTGATAACCAAAGTTCAGACAGTAGTGACTCAGATGAAGATTTTGCTGCCTTCACTAGGCAGTTTCAGAGATTCCTGAAGAAGAAGCAGTGGAAGTTAAAGCCTTCCACATCTCAGCCTAAGGATGATTATTATCAAAAGAGGAAGTCATCCAAGAAGGACAGGAGCAGATCTAAGCCAAGCAAGTCTACAACATCAAAGATAGTTTGTTACTACTGTAATAGGCCTGGACATATTGTGGCTGAGCGTTCAGATAAAAGAAAAGAGTCAGCTGATAAAAAGAAGATTCAACACCAGAGTAAGAAGGAGAAATCCTTTGTTGCTAAGAAGGAGAAGAGCTTGACAGATCAATCATCTTCGGAGTCAGAATCTGAAGTTGAGGCTTACATTGGTCTATATGCATCAGATGAAGAAGATGAGTTTCTACAGGTGCTGAACTCTATCTATGAACAAGAAGACCATCAGTGTTAGGGACTGATGGCTGTGTCAGAAGAAAATAAGTGCCAGGATCAGCCTGGTCCTAGTAAGGTACAATGTCTTTCTAGAAATTCAAATTGCAGTACTGAGTCAGAGTCAGCAACATCTGCATCAAGTGATGTGGATGGGTCTGAGTCTGAAGGTGATATTCATCAGCTGATAGATGAATATGGAGACTTATTGCAGGCACTAAATAAAAGCAAAAACTTGGCCAAAACTCTGGCTAAGGAAATTACAGATCTTAAGATGACTGCATCTGATTCAGAGAAGTTGCTGGATCAGAAGTTGAATGAGATAGCCAGACTGAAAAATATTACTGTTATTCAGATGGGTACTATCACATTCAAGAATGATCAGATTAAAAGTCTGGAGAATAGACTTCAGAAAGAAAAGGAGACTGTAGCTAGGTTTTCTAAACCAAAGTCTATATTACCCTTGATTGATGAGTTTGTGTTTCAAAAGGGTAAGGCTGGATTAGGGTTTAAGGTAACTGCATGGACTGCTAAGTCCAATTTTAAAGGAAAAGCCCCAACACAAAATAAGAAACCTGCTGTAAACAATTCAGCTAAGGTTGTACCTAAACAAAGGTACAACAAGTTTGAGTGCTGATGTTGTGGCAAGATAGGCCACTTTACCGTAGATTGTTGGCACAATTCTAGTGTCAAGGAGAGTAGCAGTCTGGCTGCTAGAAGAGCTATAGGCAGATTTGTTAAATTTCAGGCTAACATGAACTAAGGACCCAAAACTCATTTGGGTTCTAAGTTTAAGTAGTCTTTATTGCAGGTGAGTCCAAGTGGCCATGCCCCTATATGGTACTTGGATAGTGGATGTTCCAGGCACATGACTGGAACTAGGGGGTTGCTGAAGGACTACACACCTATCATGGATGGCCCTAAAGTAACCTTTGGTGGTTCTAAAAAAGGAATCATTAAAGGATTTGGTAACATTTCTAGTAACTAGATTTCTATCAATCAAGTGGCCTATGTGAAAGGTTTGAAACACAACCTTTTAAGCATAGGTCAGCTGAGTGATTTAGTATATGACATTTCATTTATTAAGAATGGATGTCACATCAAAAAGTCAAGTGATCAAAAGGTGATATTGACAAGATATAGAGAAAGAAATGTGTACTGTCTTAACTTTGAGTGTGAGAACAATAATTCTCATATTTGTCTTGTAGATGATGAGAGAGCCTCTCATTGTGTTAAGTAGCACAAGTGGCTGGCCCATCTTAACTACAAGACTATTGGCCAACTCTTTAGCAAAGAGTTAGTGAGGAATGCTCCTCAAGTTAAGTGTATAAAGGATGAGATATGCTCAGCTTGTCAAAAAGGCAAGCAGACCAAATCCTCCTTTCATAGCCTTGAAAACAAGGATTCAGTGAGGTGTCTATACCTCTTACATTTTGATCTTTTTGGTCCTATGCCAGTTTATAGTCTAGGTAGGAAGGTCTACACATTTGTGGTGGTAGATGACTATTCTAGATATTCATGGGTGTTCTTTCTAAGACAAAAATCTGAAACCCCAAGTGTTTTATATAGTTTTGTCAAACAAATTCAGAATGAGCTGGACAGTACTGTGGTCGAAATCAGAAGTGACCATGGCACTGAATTTCAATCTGAGAGTATGACAAGACTGTGTGAAGAATTTGGGATTTTTCAAGAATTTTCCTCACCTAGAACACCACAGCAAAATGATATTGCTGAAAGGAAGAATAGAACACTGATTGAGGCTGGTAGAACTCTATTGAGTGACACTTCTCTCCCAGAATATTTCTAGGTTGAGGCAATAAACACTGCATGTCATGTGATCAATAAGGCTACTATCACAAAAAGCCACAAAAAGACTCCCTATGAGATTATGAAGGGCAGAAAACCAAACTTATCCTATTTTAGTATCTTTGGTTGCAAGTGCTATATACTTAACAATGACAAGTCTTATCTAACTAAGTTTGCTGCCAAATCCCAAGATGGGATATTTGTTGGGTACATCAATAATAGTAAGGCTTATAGGGTCTACAACTTGATTACTCAAGTTGTAGAAGAGTCTGTACATGTTGTCTTTGATGAAACAAGACTGATTAACTGTGAGTTGCCAACTAGTTCTTGCAGTTCAACAGGTATAAATGAGAGAATGGACAAGCTTACCATTATATAAGATTCAACTACAAATCAGGAACAGGAAAATGGTGGCTGCTGTCTAGGGGGAGTACAAGACTCTCCAGATGCTGATGAAAACCAAGAGGTGCAACTTAATAAAGAGGCTGGAGGTGTTCAATATGAAGACAGGCTACCTCCAGCTAATAGACACTTAAAGGATCATCCAGCAAATCAGATAATTGGTGATCCAAGACAAGGAGTACAAACAAGGAGTAGGAATCTGAACACAGTTCTATGCTCTAGATTCTTATCACAAGTAGAACCAAAGAAATTTGAAGAAGCTGTTCTAGACCCACATTGGATTGATGCCATGCAAGAGGAGCTGAATCAGTTCAGAAGGTGCAAGGTCTGGACATTAGTTCCTAAACCAAAAGACCACAACATCATTGGAACAAAGTGGATCTTTAGAAACAAACTGGATGAGAATGGGATCATTGTGAAGAACAAAGCAAGAATTGTTGCAAAAGGATACAGGCAGGAAGAGGGTATTGATTTTGATCAAACCTTTGCCCCAGTAGCAAGACTGGAAGTAATTAGGATGTTCCTTGCTTTTGCAACATATCAAGGCTTTAAGGTATTTCAAATGGATGTAAAATCAGTATTCCTAAATGGAAATCTAAAGGAAGAAGTCTATGAGCAGCCCTCATGTTTTGTTGATTCTCTCAAACCTGATTATGTTTATAGACTTAGGAAAGCATTATATGGGTTAAAGCAATCCCCAAGGGCTTGGTATAAAACCCTGTCTAATTTCCTCATTGAGAACAAATTCTCAAGGGGAAAATAGACAAGACTATATTCCTTAGTCCAAATGAAAGATAATCATAGTCCAAATATATGTTGATGACATAATATTTGGATCTACTGAAAGTAACCTTTGTAAAAAGTTTGCAAAACTTATGCAAGGGAAATTTGAAATGAGCAGTATGGGAGAACTTAAGTTCTTCTTGGGTCTCCAAGTAAGACATACTGAAGATGGCTTGTCCATATCATAGTCTAAGTTCACCCTGGAGTTAATTAAGAAGTATGGTATGAAATCATCCACTCCCATGAGAACTCCAATGGGGACAAGTGTATATCTTAGCAAAGATGATGCAGGGAAACCTGTAGATGAAACTTTGTATAGAGGTATAGTTGGCTCCCTCCTATATCTGACTGCTAGTAGACCAGATATCATGTATGTTACATGTGTCTGTACTAGGTACCAATCCTGCCCTAAAGAATCTCATCTTGCTGCAGTAAAAAGGATTTTGAGATATCTTAAGGGCACCCCTAATCTAGGCCTTTGGTACCTTAGGAATGGAGATTTTCTACTGACAGGCTATTCAGATGCAGACTTTGCAGGTTGCAAAGAAGATAAAAAAAGTACTACAGGCACCTGTCAATTTCTAGGAGGAAGATTGGTGTCTTGGAGCAGTAAGAAGCAGACTAGTGTAGCAATATCCACAGCTGAGTCAGAATATGTTGCTGCAGGAAGCTGCTGTGCACAACTTTTGTGGATTCAGCACCAGCTAGTAGACTATGGTATTCAAGTAAGTAGAACACCTTTGCTTTGTGATTCTACAAGTGCAATTTCTATTGCTAATAATCCTGTTTCACATAGTAGGACTAAGCATATAGAAATTAGATACCATTTTATTAGAGAACATGTAGAGAAAGAGGACATCTTACTATAATTTGTCAAAACAGATTATCAAATTGCAGATATGTTTACTAAGCCTCTAGATGAAACTAAATTCAATAAGTTTAAAATTGAATTAGGAATGTTAAACATAGATTAGTTTAATAAAATTGGCTAAGTAAAACTGTGTCAACATATTCAGCAACAAAGTGTCGACACAGAGAAATATTGTCGACACTTCAGGAAAGTAGTGTCGACACTTCAGGAAGTTCTGTCGACACATTCAGGATAGTTGTGTCGACACTGAGAATAAGTGTCGACACATAAGTTCTGTCGAGTATATTGGTGTCGACACATGCAGATGTCTATGTCGACACTCAAACACTGAGTCATCCGTTAAGGATATTTGTGTCGACACATCATAATTGGTGTCGACACATAGCAGTCAACACCGTTGTCGAGACTTAAGTAGTCAGTGTCGACACTTTTCAACAGTGTCGACACATTCAGTGATTGTTGACGTGCCTTTTCACCTTCGTTTTAGAAAGGTATAAATAGGTCAACAGCATTGTCTGCCGACACGCTCTCCATAGTTTCGAGACCAAAACTTTGTGTCGACAACTCTCTCATCTAAACTCAAGATTTCTCTCAACCCTAATGGCACCAAAGATTGAGGATAATGTCAATGAAGGATATGAACTAGTTCGGAACGCATTTGATGGAGCGGATTCAGAAATTACAGGAGTAGTAACCCTAATTGCAGAGAATGGGTTTGAATTTCTAGTTTCTGAACCAACTAAGATCTGGAAGAAAGGAACTCTAGAATTCTTTGGTGCTGCTACTCTAGATCAAACATGACTCAAGATTCGATCCACAGTCCATGGAGTAAAGGTGAAAATCACCCAAAAGAGTTTAAGGAAAGTTCTACACCTGCCCAGAACACAAGAAGAAGAAAATGTGCACACATCTAAGCTAAAGGAAGCACTTCAATGGTGTGTACTGGATTCCACCATGAAGATTGGCTCTGCTTTGAACAGGAAAGGTATGAATATACAAGGGAAGTTCTTGTCAGAAGTTGTAGGCAAAGTGATTCTATGTAAGCTAGGGGGGCATGATAGAATTTCTGCATATATGTTCACCCTTATGACCAGAATCATCTATAGACTAAACACTAATTGGTCAGTAGTCATTTTTGACAAGATTAAGGAAAGTATGAAGAAGCCAAACTTAGGCAGAATTATGAGCTTGTATTTAGCTGGATCAGTACCTGAAGTGATGGAACAGTCAGCTGGAACTAAGATAAATCATATGAGAAGGATTGACATCAGAATCATCTCCAGGTGGTAGAGAGTATTAAATAAGGACATGCCTACTCCAGAGAAGGAAACCCCATCACAGAGGAAGCAGAAGAAAAATAAAATGGCTCCTGAACCTTCCAGTAGTTCAGAGGGGCAAGCAGCTTCCAGTTCAAATGAGGAAGAGGCTGATAATGCTGGAAGGTCACCAGTAAGAAATGAAGATGCACAGAGTCAGGGGGGCGCAACCATCTGCTAGCCCCATCCACCTGGATCCACTCCAGGGCGAGCCTGACCATGAGGAAGAGCCAACTCACTTGGACAGTGAAATGGCTGCACAAACAATCCTTGACGTAATTCAAGAGGTGAATCAATCAATTCTTAATGATAAGAATGAAACTCTAATTGTATTTTTGATTGATGTTGATTAGCCAACTCAGTTAAACAGTCAGCCACAAGATGTTGTCATGGAAGATACATCTACTGCTGATAATGCTACTAAGTTTGTGATACCTCAAGTCCCTACTCAACAAGAATTCACTCTTGAAGAGTTGTTCAATGAAATAGAGCAAGCTAACACTGAAGGGGAGAAAACTGATTTTGAGGGGAGCATGCCAATCTTGATGGGGAGCAAGTAGGAACACAGGGGGAGAAAGCAAGAGTTGAAGAGGAGCAAAGAACTCAGGGCGGGCTACCAAGGACTGAAAAGGACTTGCCTCATAGTCCTAAAGATAAAGTTATTATAGACAGTTCCTCAGCTTCTGAAGATGAAGTAGCAGTACAAGCCAAGAAAAGAAAACTGATGGTATTCAAAAGAAGAAGCCAAAGCTACAAAAAGGCATTACAGACTGCTGCTTCTCATCCTGCCCCACCAACACCTGATTATAGCACCTTGTTAATCTCACTGCAATTAAAGCTAGATGAGCAAAGAATTACAATGGAGAAGTATATGGATGAGACCCACAAAGATCTCGAATTTACTTTGGCTCAGGATATAAAATCTATAAGGTTTGAAGTTAATCAACATAAGAAAGAAATGACTGATTGTTTCCACAAGGGTGGAAATGTTGTGGTTTACCTAGCAACTCATCAAGAGAAAATCAAGTCTCAAGTTGATGATATAGCAGTAAAGCAAGGCTATGTTCTAGAGAATCAGATTAGAATGAATGATAATCTGACAGAATCACATAATGTGATTGTTACAGAAATAAAGAATCTTGCTACTACTCTACCTGAGGAAAAGGCTAAAGCCCAAGCAGAGTTTGATAAGAAATTCCAGGCAGAACTAGCTGCTGTTCAAATTGCTATTAAAGATTCACAAAAGACTATTTCAGCCCAGCTCTTAAAGTTAAAGTCTTTTTGTAAGGATGACGTTAATTTTCTGGATGAACAGGTCAGATTTCAAAAAGATGACCTCAGGGATCATGTTGCCAGAGAAGTCATAAAGGGGGAGAGAGTATTAGTAAAAGCTGGCTCTGATCATACTAAATGGATATCTAACAGCATTAAAGCCACACTTGAATATCCACCCCTGTGTGATGATGACAATGTGGCTGAGTCTGGTACACAACCTGCATATTTTGGAGGTGAGCAAGCTGAAGTTGCTCAAGTAATCTATCCTGCAGCAGATTTTGAGATGATCCATCAAGAAGTACAGTCTATGTACAGTCCTCCAGAGGGTAATCAAAATATTATCCTTGAGAAAGTAGACAAGCCTGTGTCAGAGCCAGTTTTGAAGGAGCAAGAAGCTCTATTGTGTAAGAAACGATTCAGAGAAGAGGCAGAATTGAAGCCTGATTTTGAGCAGTGGAGTCCAACCTCCAGGAACATTATATTAACTGCTTGGAAAGCTGTAAAGGACCAGACCCATGATAGGGGTAAATAGTATTCTGAACAAGAATGGAGAAAGCATGAAGCCATGCAAGAAGCAATTGTTCAGTATAGAAGAAAGGCAAAACTTGGGAAGCTACCTCCTAATGCTCAGGAGCCTATCAAATATTTCCCTAAGCCCTTTCATTATTTTGAAAGGCAAAAAATAGGGCTGAAGAGCAAAAGAAGAAAGATCTTAAGGGCAAGAAGCCAGCTGATGGCACTGATGCTCCTGTACAAGCCAATATCAAATCAGGCCAAGTAATTGTCATCAAGGAGCCAGAGCAGCCTTAGAATAGATTTACTTGATTTTATAACATTGTAAATCTTAGTGTTTAAAATGTATGTAAACTTTTGTTTAAAGAAACTTTTGAAGATTAAACAAAACTAGAATGAATGCTCATTATGTTAGCATTATTATTTTTTCTGTGATGATATATTCTGTGTTTTGTTTAGTAATTACCCTGTCATATAATACTTGTTATACATCAAAATGTGTATTTGTTATGAATGGTGTATATCATTGACTAAGGGTTATGACTTCTCCAAATAGGGGGAGATTGTTGGGTACATTGGAAAATGTGTACCAGATTTGAAGAAGCCTCACCCTACTCAATGATATGCATCAAGGTGTATTTGATGTGTTTTGAGTTTATATGTGCAGGTTAAGTAATTGCAGGAAATGCAGAAAAATTTCTAATTCCATGTGTCGACTCCAGGAGAAGCTGTGTCGACACTTATGAAGGCTTGTGTCGACACTAGAGGAAAGCTGTGTCGATACTTGGAGTTGATTGTGTCGACACTTGGAAAGGCAGTGTCGACACCAGAAGAAATTGTGTCGACACCAGGAGGCTGTGTCGACACACAGAGAAGCAAAGTCGACATCAACTGTGTCGACACCAAGAGGCAGTGTCGACACACAGGATTACTTAGTCGACATCAATTGTGTCGACCCCAAGAGGCAGTATCGACACACTGAAGACTTTGTCAACATCAACTGTGTCGACACACAGGATTTGTGTCGACACACATCAAAGTTTCAACTAAGTTAAATAAAAGAAGGCTTGTGTCGACACACAGAATCAGTGTCGACACATTCTAAAGAAGGCTTGTGTCGACACACAGAATCAGTGTCGACACATTCTAAAGAAGCTGTGTCGAGAAGTTGTTACAACAACTAAAGAGCTGTGTCAACACCACCAAGGCTTTTGTCGACACTTAGTCCACTTGTGTCGACACTTAGTCTACTTGTGTCGACACATGATGAAGTTCAGTCTCGACATTTTCAGACAGAGACAGTATTTCAAGAAGTGACTGGATGACTTGACAGCTGCCATTTCCAACCAGTCTACTCCAACTATCAAAGTTGTCAGAAGTTTGTTAGAAACCGGATCAGGCGGTTACCTTGGAGAATGTCTATAAAAAGGAATACTCCTTCAATAGAAGATATAACTGACAGAAGAAGAACTAAGAAGAATCACAGATTAGAGAAACGAATACAGAATTCTAAAGAAAGAGAAAAAGAAGAAGTTGGAGAGAGAGAGAGCTCCATCTACTGAATTGTAGTTGCTGAACCAGGCTGCCAAGAAAGATTCAGATTGAGATCTAAATCTCAAGTCAGAAGCTGATTGAAGATCAACTTCACAGGAGATTCAACCCTACTGAGTTCAGATTCAAGAAGTTTTGAATAAAGCTAAGAGATGTTGATCTCTGCTATCAGATTCTTCCAAGAACTGATCAAGATCCATCCATCCCTTCTCTCTTTATCTGGGTGGTGGTTAATTACTTTACTAAAACAAATTTTCGGTAGTATCTTTATAGATCTGAGTTGTAAGCCTGTGTTTATAAAGGCTGAGTGTATGAGAACATTTTCTCTGAGTGGTAGGCCTTGTTGAAGGCTGAGGTAGGGCTGTGAGCCTGAGTTGTAGGAGATTGTGATCTCTGAGTGTAGGCCTTATTGAAGGCCGAGGTAGGGCAGTTTTCCTGATTTGTAGGAGTGTGGACTCACTCTGAGTGTAGGAGCCCTGCTGGGGTTCTGAGCTGCTGTAAGATCTACGGATCTGAGGTGAAGTGAAGAAGTTAGGCCTAATCTAGCACACTGCTAGATATGCGAAGGGGGAAAGTGGATGTACCCAGACCTTGGGGAACCACTATAAATATCTGTGTGCAATCTGTGTTGTGATAATTCTATGAATCTGTGATGTGTTAGCTATTGAATTTGCAGTTTATTATTACATAACAGAATAGATTTGCTGCCTTAAATAGAAAAAGGAATTACACCTATTCACCCCCCCCCCCTCTAGGTGGTTAGGCACTAATTCTTTCAGCCACCATATAAGATCCAGGCCACTACATCATCCACTTTCTCTACTCTTACTTGTTGAGCATTCCAAGTTCTGTTTTGAAGAAAGATAACTTGGTCTCGTCTAGCAGCTTTGTGAAAATGTCTGCAATCTGTATGTCTGTAGAGACATATTGGAGATCTATGTCCCAATGCTCCACATGTTCCCGGATGAAATGATACCTCAACTCTATGTGCTTTGTTCTACTGTGCGATACTGGGTTGTTGGCTATTGCAATTGCGCTGGAAGAGTGGCAAAACAACGGAATGTTCTGGAACTTCATATTATAATCTTCAAATTGATTCATTATCCATAGCAGCTGTGCACAATAACTGCCTGCAGAGATGTACTCTGACTCAGCTGTTGAGATTGCTACACAGTTCTGCTTCTTGCTACTCCAGGAGATAAGCCTTCTTCCTCGGAATTGTCAAGTCCCGGAAGTGCTTTTCCTGTCGTCTTTGCTCCCTGCAAAATTTGCATCTGAAAAACCTATTAGTTTGCTATCATTAATTCTTGGGTACCATAAGCCAAGATTTGGTGTACCTTTAAGGTTTCTCAAGATCTGCTTTGCAGTAGCGTAGTGAGATTCCTTAGAGTTCACCTGGAATATAGCACATACACATGTTGAAACATTATGTCAGGTCTACTGGCAGTAAGGTAGAGCGAGGATCCAATTATGCTTTTGTACTTGGTTTCATCAAAAGGTTTCCTTTTTCATCCTTGTCCAGAGACATAGTTGAACCCATTGGAGTCCTCATCGAGGTTGCGTTTTCCATTCCGAATTTCTTAATTAGCTCTTTGGTGAACTTGGTGTGCGAGATGAAAATTCCATCTTCAGATTGTTTCACCTGAAGCCCTAATAAATACTTCAGCTCGCCCATACTGCTCATTTCAAACTTCCCTTCCATAAGTTTAGAAAACTTCTCGCAGAGGTTGTTGTCTGTAGAGACAAAAATGATGTTGTCGACATAGATTTACACTAGCAAAATCTTGTCTTTTATTTCTCTAAGAAATAATGTCTTATCTATCTTTCCCCTTATGAACTTGTTCTCAAGTAGAAAGCTAGACATCGTCTCATAACAAGCTCGAGGAGCTTGTTTCATACCATATAAAGCTTTATGCAATAAATAAACGAAATCAAGAAAGTTAGAATTAATGAAACCTGGAGATTGTTCCACATACACCTCTACCTTTATGTCTCCATTAAGGAAGGCAGACTTCACATCCATCTGATAGACGGTGAAGCCTTTAAGTGCAGCATATGCTAGGAATAACCTCATGGCCTCCAGCCTTGCCACTGGAGCATACGTCTGGTCGAAGTCGATTCCTTCTTCTTGCCGATATCCTTTAGCGACGAGTCTGTCCTTGTTCTTTATGATCATTCCATCCTCGTCCATCTTGTTCCTGTAGACCCATTTTTTGCCGATGACATTCTTACCTTTGGGTCTTGGAACAGGTTTCCATACTTGGCAGTGCTTGAACTGATTTAGTTCTTCTTCCATCGCCACTATCCATGATGCGTCTAAGTTTGCTTCCTCAAACTGCTTTGGTTCAACCTGTGAGAGAAAACTTAGATATAAATTTTCGTTAGTTGTACCTCTATAAGTTCCGACACCATCCCGGGGATCTCCTATGATCTGGTCCATGGGGTAATCCTTCAGATGTCTGAGCTATAGAGTCCTTGCATCTGGATTATCTTCAATCACCGGAGTGACTTCATCAACTTGCACAATTTCTTCATCTAGATCATCAACTTATCCAATAGGGGTTGGAGTGGTGATCTTGATGAACTTTTCACATTTATCTTCAGATGGTTCATCCAAGCCGAGTTCCTTTAGCTTTGTACCATAGCCTTTAGTGATTCCTCGGTCTGAACCTCCAAAGATGACCTTTGGTCTGTTCAAGACTGGAGAGAAGTTTTGAAGTAGGCTTCTTGTCCCAGTCATATGCCGAGAGCATCCACTGTCCAAATACTAGATTGGCGTTTTGTCTGAGCTCTAGAACACTCCCCCTACGTGTGTTAGCATTATGAGCAATCTTTCTCATATTGCCAACATGAGGAGTTCGAGCATTTCTGGGATTAAACCAGCAATCGATGGCAAAGTGACCAATTCTGCCACAGCACCAATAGTCAAACCTATTGTATCTTTGTCTTATGTTCTCCTGCTTGACCTTTTGCAATAGTGGTCTAGCAGGGGCTGCATTCTTTGAGGAAGAAGCTTCATGATGATGGCAATCACATGATTTCTTCTCCTTCTGTGGCTTTTCCACAGCGGGCTTTACCTTTGGTGCTCTCTTGAAGTTATGATCATGACTGAAAGGGCCATAGCTCTGAAGAATGACTTCTTCATAAGGTTCCTTAAAGACACTATCACCAAAGTTTTTGGGGCGAGTCCATCCTTAGTAGCGAGACTTTGGCTCTACATAGGTAGGCCTGGTCAAGTGACCGTAGGATGAGTCAAGATCAAACTCGTTTGTTGGAAATATGACCTTTCTGAACGAGGTCTGATCTTGAGGGGCTTTCCCCTTCTCTTTGGCTGAGGCCTTGTTGGCGACCTTTTTCTTTCTTTGTGTCTTGTTCCTCCTAGAAGATTTACTGGAGCTTCTTCATGACCTAATCCAGCAGCCTTGGCCTTTGTTGAGAATTCAGCCACGAGTGGAAGAACAGTCTTAGGCTTCGAGAAACTTTCAACCAATTTCCTTTCAGTAGCGAGTTGTTCTTCCAACTCTTTGATGATTTTCTCTTTTAGGTCAAGGTGCTCAAGAGCTTTGTTTTATTCTTCAATAGCATTATTGAAGTTCTCTTTGAGTGAGTCAGTCTTAGCGACTTCTTCTCTAAAGATTCTCTCTTTCCTCTTTAGAGACTTTCAGCTTTTAGAGACTTTATCTCTTTACACTGAGTTTTCACGACTCGGGGACATTTGTCATAAGCCATAATCAACTCCTTGCACTGGGCCATGAGTTCATACTCATTGTTAGAAGAGATGTCCTCACGATCATGCTCAGAAGCTTCAGATTCTGAAAGAGGAGTGTGAGAGTTTACCTTCCCAGTGAACTGTGGCTCTTGTTCGTCATCTGTCTGAGCCATAAGCCAAAGTAGGCTTCTTCTTCTTCACTCGACTCAGATGAGTCGGGGTCACTAAGAGTCTTGCCCTTTTCGGCTATTAGGCTCTTCTCTGTTCTTTTCTTGTTGTATGAGGTCTTCTTTTCCTCTCTTCTTCACCCTCCTTCTTCTTATGGGGCCAGTCAGCAATGACGTGTCCTGGCTTATTACAGCAGTAACAAATAATGTGAGTAGAAATATGTTTATTCTGTTTACGAGTATACCTGTCATGGCTACTTGAGCCTTTTCTTTGACGATCACCATCATGTCGTGATCTCCTGTAAGAGGCATTCTTGCCTTTCCAATGCTTCTTTTTGTTCAAGAATTTCTTGAACTGACGTGAGAGTAGTGAGAACTCTCCTTCAGATAACTCATAGCCTGAGGTACTTGGCTCCGAAATTTCTTCTTCACTCACTTCTTGTGCTGGAGCAGGAGGAACAGCCTTTGACTTCTTTGAGGTTTTTTCCTTTAAAGCAACAGACTTCTCTTTGAATGCAGACCTGCTCTTCTCTTCTTTAGCCTTTCTGGTGTTAAGTTGAAGCTCATATGACATAAGCTTCCCGAAGAGATTCTGTGGGTCTGTCTCAGCTAGTTTTCCAAACTCCCTGATCGCACAGACCTTGTTATCTCATTCCTTAGTTAGGGATCTCAAAAATTTATCATTTAATTCTCTGTTTGTGAATACTCTTCCATAGACCCTTAGGCCATTTACTATCTTGAAGAAATTCTCAAACGTGTCAGCAATGGAGTCCTTGTTTCCTTTTCCTTGTCAGAAAGCTTCATACTTTTAGTTTAGAAGGATCTTCTATCATCCCAGACTTCTTTTGTACCTTCCATCAAGGTAACTAGAGACTGAACATCTACTTTGCAGACTGGAGTCGATCAGGTTTTACAGCATGGAGTCATCGACTGCACTTGCTATGTTTTGGCCTTCTTATCTAAGGATACAAGTGCATCTCGTCTTTTTCAAGATCCATTAATTTCTTGGAACTTTCTTAGTGGATCTATTGTGGAGA